>CM032623.1:47319933-47707318 GCA_019097785.1 Fraxinus excelsior
GACCGAATCAAAAACTCTCTACAAGAGATCATGTAATTTTCATTTCTTAGTTTAAATTTAATCCTTTTTCAGTACTCGTGTGCTTGCGCCCCTTGGAGGCGTTTTGTCTACTTTCCAATTGTAATCCTTCACTGGCATACGCACCCCTTTTTGGGACTTTGTCTCAAGAGGTCTGTTCCTTACACAATCGTCTGACCCTTCTTTCTCGTAATTGTTGGCGGGTTGCAAAACGCGCGAAAACACATACTTATTAGCTCAAGATAATGAGGAAAAAAAAATGATATCAACTAAAAATTCGATCTTTACCTATATATTATCCTGGTCATCAAATTATTAAAGAAAAAAGAACAACCACACATCATTGTACAATCAGCATCTTTAATTGCCTACTACCCATGTCCAATTGTAACTTAATTACAAAAAAAAATCATTATTAAAAAAAATAAAAACAAGAGCGAATATAAATTGACCTGCGATCGATGGTGATGGTGGTGGTGTGAATGGGAGGAGGAGAGGTCATCGGAGTCATCCGAATCATGGTCAATGAAGCCATCGTAATCCATGATGACGTCATCCAGGTCGTCGTCGTCGTCATCTCCTCCGCCACCGAAGAACTCATCGTCGTCGTTCGAATCGTCCATCATCAGCTCCATCTCGTCCTCCGACTCCATTTCCTCTCTCTCCATATATATGTATATCTCTGTACTATATATATAGATATATAGATACAAATACTTGTATACGGGAAGAAATCAGTAGGCAGAATCAACGAAAAATGAGAAAAGACGTGGAATGAAGGCTATATGGAAGAAGGCGAAATTTCAGTGGAAGTCATCAAGTTACACATTTTATTTCACGTTGGTAGTTTAATTTCAATTTTCGCAATACCATATTTTTAAAGTGCTAAAAAATATAAAGCCCATGTTTCTATGAGTTTTCTGTAGCGCAAATAGGAGTGGAGTGGAGCATCGGATAGTTCGATTTGGATATTGTAAAGATCGAATCAAATAGATTTTCATTAGAAATGGTAAAAATGGAACCGTAAGATATGTGGAAAAAAAATCATTTTTTGTTCAGTTGGATTTGATTCTTTTGTACTTCGAAAATAATATGCAAATTACTTTAAAAGGGTAATTGACACAAAACGTCCCTACGTTTGGAGGGTATTGTGGATACCGTCTCTATCTTTCATTTATTGGCATTTATACCCTTATCTTTCACTTTTCGCGCGCCGAATATCATTTTCCCCGTGTTTTGACAATTTTACCCTTCATTCAATTGAAACAAAAAGAAAAGTAAACTATTGTCCTAAACTTTTTAAAACGTGCAAATAAGCAAATAACCCACCAAACTTCACCTTGTTCTCAAAACTAGCCCCCACCCTATCGTCGCCTGTCGGGCATTTTCAGGCCACCGAATTTTTGCACTAACACCACCTCCTCATCAACCCCTAACATTCCTACACAAATTTCAACCACAAAAACAACAAAATCGAACCAGCAATGTCGACGCCAGCGACGCCGACACCACTAATGTCTTCTCTGCGCATTAATTCGTTGTCTTATGATCAAAAATAAATGTCGCGATGCAAATGCCTTCCAGTTGATGCACGATTACGTGATTGAACGATTTTGGAGTACTAATAGCTTTTGGAATGATACTCCATGCCCCTGTGATCCACAGGTCACTGCACTTCTTGATGTTGTTGGTGGTTTTGGTTATACAATGTCGTTGGCCGATGCTTGGAAAGGGAATGATGCTTGCAATGGTTGGAGGTTTATTACTTGCGATTTACAGGGGGGAAATGTAGCCATTATGAACATGGGGAAACAGGACTTTTCAGGTACAATTTCACCCGCCTTTAGTAATCTTACTTCTTCGAGGAGTTTGATTTTGAATGGTATTAATCTCACAGGGTCAATCTTGAGTGGTTTGCCTACTTTGCCTCAGCTTCAGAATCTTGATTTGTCCAACAATAATTTGTATGGGCCTATGTAGGAAAATTGTTTCAATATTGGATATCGGATTTACAAATATAGTTTTTGCATATTATAACAAGTCATATTGTATAACAATTTTCATGACTCGTTAATCATAGTGAGAAATAACAGATTTAAAGACTTGTCAATTACAGTAAATAATTAAAAGAAGAACTGCAGAATATAAATATGTAAATCGAGCAACAACAAGTTATTAAAATTGCAAAAGACTTTTAACTTGAAGCCTGTGTCAAACACAGTTTCCTTAAAACAGATTCGCCCCCTCATCGTACGTGCTTGAGGTAGTATAAGCGTCTGTTTCCCAGGATACAACAGAGGAACTAGCAAAATTCGAGCACACACAGATCCTACTCCGGCAAACTGAACAAGAGTCTGAAAAATATCACCATAGACTCGAACAGAAATGAAATATGCAGAAAAGCAGAAACTGTATACAGATGAATTTGCAGAAGAAAATTCGTGTACTGGACTGTGGAAAAATGAGACAGATATAAAGACTGGCTGCCCATTCATTTCATAGCAATTATAACAGGAGTTTTTGGAGTTTCAACAGTTTTGGAAAACCAAAAGTCTGTTGAAAAAATTTAAAATTGTAGCAAAACGTGGACACTCCTAAGGGGCCAATTTTACTCCTTTCGGTCCGACATTCGTGTACGCGGGTCGCGCCCGCACACAAGTTCAAGGTCCGAAGCCTATTTCGGTCCAAGATTTGCACCCCTGCGCGGGCACGTGGAGAGAGCCTCTATGCTACACATGATTACACCATTCTAAAGTATAATTCTTTATAAAGTGGTTTTAGTTTTCATCCACTTTCTATGTGGGATAAACACACTTTTTTTTGTTTTCCCACCAACATAAACTCCTTTTACATGGCCCACTTTGAGTTTCAATTTCTCATTCACCCGAGCATCATTTTTTACAAGTAAATATATGATTTCGATGTACTCACGGAGGAGAACACAAATCAACTTTCATTTTCCAAAATAGCCAAGCGGGTCCGGCTCAAAATTAGTACCAAAGTCAGCCCACAATTCTTTTGTTTTCTAGTTTTTTTTTCAACAGCCCATTCCATTGTTTCCTGCTAGTGTGAAATTTAATTATGCTGGTAATTTGTTGCTTGGGAAAAATGATAGTAGTGGCAGTGGAGGAAGTGGTGGGGCGCTCGGGTCTGGACGAGGTTCGACTTGCAAAGTGGGAGCCCATCAGGGTCTTCAAAAGGGTCCTCTGTTTCAGCGGTATGATTGCTGGTGTGATTATAGTTGTTGTAGTGTTCATTGGAGTTCTATTGTTTGTGTTATATAAATGCTATGTTAAGCGGTGGCAAGAGGCAGTTGAAACGATTTTAGATTACGTGATTGAACGATTTTGGTTCAAATTTGTTGTTTTTTTGGACTGAAATTTGTGTAGGAATGTTATGGGTTGATGAGGAGATGGTGTTGGTGCAAAAATCTGGTGGCCTGAAAATGGCCGGCAGGCGACAATAGGGTGGGGGCGAGTTTTGAGAAGAAGATGAAGTTTGTTGGATTATTTGCAATTTTTAAAAAGTTTGGGCCAATAGTTGCAAGTTCTTCAATTATTTTTCTTTTCTTTTCGTTTTGTATTGGAGGGTAAAATCATCAAAACAAGGTGAAAGGGACCTTCAGCGAAAGGTAAGCGCATAAATATCAAGAAATAAAAGGTAGGGACGGTATGGACGTTTTGTGTCAATTACCCATTTAAAAATTTTCTTGTTTCGGTTTTTCACATTATGTTTTAAACGGAAAAAAAAAACAATTAATGCAAACCCCTTTGTTGATTGTGCTTTGTGTTTAGATAGAAATTAAAACAATTAATGCAATTCCCATACAAGTAAAACAATTAATTGTGCTTTGTGTTTAGATAGAAATTATACATTTGATGAATTATGCAAACCCCTTTGTTGATTCTCGAACACGAACACAAACTAAGGTTTTCTTTTTTTTGTACTAGCAAGAATAATGAATTTTTCTCACACGGTTTTCAAACTCTAACAACCTATTAATATAAGTTCAAACGGGTTGACCCGTCTTTTAAACTAAACCCGATCCAATATTTAATTAATCAAATTAATTAAATCTGATACATGATATGTGTCAATCTCAATTATCGATCATACCTCTCATCCCACTATTAAGTCCATGACTCCTTTTCGACTTATGAGCTCACATTGACCAAGGATTTCATTATCAACTTAATTGGACAAAATGTAGATAATAACATCTTACTATCTAAGAATGACGGATCCTCCACCGATCATTCACAACTTTCATATGATTTTTGACATACCCGAAAGATGTCGTATTAGCGACTATTGACAGAGCAACATTCAATATCATCAAAGTATGACTGTCCTCATATAAGGCACTATAATAACTTCAAGTCAAATAACCAATTCCACTACCGAACGTTAGAGATTAACTACTAACACTCAAATAGTTATCCATGTGGAATCTCCATGTGGGACTCCAATGTTTTATTCTATAACAAAACATCAACATGTTCATTCAAGTGTCACCACATTTCAACTTGTGAGATCAACTACTTACTTCACAAGTAAGAAACGTCACACGTGATGATCTATCAGTAACAACGATATTCGTATCTTGTTATTACATACGACCACAGATGATTAAAGATTCAGCAATGTGTAATTTGTATATCACAATCACAACTCCTTTGTGATTAACAAATCAATATGATTTGAATCTACGAATTCTATTATTTAGTTTATTAGAATATTAATTCAATTAAATAATAGATCTTGCCATAAATATGCATTAATTATATATATTAAAAATGTTTGTGTCTAAAGTTGATTGGACCTAGGGTATAACACTTATGCCCTGTTTGATTGCGCCTCTTTTCCATGGAAATTTTTCCCACTTTGTTGCTATTTGATATTTTCTCCCCTCCCCCACACGTGCCTTTTTTCCATGATTTGTGGATTTGGTGGGAAAATGAATTCCATGTTTTGGCCTGATTTTTATTTTTATTTTTATTTTTTGCAATGGAAATAAATTTCATAATCAATTGTAAAAAAAAAATTCACTTTAATGGACAATTTTCATGTAAAACGAAGTCAAACAAACACCATACTTTGATGGAAAAATAGTTTTCGAGCAAATTTTTTTTTAACTTTTTGGCAATGATAACAAATTTCATAACCAACTGTAAAAAAAAAAAAAATTAACTTTAATCAACAGTTTTCATGTAAAATGAAGTCAAACATGAACAAAAAGATCCAAAATTTTATAAAAATTCTGAGTGAAAAATTATACTAATCAAACACATTTAATTAACAATTTCTCGAAAAACAAGTTATATGCAATTATTTTTCCTGAAATTCATTTTCTTTCCACTCATTTTCACCATTGCAATCAAACGGATCCTTACGGTAAATTCATATGAATTGTAGCTTGATTAAGAGGTTACTTTTTTTTTGGTTTTAAAGTTATTTCACTTTAAACAATAGTAACAAACGAATTAAAAAATTAATTGCTAGAATGTGACGTGCCTTTACCCAATGATAGCTTTCAATTGTGGTCTACCAATTATGCCCTCCTTAAACCATTGTCAATTTATGATAAGGCCATTCACTTTTGTTGGGTGGGAACGGTATTTTTGGAACTTTGGGAAACGATCAAATGTTGCTGCCATTGAAAAAGTCATCTGACATAAAATCTGTAATCAATGGCCCGATTCATTATTCAGAGGGTGTTTGGTGAAAATTCAAATTAAATTTTTAGTAGATTGTGATAAAAAATTTTGAAATACGTGGTTGAAAAGTTATGGAACTCATGAAAGATGTGATTAATATTGATTGTTTGAATTTGATTTAGATTAAAATCTGATTTTAATCTGTACCAAACAAGCCCTCAATCCATTGTTTCAATGGGCTAAAACCTAAAATCAATTTCAAATGGAACTAGATAGAATCACCTCATTCGATAGATGATTCAGTCTAATTTGGTTTGGATCAAGCAGTTTCAAGTGTAAATTCTAACCACATTCATTACATCATTTCGTGTGAGCGTTGGTAATAGTCAAATTGAAAAGAAAGAAATTGTCCCTGTTTGATTCACATTCTTAAAAAAATTCATTATTTCAAAACTCATTTTCAACCATACATATTCAATAAAACAATATTACACTCAAATTCAAAAAAAAAAAAATTATTTTTTAATCACATACTTTCCAACACGTCACATCATAAAATGCATTCGTTTCTCAGTGAAGTGCATCAAACACCCTCGTTATATAAGTCACGTGAATAGGTTGAAACAAAAATATAATCTGGACCATCAAATTAAAGTACATTGAAGGTGGGTGACCAACATAAAACAAAATTATAAGTTGGATGACCTCCGGTGAAGTTTTCCCTATGGAAGCATATGTATTTGGAAATGAATGATTCTTGGCCTTTACCAATTGGAACAAAGGGTACAAGTCTCGATGAACAAAGTGCCAAATGTTAGACGTTAAAGTCCTGTTTTTCGCAGTAGGCTATGTCAGCCTAATGTGAGTAGAGCAATGATATTTAACCCCGTTGGATTATAATTTCAGTCCGTGATGTGACATTAAATGATAAGTGATATTTAATTTCACTTTTCATTTAACATATCGTCTACCGTCACCTGAACTGGAGTAGCAACACGAGTGAGCTCACACAGCATTATTCACTCGAATATAATGATGGTTTATTTTTACAACATTTTTTGTTCGATGCACCATAATTTAATTCTGCGATAGGTTTTATAGTATTTATTTACTATAATATTTATATAATTAAATTTTTCGTCCAAAAAATATTTTAAGAGGACTTTAATTTATTTGCCCATTATATTGTTAAATAAGTAAAATATAAAATAAAAGTTTGATAAAATATTAGTCCCCAATTTCAAAGAACGCAGACAAAAATCATAATTTTTATTTTTGTTTTTTTTATTCTACCCTTTTCGATTGTATTAATAAAGCCCTCGTGTGTAGCTAAAAATTAGTTTTAGCAAATTTTGATATAAGTTAATAAAATGTGTGGTTGAAAAATTTATAAATTTTATAAATTTTATGAAATGTAGGATTAAAATTAATCATGTTACTATTTTTATCAAACGTTCAAGCCGCACTTCTAGAAATTAAGATCGTTATTACATGTCTAGTAATGTAAATACCCACTCAGCCAACAATAATAAACAAAGGAAAAAAGTTTAAGCCCTGTTTGGTGTCCATTATTTCAAAAAAAAAAAAAAAAAAAAAGTTTTGAATAAATTTTGAGCTTATATATATATATTTTATTGTGTGAATGTGATTGAAAATGATCATGTCGCAAGAAGAGTTAAAACAGTAGACACCAACAAAAGGCTAAATTTATTCGATTGTAGAGTTCGAACTTATCTATCATTTGTTACTTATCAAACATGTCATCCTTAGATAGATCTTTCCAAAAACCTATGGAAGAGGGATTGGAACTTCTCCATCTCTTTAGCAGGCAATGCAACCCAAACACTTGCACCATTATTGTCGACTCCATCAATATTAGGGAGGAACAAAATGATATCCTTCTTGCACTGCAGCAGAGGGCAACTGTGCCTTGGCTTGCCCCAAGGGTATTCCACTTCAGAAAACCCTAATCTCCACCACGAAGAAATCAGAAACTCACCATTGAGAAACCCTCTATAAATCTCAAGGCAGTCGATAGAAGACCTCACATACTCGTCTGTCATTCTTGCAGCACCCTCGGAAACCATATCCACGAGCTCAGAGAAAGGCTTTTCCTCTATCTCCCCACACTTGGCTGATGCATAAGCACTTAGAGTTGCATTGCCACAGTACGAAAGTGGCAATGGTGGCTTCAACTTTGACCTTATATCGACTGCATAGAGCAAAGTTGAGACCCTTTCGCTTTCTTTATTGTTCTCTACGTTGCGTGACTTGCACCGCCATATGAGAGCGGTGACTACGTTGAAGCTGGTCATCCTTGTACTTGGCCTAGTTCCATTGGCCTTAGCCTCGTTTTTCAAGTAACTTATATCATTGGAGCTTAGTCTGAAGATTTTGAAGCCAAGTTCCTACTGCGTGGAAGCAAAGATTGGAGAGCTTGGATTTTCGACATCCATTGGAATATCGAGTTTGTGAAGCTCGGGATGCGTGAATGTGACGCGTGGTGGTGATCTGGCAGCCACGAGGCGTCGATCTTTGAATGGAACAATAGTTTATCATCAAAAGCTTGGGAAGCAAGGTTTCGTAAGAAGATTACGAAGCCCATTCCATCAAACAAAACATGATTAGTCGATATGCTCATTGCAAAACCACCACATTTAAAGGATGTAACCTGCAAATAAAATGGCAATTAATCAAGCTATCATATTTCGAATCCTCACGCTTCCATGATCAAAATTATTGTAACCATAGAATTTGACGTTTTGAGGATTGTGTGTGTGATTATGTTGTTGGATAAGAGAACAGAAATCAAGTAGCGACGAAGAGGAGGAACATATATTACTTTTCAGACAACTACACGAAATTTCACAAAAAAAAATTTGCCTTAGAAAACTTTCTTGTCAACCCTTTATCGACCAAACAACTCATAAATGACTATTCATGACAATTTTTATTTTTTATTTTTTATTTTTTTATTTTTGGTGTGATCACAAGGTAATCGGCTTGATTCAAGACTTCAAAAAAAAAAAATTAAAAAAAAGGTTTCGTGTTCTTCATTGTAAACCTGAAAGATGCAAAGTGGCTGATCGTTTGGTCCCAAATTTTCCAAGCTATTGACAATAAGCTGCCTAAATGCTGGATTTGGATAATCCAAGTCCCCAATCTCATCAAGTGCCAACAAAGAAGTAGCCAACACCGGCTGCATTGCAGTCGATTTCCAACCGCCCCGTCTGGCTGTTCAATTTCAACCTTCCAGCCAAGAAATCATGTGTCACCAGCACTTTTTCTAGTGCAAATTTGAGCTTATTGGCCGCAAGTTGTGGAGGGAAATCCATGTTGGGGCTGAAGAAATGGACTGTTTCGGCATTGAAATTGAGAGTTCGGTCTAAGTTAGATAAGAAAATGGATTTTTTTTCAGTTTCTTGGGAGGGCAACTGTTGAATTTGAGAGATAAAAATGATGAACAATGTAATGATATTAATTCTTTGTTCTGATTTACAATGGGTGAATGATGATGGCTTATATAGACTATACAACCAACGGTCTCCTGTCCTATTCTGCTGCACAATACATAAGAGGGATAAAGTAGAGTTGGCTTTATGTACTGAGCTGCTCCTTTTCCCTAATTGTTGCCTATGATGAAAGTGACCTTTCTGAGGCCAGCCTATGATGAACTAAGTTCTGAGGCAATTAGTTCATTCCTAACTAGTCTTTGTTTGTTTCTCAACACTCCCCCTCAAGTTGGGTTCGAATAAGTTGATTGATCCCAACTTGCCAAGAATGTTAAAATGACTGGTTTTATCGAGTGCCTTGGTGAAGATGTCCGCCAATTGTTCTTTGCTTCTAACGAATGGGGTTTCTATTTCTCCCGACTGTACTTTTTCTCTAACAAAGTGACAGTCGACTTCGATGTGTTTGGTTCTCTCATGAAAAACTGGATTGGATGCAATATGTCGCGCAGCTTGATTGTCGCAGTGCATTTGCATAGCCCCTATGTATTCTGTCTTCATGTCTTTAAGCAGTTGCTTGATCCAAATGAGTTCACTTGCTGTGGATGCCATAGCACGATACTCCGCTTCTGCACTTGACCTTGCTACAACATTTTGTTTTTTGCTTTTCCAAGTGACCAATTTGCCACCTACAAAGGTACAGAAGCCTGTGGTTGATCTTCTATCGCAGCTCCCGGCCCAATCTGCATCAGAAAAACCAATTATAGTATTAGAGTTATTCCTCCGCATCCAAATTCCTTGACCTGGAGTGCCTTTAAGATATCTTAGTATCCTATCAATGGCACTTAAGTGACTGGTACGTGGGGCATGCATAAATTGGCTTATAACACTTACTGCAAATGCAATGTCAGGTCTGGTAACTGTAAGATAGATAAGTTTCCCTACCAACCTTTGATATTGTCCTATGTCAGGTAGTAGATCACCATTTTCTGGTCCAGGTTTAACATTGGTTTCCATTGGGGTTCCGGCTGGTTTAACTCCTAGCTTACCAGTTTCTTTTAACAAGTCAATGACATATTTTCTTTGAGATAGGAATAGGCCTTTGCTGGAGTGAGCTATTTCTATTCCAAGAAAATATGAGAGTTTTCCAAGGTCTTTGATATCAAATTCGTCTTTCAAGTGTCGTTTGACTTTTTTAATTTCTTCATTATCATTCTCAGTGATGATGATGTCGTCAACATAGACTAAAATAATAGTAGTGGAATTTTGTGAGTGTTTGACAAACATAGATGAATCGGCGGTGCTTTTGATAAAGTTATTTTTCAAAAGGGAAAAACTTAGTTTGGCATACCACGCCCTTGGAGATTGTTTAAGACCATAGATTGACTTTTTTAGCTTACACACTAGCGATGGATCTGAAGTATTTTTATGGCCTGGGGGAAGAGTCATATAGACCTCTTCTTCCAGAATTCCTTGAAGGAAAGCATTTTTAACATCCATTTGAAACAGATTCCATCCTGAGTTGGTAGCTACAGATAATAGAATTCTAACGATGCTCATTTTTGCTACTGGTGCAAAGGTTTCTTGATAGTCAATGCCGTAGGTTTGGGTAAAACCTTTGGCAACTAGCCTAGCCTTATATCTTTCAATCGTACCATCACTATTGTATTTGATTTTATAGACCCATCGACAGCCTACGGGTTTCTTTCCCTTTGGTAAGTGGGCAATATCCCATGTGTCATTTTTTTCTAAAGCTTGAAGTTCTTCATTCATAGCCTTACGCCAGATAGGATCCTGGGTGGCTTCATTAAAGTTCGTGGGTTCGGTTTGTTTGGATATATTACCCAAATAGGCCCGATATTCAGGAGAAACTTGTGTATAGGAGATACAGTTTTGAATAGGATACATTACCTGATGGGATACATCACCATTTTGAATTGGATACATCACCTGATGGGATACATAATCCCTTAATCTGGCAGGAGGTCGAATTTGTCGACTGGATCTTCTCAAGACAATTTCTTCTTGAGTTGATTCCTCACTTGATTCATTTTCCTCGTCTTCTTCTCCCCCTGAAGAAATTGCACCTGTTCTACCAGTTTGTTCATCCTCCTCATGCTCAACCTGTTCTTGATTTGTTTCTTCCGGGAAAAAGAAAGTATTTGGTGATAACATAATTGGTTGACTTTGCATATGATTTTGTTCATTTTGTTGATAGTAGGGCGTATTTTCAAAAAAGGAAACGTCACGTGAGAAATAAAGTTTATGAGTCTTGGGATCATAACACTTATATCCCTTTTTTTCAGAAGAATATCCTAAGAACATGGTTTTAACCGAGTTTTTATCCAATTTGTCATGTCTTTTTATGTGTACGAAACATGTACAGCCGAAGACCCGTATATGGTCAAGGTCAATTTTCCTACCTTTAAGAATTTCTAACGGACTCATGTTTTTCAACCTAGCACTAGGCAATCTATTTATAAGGTAAGTAGCTGTTAATACGGCGTCTGACCAGTAGGATTTTGGGACATTACTTTGGAAGAGAAGAGACCTAGTGACTTCAAGTAGGTGACGATTTTTCCTTTCGGAAACTCCGTTTTGTTCAGGTGTGTTAATACAGGTAGTCTGATGTAAAATTCCTTTTAATTTAAAAAAGTCTAAAAAGTTTTTGTTTACATATTCTGTCCCATTATCAGATCTAAAAATCTTGATTTTTGCATCATATTGATTTTCAATAAAGGCAAAATATTCTTGGAAACATGAGAAAACCTCATTTTCCCTTTCAAAAGATAAATCCAAGTAGTACGAGAAAAATCATCGATAAATGTAACAAAATATTTAAAATTGTTATAAGAATCCACAGGTGCCGGCCCCCACACATCAGAGTGAATCAAGTCAAAGCATTTTTCTGAAACATGGGTAGATAAGGAAAACGGTAACCTAGTTTGCTTGGAAAACTTACAAACATCGCAATTGCTAGAGTTAAGATTATAACAAAATAGTTTGTTTAAAACTTGATCAGATGGATGACCAAATCTCCAATGCAGCAACTTGTCCTGATTTGTAGAATTGACTGATACATGACATCTATTGGGAATTTCTTCAAGATAATAAAGTCCATTTTTTAAAAAACCCTCACCAATCTTCTTCCCTGATTCTCGATCCTGAAAGGTCACTCTATCTAGTGAGAATATAACATTACAATTTAAATTTTGAGTTATTTTACTAACAGATAATAGATTTGAATTAAAGCCCGGTAAGTATAAAATATTTTTAACGTTTTTTGAAAAAAGTCTGGTTGTACCAGAGCCCCAAATTTGAGCTTTATTTCCATTCGCAACAACTACGTGCTGAGGTTCCTTAATTTGGGCGATATTTTGAATTTTATTTTTGTCCCATGTCATATGATCGGTAGCACCAGAGTCAATAATCCATTTACTCGTATTTTGACAGAAATTAGCAATTTTAGAAATATTTAAATTATTTAAATCGGGTTTAGAGTGTACAAAACCTGAAGTTTGTTGTTGTAACAAACCATTTAGTTGGCCCAGAAGTTGTGTCAATTGGGCTGTAGGAGTTCTGGAAGGCCCATTATCTTCATTTAAATTAGGTTGGCCCAATTCTTGACCAAATCCAAGCCCAGCCAGCCCATGTCCATTATGCCCCTTATGTCCAACTCCAAGTCCAGGCCCAACTCCAAGTCCAGGCCCATTATCCCCTTTATGCTCGACTCCAAGTCCAGGTCCAGCTCCCAGTCCAAGTCCAGGCCCTTCATTAGGGCAAAACACGACGCCTCTGCTTGCACCCCCGAATCCTCCAAATCGCCTCTCCCTTCTTGCTCCGTTCCAATTTCCTCTCTCCCCCTTGTTTCGAGCCGGCCGGAGATGAGGATGAAGGATCCAACAGCCTTCTTGGTTGTGCCCTGCACGTTTGCAGTGGTCGCACCAGTCGGCTGTTGAGATCCCCCTTGTTTTGGCCGTGTCTCTGAAATTAGGGATTGGATGTTGAGCCTTAAAGGCTCGATTGTTTTCGGAATTTTCTGATTGTTGTGGGTTCATGAGTGTTCTTCGGGATTCTTCTTGCTCGATTGTTGCTACTATATCGTCGAAGCTTGGCATTTCGGCTGAGAGGAGGATTTGGGATCGGGCTGCCTCATAACTTGCGTCGAGTGCTCCCAGATAAGTAAAAATTAAATCATGCTCGTTCCTTTTCTGAATTTCGACCTTGTCTGTTGTTGGTGGGAGAAAAGTGTTGAGTTCCTCCCATTTTGAAACTAATTCTGTCACCAATTGCATGTTGCTTTGGTTGCTTTGTTTGATCTTTGAAATCTCCTGTTTGAGGCTGAAAATGTGGGCAAAGTTCTTCTGTTGGCCATATAATTTCTTGGCTTTGTCCCACACTTCTTTCGACGAATTGTAGTACATGAACATGTTGGAAATGTGTGGCTCCATCGTGTTTAGCATCCATGACATAACCATGTGATCTGTGGTTTGCCATTCTTCGATTTTGGCTATCTCTGTTTCTGTTGGTTTCTGGGGATCAATGGGTTTGGGTTTTTCTTTGGTGCCTGTGACAAATTGTAGTTTGCCTTTGCCACTGAGACCGATCGTAACTGATCTGGACCAGGGCATATAATTTCTGTTGCCATTGAGTGCTATGCTTGTGATCTTGGTGTTGTCTGTGTGTTGAGACATGGTTTGAATGTGAAAAATTTCTTAGGCTCTGTTGGCCTTTTGCTTCTACAGGTTTGAAACCTGCTCTGATACCATGTTGAATTTGAGAGATAAAAATGATGAACAATGTAATGATATTAATTCTTTGTTCTGATTTACAATGGGTGAATGATGATGGCTTATATAGACTATACAACCAACGGTCTCCTGTCCTATTCTGCTGCACAATACATAAGAGGGATAAAGTAGAGTTGGCTTTATGTACTGAGCTGCTCCTTTTCCCTAATTGTTGCCTATGATGAAAGTGACCTTTCTGAGGCCAGCCTATGATGAACTAAGTTCTGAGGCAATTAGTTCATTCCTAACTAGTCTTTGTTTGTTTCTCAACAGCAACACAAGGGTTGAGTCTTGGAGTGTGACCTTTAGGTCTTGGATGGCAGGATAATGGGATTCTTGATAAAGGGCTTCCATGCTTATTCAAGTTGTAATGTTTACAATTTCTTGCTCTTTTTTTGTGGGAATTGTGCTGTATTTATTCTGTAAAGGCAACTTAATTTTCGGAGGACTATATACCCCTACAATAATTTGGGCACGTGGTTCGGATATGGACGTCTAGGACTCTTTATAACTACTCTCAGGGTAAAGGCCTACCGTTTCCTTACTATTTTCAACGCAATATTAATAGAGGAAATTACACCAAACCAGATCTTTTAAGATTCAACTTCAAAAATCAGATCTAAACTTTTTTTTGTACAAAAATCATATATTAATTCAAATATTATAAATCAATATTTTAATACTAATAATAATATTATAAATTAATTTATACACACTCCATATACCATATTTCATCCAAACAATTCAAACCCTAGACCACTTTATCTTTTTTCCTCTCCATTTTCCATTCTCACTTCTCTCATCTCTTCGCCCCACATCTCTCTCTATGCTCCCTCAGACCGTCATAGTTGTTGGGTGTGTCCGCCCCCGATGCCACCTTCGGTTGTTGATGAGTAGTTGCGTCTTGATGTGAGCGCTACGGCAACATCATCACTACAACATCGTGCGCTGCCCGATGTGAGCGTCGCGCAGCATTTTACGGAGTTAGAGGTGGAGAAAGCTATGGTTTTGGTGTTGGCGGAGTTGGATTCGTGTTTTAGGTCTGTGGTTTGAATCTATGTTTTCGGATATGTGGTTTTGGATCAATGGTTGTTATTGTCGTTGGCGGTGTGGTGTGGTGTGGTGTGGTGGTGGTGCGGTTACGATTGCGATTACTGTGGTGGCGATGACAATGAGTTGTCGGTGCATGTGGTGGGCAATTAGTGCTAAGCGGTGATTGGACGATCTATGGTGTATGTGTGATGTTTTGTGTGTATGGAAACGATTGTGTGGTGGTACGGTTAAAATGGTGGTGGCAATGGTGAATTAGTGATGGTATTTGATGGTGGTGCAGCAGCTATACGGTGTGGTGGCGATGGTGCAATAGCTAGGAGGTGTTGGTGCTGCTAGGAGGTGTTAGTGGCGATGGGTCTATCGAGGTGGTGTGGTGGTACGGTGTTTGGGGTGGTGGTACGATGGTTGTGGGTGGGTAGTAGTGTTAGTGGTGATGTTGGCTACGACCTAAGGTATTCGAGACAATGGTTTTGTTGCGGGGAGGTGGTGTTGGCGGTTCTGGCAATGGTAGTTTAGGATGTTGCAATGGTGTGGTGGTGGTCACAAGTGATTTGATTGATTGTGACGAATAAATTGGTTAGTGTGTGACCAATAAACAATGTGACCAATGAAATAAATAAATTATGACCAATAAATACCGTCACCTAAAAATTTATTAATTTGTGATCAATAATTTGATAAATTGTGACCTAAATATAATTTGTGATAAATTAATTTGATATTTTGTGATCATAAAATAAGTTGTGATTTATAAAATTTATGATTTGTGATTAATAAATAATATGATTATTAATTTGATAGATTTGTGACCGATAAATAAATTGTGACGTATAAATTTTTTATATGTGACCGATGAACAAATTGTGACCTATAAATTTTTTGAATTGTGACCGTAAAATAATTTGAACATATGAAAATTGTGATTTGTGACCAATTAATAATATGTTACCAATTATACGAAATTTGTGATCAAATTTTATGGAATTGTGACATTAATATATTTAATTAATAAAAAAATTCTGAGATTTAAAATTTTAAACATAATCTCTTAAATTTGAAATTAGTAAAATTAAACTTCTTAGATATGAATATTCCCATATTAATATACACGAAGAATTGAATTTCTATTGCTTTTCCATACACGTGATGAAGAGAATGACTATGGCCGCATAAAGATAAGACAATATCATCGTTATTATGAAACAAGATTGCCAAATAAAAAATAATAATATTGGAAATTTTTTCTCTATTCATAACAACATAAAAGGAAATTTTATATTTTTCAAAGATATATAGCCATAATAATTATCTCACCCTACAAACCTAAGCCTTCTAACATTTATCTATGACCCATTTGACAGAACTTTCACTTTTACTTTTTTTTTGTTAGAAAAACTTTCTAAAAAAACTATCAGGCACCATTTTATTATAAAAAAACATTTTGAAATAGTAAATTGATGGAAAATGTGTGGTTAAGAAATAAGAAAAAAAAATTGGATTTACGTGTAATATTATTTTATTAAAAATGTATAGTTAAAAGTGGAGAGAAAAAATCTATTTTAAAAATAATGAGGATCAAACAAGGACTTAATTACCGTTTCAATACTGATTTCTTAAAAAAAAAAAAAAAAAGTTCTCTTTTGAAAGAATTAGAGGAAACTTTGGTTAATTTCTTCTAAAAACTCTTCTAATGAAAATAAATACTTTTGTAAAATTAATCAAATGGGCTATTTGTATTAGATGGCTATTTTTCATTAAACATAACTATCGAGTGGTTTGCCATGCCTAACTCTATCTTGAGAGCGAAGATACAAAAGGGGTGTGTGTAACTAATAGTTAGGCAAAGTTGCTTGAAAGTTTGAACTATGCATTTTGCGTAAAAGAAAATTTATTTTTGAATGGGTGTGAATTCTTCAAAAATAAAAATGTTCATTCGGATCATGCAAAATAACTATAGTGTCATTTCGATCTCTTGACAAAGTCGATGAGATTCTTCAATATAAAATATATTGTTAATATCGACGAGGTAGACTAGAGTGTCTAAATAGATTAAAACCTTTTAATAAAATTCAAGTGAAAAATAAAATGAAGAATTTTTTGTAACACTTAAAAAGAGAAAGGAAGTATATTTAGATGAATGGATTAAAAAAAAAATACTAATAATAATATTTAGAAAAAAAAAAAGTCCCCATAAAAAAAAAAGAAAAAAAAAAGGGAAAAACAAAAAGTGACAACTCCATCCAATTTCCTCTTTTTAATTGTTACGTCCGTGTGCTAAATTTAGCCCATGTTTGGTACACATTAAAATTTTCATTTTCATTCTTCTACTTTTTTCAACTACACGTTCTTCAATAAAATAATATTTTTCATTACATCAATAACTTTTCTTTATTTTTCAACCACGCATTCTCCATTAATCTATTTCAGAATAAATTCTTCCAAAATAACGTGACTCGAACACCCCTTTAATTTCTTCGATAATTCTTAATGTACAGAAAAAATGTTTACAGAATCTTTACCTATACTCATATGAGTGGGTCCCGCATGATAATAAAAAATGGCAAAAAAAATCCCACCCACCCCCCTATTGTGAGGTGTCTATGGACTATGGCGGGGGGAGGGGGGGTCTGTGAACCCCCTATGTACCTCAAGCTCTGCTCTAATTTCTTCCCTAGTGATCACGCTATGATGATGCCTCTACTTGGTAAGTAGGTTGTACTGCATTTACCCATTCTGAATGGTCACCACATTTCATCAACTGTTGTATAAATTGATTAAAGCTATTTATTGATCTTTTGGTTGGGGGGCGGGGGGAGGTTGGCCCACCTGGATTATACAACTGAAATTACTGTGGCACGGCTCTTCAGCTTCGTTTTCGACTTATCGGAACACAGTGGTGTAAGCCTTCTTCTACAACCTGGTTATACAGAGGTTATGGCTTTCTCTCTCGTTTGATCTCTTGCGCGAGGGTAATAATGTGTAGAAGAAAAGATAATTTATGAACAAAGACTAGTGCCTAAGTAAAGCTTTGGAAAAAGTTCATTAGCCATACCTCACACCTAAAACTTTGGGGTGCATTTACGAGCTGGCGATTGGTGTGTACGTGCCTCTGTATCTCATAGTCTTAAGAGGCACGCTCAACATCCTCAGAATTTCGATAGGTGGTTAACATAACCATCATTCGATTATTAAGTGAAACCGAAACTTGGGGTTCTAAGTCCAAACGTGCGAGCTATTGAATTTCATGAAAACTAAACGTATCCATATGACCATATGTCACAATCCACCGATC
The DNA here is from genome assembly GCA_019097785.1 of Fraxinus excelsior. Classification (NCBI taxonomy): domain Eukaryota; kingdom Viridiplantae; phylum Streptophyta; class Magnoliopsida; order Lamiales; family Oleaceae; genus Fraxinus; species Fraxinus excelsior. The sequence continues at coordinate 47,338,193 of CM032623.1, forward strand.
ACTTGTGGGGTGTCGACCGACCGATCGACCCCTAATATGGTCGACCGACACTTATCCCATGATCAGTTGATTGCACTGATATCATGGCCCTAATTGGGTTGTTTGGATTGGAACTTCGTTTATCTTCCTATATAGTATCAACAGTTGTCGTTTTATAGTCATGTCATAACTAATATTACAAATCAAACATATAATGACCTTGTAATTTCATCCGAGGTAATAAGCCTTTAACCGATTATGTAATAAAATTTGTCCCATGAGCTTGAAAGACAATCAATATTTACTCTAAGGGTGCTTTTGTGCACGTTTAAAGCAAACAAAATTAAGGTGTTTTTAATTTCTTTTCAAATAGTCACTATAATTTTAACGTTATTTTCATTCATAGCTTCATTTCCTTCCAATTGAAAAGTAATGGTTTCAATGACGTGAAAAATGAAATCGTGGATAGCATTGGGTTCGATGAATTAAGGTGTTATAATTACTTTACCGAGCTTGGTGTAATATTGTATTAAAATAAGTGTTAAGTATTTAAAAATAAAATGTTGATAATGATATTTTTTATTAAACTTAAAAAATGTAAAGTTAATTTTACATGACTTATCTATGAATAGTTTTCTATTACTTGTAAGTGTAACTTTTATTTAAAAGCCATTCGAGCTTTTTATGAGAGTATGGCGTGAGTTATTTTAGAATTGTAGTGCGTGATACCCAAACATTGACGCGAGACATTTTCTCTATCCCTTCTTACCTAAAAAAGCTGGGGATTTTTAAGAGAAAATCTTATCTTATTATCAAAATAAGAACTTATAACCCTATGTTTGACTAATGTTGATTCCAAATGGCTCAAGTATACCGGTTGAAGTGGAGTTCGGATAGTTAGCAATTGTGCTCGAATTGTGTTAAAGGAATGGAGAAAGTCCCGATTATATATGTTAGAAGGTTCGGCGATCATTTTGGATTCAGCTACAGCTTATGGTTCAATAAGCAATAACTCGAGTTGGTTGTCATCAGGTTGTTCGTGGTGGTTCGAACAATAATATTGAGGAATCTTCCAATATCTCAAGTGGAGCTTGTTGTGATTTTGTTGATCACGTTGCTCGTGCGATTCGAGCAAGTATAGCAACTCAGGTGAAGTTGGAAGCTAACGGGATGATTCAAGAAAGGACGATGCGCGAGCTTGAATTTAATTCACAGTTGATGAGTATGTCCGACAGGGGCATGGGGTGTCCGGAGTGAACATGGTGGAAGAGTTGGAAAATGATTTGAAGAGTGAAGACTTAATTCCTTGATATAGAATTTGTGTCAATGTGAAGTTTGTTATGTTTGTGACACAATTTTCATGTGATTTGAAAGTTTGATTCATGGAGGAAGTCGAGATAATTTTGGTTTAGAAGTCATGTTTGATAAGGGATCAAATTTTATCATGGATTGAAAGTTTGATTGGAATAAGGACTTTAGAATGGATTAAGAAGTGTTTTGGATGTATTGGGACAAAATCCGGGGTGTCAGAGCGCTGGGACGTGGTGCCACAACACCGACGACGCGAAGATGAACAAAATAGGGCGTTGTGAATAGGTGGCGAGAATTGTAATCCTGTCTGGTTTCTTACGCGATTTTGTGTTTTACTTCATCCATAATTTCGAAATTTGGCTATTATAAATACTCCACAAGGTGTATGCTCTATATAAACTCAAAAGATAACAATTAGGTTATTATCATATACATTAGAAACTTGAGAGAATTGTTTAGATTTAGATTGAGATAATCAAATCTTATAAAGACAATTTTAGTTTCTTGGTATAATAAATTGTCATATTCCACAAAAATATCGGTTGTTGTGTGATCTATTATTTTCATATTGCCCATATTATTCTCGTCTTTAACTATTTGACCAGGTTTTCAATAAGTGGTATCAGAGCGATTATAGTATTTGAGTTGGTTCATAACAATTGTCACTTAAAAAATTTAGAACATAGAATGTACGGTTCTTGACTAGACAGGACACGAGTGACGTGTGTTCTTCTGTCCATGTCCCTCGAATGGATAGAGAGTGATCGAGTAGTTTAGTTATTATTTTGTTAATTTTTTGTAAGAGCTCTATTTAGGAAATAAGAAGGGAGATGGAATCCTAGAAAAATTGTATTTGGCATACTAATCGCAGATGCATATTATTCTATTTTGATCCCGTTGGTGCAAAAGCGAGATGGTCTGCCAATGGTTATATTCTAATATTTGTATTAATTATAACTTATTAATAAACCTTTATTCCGGAACACATTCTGTTCTCTAATACATTCAATTGCAGATAGGTTGTGTGACCACATAAATTGCTTACTCGATGATCACTTCTTCTACTTTCGGTATGTATGGTTTCGTAAACACGAGACGTGTAAAGTTCTCTACACATAGCAAAATCCTATTTAAAAATTGAATAAATATGCATCTTTTTCCATGTATATTACACTTGTTTACTATGTCATTTTTTTAAAAAAAAATGTGACAAAATACTCGAATAGAGAATAATTCATAATATATAAAACAAACAATGACCTGTATTTACTGAATTATTATTAAGACTTTACTACATGTACATCAAACTTTACATGATGAATTACATAGTGCCACATGTCACTCTATCATTTGTCAGTTTAAAACACGGTCAACTTTTTCATCAAATTTTTTTCCTCCACATCATTGATGTAATTCATTATGTATCATTTTTATGTATAAATAGCGTAATCCTTATTATTATTTACTTGGTAAAATATATGATTTTCCCCCCTAAGTTGGATAGATGTTAAAGTGGGTTGGGCTGTTTCTTTCAAACTCAACTTACTCTGGCCCATGAGTTCTTTTCAGTATAGGACTATTTAGGTAGAACTTTGGGAGATAGACGCAATCTCGATTTTTTTTATATAGTACGATTTGTCCTGAATTTAATCCTTAATTCCCTTCAAACCAAAAATATACAGCAAATTGATGTTAGTTAATGTGGGATGTTGATTCAGGGAGACAATAATAGTGAGTCTAAGTTGTATATGTGCACGAAAGGTTTCCTTTGCCTATAAAGCTGTACAAATTGTGTCTTTATCAAAGTAGATATGGTTAGTCACTTCTTTAAATTATCATAAATTCTTAGTACGAGTAAAGTATAAATTTATTGGCATATGTCCCAACATGACGTATTAACCTGGTCATAAAAAGCGAGAATTTGTACTCTTGGTCCTTCACCTATTACTTGAATAGCAAGTTAGTCATTAACAGTAAGAAATGATCAAATAAATATTTAATCTTTTATAATTAGCAATACAGCTAGATCGTCCAAATTTTCATTGAATTATCACGTGACACTCTGTGTACTACCTAATGAACCTAAGTCTTGCTTTTCCAACTTGGACCGATTTAAGTTAGGTAAAGAGCGAAATTTTCTTTATCACGTGTCAATTTAATAAATATTTAGATAATTATTGCATAAAATGTGATTTAGACGAGGACGATGGAAAAAAATGGTGCCAATTACAATAGTAATGGTGATAAGATAAATTTGAATAAAAAATAATAAAATTTAGAGCACATATATTTTTCTTTTTATTTGTAACCTCTCATATAGCTCTATTTGTGTTAACTTTTTTATTTTTATTTTTTTTAAAAAAAATCCTCAATTCAATATCCGATCGAGCTCGATATTTATAATAACATAATCAGTCCTCAATAATAAAAGGTGTCCAAATTTCTTTTGAGTCATCGTGTGACTCATGTGTAAACAACACGCCTTACTTCAAAATTTCAGGCACCTAGCAAGGTTTTTTTTCAAAAAAAAAAAAAAAAAAAAAAAATTATGTTAAGCTTACATTCCATAAATTACATCTTGATTGATATTGTGTGGTAATTTAAAAAGTGTTAAGGCAGGAAAGTATTTTATTTTTAAGACCGTCGACTCGTGTCGACACGTGATACAATGTGAAAAATGGCGTAAAATAAGATTTACATGTATCATGATTGTTAAAAAAAAAAAACACTATATTGATTTATAAAGTTGGACGTGTGAGTGTCACATAATGTTTTGATAGATTTTTTTTTTAAGTATTTTTTATCGCTAATGATATATTATGCAACTATAATAAAAGAACGATGGTGATTTGTACAATTATACCCTGTTTGGTGCCCATCATTATTATTATTTCTTTTTTAAAAAAAAGATTTAAATAGTATTTTTAGGAGAATATGCGATTAAAAAGTATGAAAATTTTGAATTTGTGAAGAATATTTTATTGTATAAATATATGGTTAAAAATGATCAGGTAACAAAAAGAATTTTAAACTAGTGGACACCAAACTTGGACTATAATATAAGATTAGTGATCAACTTCTTAAATTTAAAGTTAAGAGATCAACAAACCATTTAAACAATATATTGAGTTCAAAACGTGGAGTCACATTTCTCAAATTGGAATTGATTTATAAAGTTGAACATGTGAGTGTCATGTGGTGTTTTTACAAAAAAAATTAACATTTTTTATTGTTAATAATATATTATGCAATTATAATAAAAGAACGATGATAATTTGTACAATTATGCACCCGTTTGGTGTCCATTATTTTTAAAAAAAAAATTAAATAGTATTTTTAGGAGAATCAATGGTTAAAAAGTATGAAAAAATTTTATGTTTATGTACAGAATATTTATTGTGGTAATGTGTGGTTAAAATAATCATATGACAAAAGAGTTTTAAATTAGTGGACACCAAACTTGGTCTATGATATAAGATTAGTGACCAACTTCATAAATATAAAGTTTAGAGATCAACAAACCATTTAAACATAATATTGAGTTCAAACCGTGGAATCACATTTCTCAAATGGAAAGTATGAAACTTATTGATTTATAAAATTGGACATGTGATCCAAATTTTTTTAAAATTTTTTAACGTTAATAATATATTATGCAACTATAATAAAAGAACGATGATAATTTGTACAATTATGCCCTGTTTGGTGCTTATTATTATTATTATTATTATTATTAAAGAGAGTTTTGAATAGTATTTTTAGGAGAATCGGTGATTAAAAAGTATGAAAAAGTTTCATATTTACTTGTAGAATATTTATTGTATTAATGTGTGGTTAAAATGATCGTATGTCAAAAAGAGTTTTAAAATAGTGGGCATCGAACATAAGCTACAATATAAGAGATCAAAATTTGAAGTTTAGAGTTCAACAAACCATTTGAACAACATATTGAGGTCAAATTGTGGAATCACGTTTCTCAAATCGAAAAAACTCGTGAAATATCAATTAACCAACCGACTTAAACTATTTTTGACCAACTCGTTCATTTATTGGAATCTAATTTGCTATAATTCTACAAATTTCCCTCTCTCAAAGTAAATTCGCATTTAAAAATGATATAGACATGTTCGTATGGTGACACAATGTTCTACGTAAATTAAACAAGTTAGAAGGGCATCGTAACAAAGTAAGACAAACTAGCTTCTACAAATGGGAATATGTCTAGGTCAATTGTACAATAATTTGTTTAACAACCATACTACAGTACATAATTTTTTACATTATATGTTATCGAATTGATAAGTGACGGCCCCTATTAGGGGGCGTCTGTGGGCCCAGACACCCCCCCCAATAAGGGGACACCACTTGTCAATTCGGTAACCAATTAAGTAAAAAATTATGTACATCAAGAATAATTCTTTATTTAAACTACTAGATCAACGATTATTCCGTGTTTAACAAATAGCTTATTCTCTTTTTCCTTTTCTCCTATTAACTCGAAAATGAATTAATTGTTAATCGTCCATCGTACGTGTTGTAAGATGAATAAATAAAAATATTTATTTTTGGATGAACCGGTCAACTCTCATGATATTTTAAAAATGTCTTCATTTTTTATTACTTACTGATCTGATCGAATTTCAATGACACAATCATAACCATTATGACTCGAATGAAATTCGACCAACGCACTAAAATTCTAGACCCAAACATGACAGTTGTGCTACGCTCTATTGTACCTCACTGAGAGGACCCATTTTGTTCTTCTCTTCATAGGAACCATCGCCCTATTATAAAACGCCAATCAAATTTCAATTTACCTGAAAACAGTGGGCATTTATTGAATCGCTTCTGTCTTTCCAACACCCCCATTGTCTTATTTTAGTGCGTCTGTATCTCTGCACCCTTCTCTTGTGCCCACCGTTTCTTCCTTCCTACCTTTCCCTTCTTGCCTTTTGCTTCTATTGATTCTAGCAACAACTTTTCTGATTCTAATTTTGTTCAATAACTTGGAAAAAAAATGGCACTGAAACTTAGCTTCACGCCTCACAAGATGCCTTCATTTCCTGATGCTCGTATCAGATCTCGCAGGGTTTTCATGGCTTCAACTATTCATTCTCCTTCTATGTAAGTTTTGCTTTTAATTTTAATTTTGGATTTGAATGATAAAAATTTGGCATTTTATGAAATAGTTTGGTGCCACTGAGTGTAATTTTCCTTATTCTTTTTTATTTTTTTGGGGCGGTATTTGTGTTTTTCTTCCATAAAAATGAAGTGGGTTCTTATATCTTGTTATTAATATTTTGATCTGGGTTTAAAGCTATTCTTATTTATGTTGGCATTTCAAGAATTCAAGTTCGGTGTTCCTCGTGTTCGACTAAATTCAATGTATAAACTGTATTTCAAGTATACCTTTTAAATAATTTCCTGGCTGGAGATTGTTTTTCTTCTTCCTTTCATTAAATTATGTACAAAAATTATTTATTTCGGCACTTCTATGGTTAAACTGATTTGGGGATTTATTGATGAGTAATTTTTTGGTTATTTGATCAATTTATTTGGGGTGGGTGGGTGGGGGGATTTGTATCGTGCATGTCATTTTATGTTTGTTTATTGGACTTGTCCTAGATGATCTCATTTTTATTTAAAAAAATAAAATTCTGACCCTTTCTTTAAGAATACGTTCTATTGTCCAACAATTAGGTTTGACTGCTTTTGATTTACTGTTGTTTTGTTATAATCTCTTGTACTTTTTAGTTTTGTGCGTGCTTGAGGTGGTTTCAGCTACAATGTGGAGTTTTTACAGCATTTGGTACATCTTTTGTAAACAATATCGGCCCGAATTGGACAGTATAAGAACAAGATTTTAGCTTTTTTTTTCCGTTCTTAAGCATTCTAAATTGCATATTTGTATGCAATATTAGATCGTACTATATAGTATAATGGACAATAACGGATTAAAGAAAATGGTTACATTTCTTCTGCCAATTTTAATTGATTAAAGGAATAGCTCGAAGGATTATCAAACTTCCCTAACTTGTAACCCTTCTTGGTGGTCTTTAATATGAATATTGAAAGGTTGGTTAGAATCATGGAATCTTTAAATGTCTAAGATTTGCTGGCTTCAACATTTTCTACCTATATTTTTGACTTTTTATCTCTCTATTAAAAGAGGTTGTTGGTCTAGTTTGTACTGTTTCTTCCTTGATTGGACTCTGTTATTTTCTGTAACGTTTCTAATTTTCTACCTATATTTGTTTTTCCTTCTCTACACTCCAGCCCTACCTCATATCGACACCCTCTCTTGGGAAAGGAAGGGAGAGGGAAAAAGTAAAAGAAAGAAAAAAGAGAAATTACAGTGACTCATCACAAGTTGAAGTGCGTGACATTTGGGATGTCATTTTCATCTTTTATTAAATTGAATCTTGTGAATTAATTGTGTGAACTCATACGTAATATTGTAGTCTAGATACGTGGCCGGATGATTTATCTACAACATCAGTTATATAATGTTCCAAAATAATTCTGAGTGCAAGTTGGTTGGTTTTAATCTTTGGACACCTAAAAGCTTGCAAATTAAGTCCTTCAATTATTGCTATTCACATAATTATATGGTGCCCGGTAAGCGCACCTGCCTTCAATACCTGGATTTGTTAAAGTTAATTTGTACAATTAATTGGACAGAAGTATTGTAGGTTAATGAATCGAGGTAATTACATCTCTAGTTTGCAAATTTTTAGCTTCGTGCCTTGCAAAAAATTGATCACTCTTAGTTTATGGAGCTATTTAATTATTTGTTTTTGGACTGTCATATTATCATTGCGTTTTAGTCGAATGCAGTCTCATATCCTACATTCTGTTGAATACAGGGAGGTCGGAAAAGTTAAAAAGCCTTTCACACCCCCAAGAGAGGTACATGTTCAAGTGACCCATTCCTTAGAGCCAGAGAAGCGCGAGATCTTTAATTCTCTGAACAATTGGGCTGAAGAGAATATCTTGGTGCTCCTAAAGGATGTTGAGAAAAGCTGGCAACCCAGTGACTTTCTACCCGAACCGGCTTCGGAAGGCTTTTATGAGCAGGTCATGGAACTTCGGAAAAGATGCAAGGAAATTCCTGATGATTATTTTGTCGTGTTGGTTGGAGATATGATTACGGAGGAAGCACTGCCGACTTACCAGACGATGCTTAACACCCTAGATGGAGTCCGAGACGAGACGGGTGCTAGCCTTACTCCATGGGCTATTTGGACTCGAGCATGGACAGCTGAAGAGAATAGGCATGGTGACCTTCTCAACAAATATCTTTATCTTTCTGGACGGGTTGACCTGAAGCAAGTTGAAAAGACAATTCAATACCTGATCGGTTCGGGGATGGTAAGTTTACTATTATCTCATATATAGTTAATTGGTTTCGAAACTTTTTATTAAACCCGTGAACGCCTGGATGCCATACGAACTCTTTTTCTTGTTGCTTGAATTTCTTGGTGACTTGTCATATTTCATACTATATAGATCTGAAAAATTAAAGCTTATTATGAGCCTGTTTGAACCTCATTTTTTATTTTTGACAAAAATGCATTTTGGAATAGTGATTTGATGGAGAATGTGTGGTTAAAAGATAAGGAAAAGTTTTGGGTTTGGACATAATATTATTTTATTGAAGAATGCGTGGTTGAAAATAAGAGGGAGAAAAATGTATTTTAAAAATAATTTGTATCAAACAAGGGTATATAAAGGATCATTTTAGTAACAGTGACATTAGCAGTTCCTGAAACTATTTATCTCCTCTTTTCCTCTTGATTATGTGTGCGCATGCCTGGGCATGCATGCTTGTCCATTTAGTGCATGTTTGGTTAGAATTATTACAATTTCACGTTCTATTATATACCCATGTATTTGCCATTTTGTTTGTAAAGCGAATATAACTTATCTTGGTATGTACAATATTCACTTTATTTTTCTTTCTTTTCACCCTTTTATTTTCCTTTGTCTGCCAAATCATCTTACTTTCCCAATGCCCACGATTCCATTCTGTGATCTAATTTAACATACGCGTGTTAACTGATAGGATCCTCGTACAGAGAACAATCCCTACCTGGGATTTATCTACACTTCTTTCCAGGAGAGGGCTACCTTCATTTCTCATGGAAACACAGCTAGGCTTGCCAAGGAACATGGGGACCTGAAATTGGCTCAGATATGTGGTATCATTGCTGCAGATGAGAAGCGCCACGAAACTGCCTATACCAAAATTGTCGAAAAGCTCTTCGAGATCGATCCAGATGGCACTGTATTGGCACTTGCCGACATGATGAGGAAGAAAGTCTCTATGCCGGCTCATCTGATGTACGACGGCCAGGATGATAATCTCTTCGAGAACTTCTCTTCTGTAGCACAGCGGCTAGGAGTCTACACTGCCAAGGACTACGCTGATATATTGGAATTTTTAGTCGGAAGGTGGGATGTTGAGAAGTTGACAGGTCTTTCTGGAGAGGGGCGTAAAGCACAAGATTACATATGCAGTTTGCCTCCTAGAATTCGAAGGTTGGAGGAGCGGGCACAATCAAAGGTCAAGCAGGCATCTTCCGCCCCCTTCAGCTGGATTTTTGGTCGAGAAATCAAACTTTGAACTCTGCACAGAACGTAGGGACTCTTCTTGCAGCCTTCCATAAGCAAATATATAATGCCCGTCGATGGCCATCTGGTCTGTATCAAGAAATGCGTTTTGTTTAAAAATGTTCCAGTGGTATATTTCTTGTTCCTTTATTTGATAAGTAAGTTTCAATCAGATATCGCAGACACTTCTCGAGTTAATTGAGTCGAGTGAAGAGTTGATCTCGTTGCATCTTTGTTTTCTTTATCAACTCGCATTACGAGTATTGTAAGTAGAATCTTGTGCTTGTTTACACTCTTAAAAGGCTTGTGGTGTTGCTACGATGATTCTCATTGGATTTAATTCACAATGGTGGTTGCCAAACTTTTAATGAATTTTATATGTTGGTTATTAGACGTCATTTTTTTATTTCGAGCAAGACAGTGAATTCAAACTTTGTTATAATTTAGTTACTCTGTTCATGTTCATCAACATATTATTAAATATCTACATAGGACACTCTCAAACCTTTTAATTTCATAAAACTCTGATGAAATTGTCATCAGCAAATTGAGAAATCAAGAAAGTCGGGGATCCTTGATTTTTGTCCAGTTAAGTTTACTTACGTTGCTAACTTTTTTACAGCATTCAGATTCTCAATCTTTCATTACTTAGCCCCTACTTGTTTCTCATCATTTCAGCATAAAATGAGAATTGTTACCGTTATATTCAAAGTCCTAATTCTTCTAAAATGGGCAAAAAGGAAGAAACAAACAGGGGCTTACCATATCTCATCTTCGCTGACGGTTTCCTTTCAAGAAGTGTACTGGGATGGCGTAACTATATTAATTTGCCCACCATATTTTTAAGTGAAAAAACAAAATATACCAAAGTGTGAAGTTGTGAACAAAGTAAATGTACAAGTACAACAATAAGTAAAGATTTAAAAAGGTTAATGGAATTAAAAAATGTGTACACCAGAAGAAACTTCAGTGAAAACATAAGCACCCAAAGTGAGAGTCTGGTGAGACCGCTACTAATTACTCTATTCATGTCCAAAATGTGCAATAAATTTCCCTCGTTTTGAAAATCTCTCTGTTTTACACGATTTTTGAAATTAATAATTTATTTTTAAGGGCTCGTTTGGTACGGATTCTCCAAATTCTACAGTAAATCAATTCTCATTTTCAACCACACATTCTTCAATAAAATAATATTTTTCATCACATCAATAACTTTTTCTCCTTTTTCAACCACACATTTCCTATCATATCACTATTCAAAATCAATTCTTTCCCCAAAAAAATCCCTCCCACACAAGCTCTAAATATGTTTAGATAATTTTTTAGAGAATAATGTTATTTAATATCACTAATATTTAATATCGATTTTTAACATTGAAGGGTTGCTCAATTGGTCAGTCATTGGGTTTGCTCCCCAATGGTCATCAGTTCGAGTCCCCTTAGGACCACTGAGGTGAGTATCCGACCGTAAACTTCAGGGTCCCGTGAAATTAGTCGAGGTGCGCGCAAACTGGTCCGAACATCCACGATTATCAAAAAAAATATTTAATGTCGATTTATATGGTAACATTTGTGACATTAAATTATATGTTTAATTAAATACAATGATGTATGACTTAAGTAATAGAATTTATAATATGCTTACACCTGGATTGATACTTAAATGTTAGATAGTATTATGGGGGAAAATGTCATATTTTAGATATTAGGTAACGATTCATTTCAAAACTAAAAAATAATGTTTAAAACTTCAAAAATAAGATATTAATTAAATTTTTTATTTATGAAATAATTAATTCAAAATATATTAATATCACAAATCTATACTATTGAACACAAATTATCAAATTAATTGCTCATAAATTATTTCTCAATTACAAATCAAAAAATTTTTAAGTCACAAATTATTTCACTCATAAATTAAAAAATTTATAAGTCACAATTTATTCATCGGTCATGAATTAAAAATTTTATTTGCAACAATTTATTTATCGGCCACAAATCACAAATTTATATGTTATGACTCAGATTTCTAGTTTACATGTTATTTATCAGTTACAAAATATCCAATTTATTAGTCACTATCTCAAATAATTGATAACGTATTATTTATTGCTCACAAATTAACCAATTTATTGGTTACAATCAACCAAATAATTAGTAATAAACACCCCACCCACCCACCCACAAACCATCGCCACGACAACAACAACCGTCGCCATTTATAGGTCACCGAATATAAAATTTGGGGAAAAAAGAACAACCGCACACCATGACCACCGCACCATCGACAATTATAGGTCACCAAATAGAAATTTCAAGAGAAAGAAAACAATAGCCTCACATCAACACCACCGCACTACCTAGCACATCCACAACAACCAACGAGCCACTCACAATAGATCTATTCAGAAAACTGTTGGAAATTGGTTTTTATTAGTTGGTTTGACCAATTATTTTAGTGAGTCCCGTTAATTGGATTAAATATTTCTTTGGTCGAATGTGTTTTCCTCCATGAGTAGATTAATGAAGTGTATTTATTTTCTCAAACCCAATTTATGGTGGATGAGAAATTAAAATCAAAAGATGACCACTTGAAGTTGAAATAAATTGGAATAATAAATTGATGGGAAATTGGAAAAGTGTTAATCCCACATAGGAAAACTAGAAGAATGTTAACCACTTTATATTGCTCAAGTTTGGGACTTGGGTTTGGGCTCCAATGGGTACCAATAGTCTTTGAAGGGGAGAGAACATATATGCTAGTAGGTTGGGCCAAAGTCCACACGCGCGCGCCGTCCGTCCGACCGATCGGCTCGGCTCGGAACGGGGCTTGGCTTGGACTTGGGCCAAGCTAAGATATATTTTTTAGTAAAATAATATTTGATTTATATTATTTTGATTTAAAAAATAATATATTTATATTATTATTTTTCCCCAATTTTTCTGTGGCTGACACGTGTATTCTTCTAAAAGGACGGTGGCGGCTGACGGTTGTTGTCCAAAAGGTTTGTGTCTGTTGGAGACACAACTTACCGGTTGTTGTGTCTTTTGGATACAACTTTTCAACTTCTATAAATAGGCCCATATACCCCCCGGTTTTATTCACTCCAAAATCAATTCGGATTTTATTTTTCTTCCAAAATTCTTCTTTCATCACTGCATTATTCATATTTTTGCAATCTAGCCTCGAAAAAATATTTTCGTACATTTTAGTCCTTCAATTTGTAGAGAAATCAAAATATTAATAGGTTCGTCATGACTTGTAATTTGTAGTGCTACAATTACAAGTCGAGGTCGTTGTATCTTGAGAGACGAGTGTCGGACTACCGTTAGCACCAGTGCGGGGCATTATCGTCTTAAGGAGAAAGAGTCAAACTCTTGTCTCGACCATTTTTTCGTGCCTTTAATTTCACGTCGTTATTCTACTCAATTTTATACGCGATGATTTCATTACTTGCCTATTATTTCCAACAATTTTAAGACGATAATGACAAGTAATACTATATCAGTTGTATCCCCTAATAATGCTCACGAGGAGAAATCGGAAAAATTCACGGGAGTAGATTTTAAGAGATGGCAATAGAAAATGTTGTTTTATCTTACGACTCTGAATTTGACGAAATTCTTGAGTGAAGATGCTCTAACTGTTGATGAGGCTGAAACAGATTCTAAAAAACGAGCAACATTTGATGCATGGAGTCATAGTGACTTCTTGTGCGGGAACTACATCCTCAATTGCCTTGACAACACACTATACAGCGTATATTGTTCGGGGCAAGACAGCTAAATTACTGTGGGAATAATTGGAAAAGAAGTACAAGACGGAAGACGCTAGATTGAAGAAGTTTGTTGTGGGCAAATTCCTGGACTTCAAAAATGATAGATTCTAAAACAGTATTGAATCAAGTCTAAAAGCTACAAATCATTTTGCACGACATGCATACAGAATGAATGAAGCTCTCTAAGTCGTTTCAGGTCGCTGCGATTATCGAGAAATTACCACCGATGTGGAAGGATTTCAAGAACTACCTGAAACATAAACGCAAGGAAATGGGACTTGAAGATCTGATTGTACGATTAAGAATCAAGGAAAATAATCGCAATTCTGAAAAGAAATCCGAAAAGTTGCAAATGGAGGCTAAAGTCAATTTGGTGGAGCCAAGTACTAGAAAGAAACGGAAACACACGGGTAATGGCAAGCAAAAGAGCAAGACCAAGAAATTCAAAGGAGATTGCTATAACTGCAGTAAGCCTAGTCACATTGCAAATGATTGCCGACAGAAAAAGCAAAACAAAAAAGATCAAGTACAAGTGACTGAGAAAGACAGATTGTCTAACGGTGTATCTGAACTAATGCTCAGCTGTTGTATTTGAAGCTAATATTGTGGATAATCCGAGAGAATGGTTCGTTGATACTGGCGCTACTCGTCATGTTTGTGCTGATAAGGAGATGCTTTCATCTAACACTCCTATCAATGGACGACAACTATTCATGGGCAACTCGGCAACATCAAAAGTCGTTGGTCTTGGTAAAGTAGTGCTGAAGATGACATCAGGGAAAGAAGTAACACTCATCGATGTGCTGCATGTTTATGATATTCGCAAAAACTTGGTGTCTGGAGCTTTGTTAAGCAATAATGAGTTTAGACTAGTATTTGAATCTGACAAATTTGTACTCACCAAAAATGATATGTTTGTAGGCAAATGATACTTAGCCAATGAGCTATTCAAAATGAATGTGATGCATGTACTCCGTGATTTTGATATTAATTAAAATAAATCTTCTACGTACTTGATTGAGTCTTCTAACTTATGACATGATAGGTTAGGACATGTAAATGTTAATGCTTTACGTAAATTAGTAAGTTTAGATTTATTGCCTCTTATACCTTTGATCAAAATCATTGATATGAAACATGTGTGGATGCTAAATTAGCTAGAACACTGTTTCATTCAGTTAAAAGAAATTCAAATCCTCTAGAACTAATTCACAGTGATATTTGTGATTTAAAGTTTGTGCAAACTAGAGGAGGTAAAAAGTATTTTATTACTTTTATAAATGATTTCACACGGTATTGTTATGTCTATTTGCTAAGAAGCAAAGACGAGGTTGAGAATCAACTAAGCAAACGAATAAAAGTTGTTCGTAGTGACAGAGGTGGAGAACATGGAGCACTATTTGAAGAATTTTGTTCAAATTCTGGGATTATTCATCAAACTAAAGCTCATTATTCACCTCAGTCAAACGGTGTTGGAGAATGCAAAAATCGTACTCTAAAAGAGATGATGAACGCTGTGTTGATCAATTATAGTTTACCTCAAAATTTGTGGGGGGAAACAATTATGTCAGCTAACCACATTCTAAATAAAGTACCACACAAAAGTAGGAACGAAACTCCGTATGAATTATGAAAATGTCATAAACCTTCGTACAAATACTTAAAAGTGTGGGAGTGTTTGGCTAAGGTAGAAATACCAAAGCCTAAACAAGTTAAATTAGGGCCTAAGACTATTGATTGCATATTAATTGGATATGCTAATAATAGTAGGGTTTATCGGTTCCTCGTACATAAGTCGGACATTTCAGATGTACATGAAAATACTATCATTGAATCTAGAAATGCTGTATTTTTTAGGACAAGTTTCCTTGTAAGGAAATAAAAGAGATAAGTTTGCAAAAACGAACTTATGATAATGCTATTGGTAATCATCAAAGTGATGAAGAACCAAGACATAGAAAAAGAGCCAAAAAGTTTACACCTTTTGGTCCAGATTTTTTAACTTATTTGTTAGAAAATGAACCTAGGACATTCGATGAAGCAATGTCTAGTCCAGAAGCTCCATTCTGGAAAGAAGCTATCAATAGTGAAATTGATTCTATTATGCAGAATCATACATGTGAGTTGGTAGATCTCCCTCCTGGTAACAGACCGTTAGGTTGTAAATGAATTTTCAAAAGAAAATTAAAAACTGATGGATCAATTGATAAATATAAGGCCAGATTGGTAGCTAAAGGATTCAAACAAAAAGAAGACCTTGATTTTTTCGATACATACTCACATGTGACAAGGATCACATCAATACGAGTATTAATTGCAATCACAACATTGCATAATTTGGAAATCCATCATATGGACGTCAAAATAGCTTTCTTAAATGGTACGCTAGAAGAAAAAATTTACATAGAACAACTCGAAGGGTTTATTGCTCATAGACAAGAGAAAAATGTGTGTAGACTCGTTAAGTTGTTATATGAACTAAGGCAAGCGCCAAAATAATAGCATGCAAAATTTGACAAAACTATATTGTCAAAAGATTTTAAGATTAACGAGTGTGATAAATGTGTTTATATTAAAACCACTCCAAATGCATATATAATTGTATGTTTATATGTTGATGATATGCTAATTATGGATAGTAATTATGATATCATAACAAATATAAAGAAAATGTTGACAAAACATTTTGACACGAAAGATATGGGTATTGCAGATGTAATATTAGGAATTAAGACCCTTAAAACATCTGAGGGTCTTGTCTTATCTAAATCTCATTAAATTGAGACTGTACTTAATAAGTTTCATATGTACGATGAAAGTCCAGTTAAAACACAAGTAGACCTAAGTCTACATTTGGCCAAACATAAAGGCGAACCCGTATCTCAATTGGAGTACTCTCGAATAATGGGCAATCTAATGTATATTACAAACTGCACTCATCCGGATATTGCATATGCGGTGAACAAACTTAGTAGATATACAAGTAACCTAAATAATGATCATTGGAAGGCGTTGGTAAGGGTTCTTAGATATCTACGATACACTTCAAATATTGGATTACATAATACTAGATATCCAGCTATATTAGAAGGATACAATGATGCTAATTGGATATCAAATACAAAAGACTCAAAATCCACTAGCGAATATGTTTTTACCATTGGTGGTGCGACCGTATCTTGGAAGTCATCTAAATAAACATGTATAGCTCGATCCACGATGGAATCTAAGTTCATAGCTTTAGATAAAGCTGGAGAGGAAGCAGAATGACTTCGAAATTTTTTAGAGGATATTCCATGTTGGTCTAAACTTGTGCTTGCAATTAATATACATTATGATAGTCAGTTGGCTATCGGTAGAGCACAAAGCAGTATGTATAATGGGTTTCGACATATTCGTTGAAAACATAATACTATTAAGCAGTTGATTCAAATTGTGTTATTTCCATAAATTATGTAAAGTCTAGGGAAAATCTCGCTGATCCGTTTACCAAAGGTTTACCAAGAGATCAAGTATATTGTCTATCAAGGGGAATGGGCTTAAAGCCTACTACGTAAGAATCTTTGTAATGATGATCCAATCTTGCTGACCGGAGATCCCAAAATCTTGGTTCAATGGGACAACTAAATTATGAAGATTCAAAGAAGCACTTCGGAGTCAACTCCTACCCATCCTACGATAATAAAGTGTCATCTACAGAAAGTTATAGGTTAAGTTATACTTTTAATGATTCTTATATCTTGGTTTATCTAAGTGGGGTATGACAGATACTCTTAATAAGAGACCACCTATACAAGTGTGAAGTGTGACCGCTTCTATGAGAATGTTTCAAATGCTTGAATTCTCTAAAGTACTCACGAAATTCAAGAGTTGTCCAGGGCCAAAATGAACACAACAGTAAGAACTCGAAAATGTTAGGAAGGTTATTGTGTTGATAATATTGTCTTGGTTTACATCGACCACTGACAGTTCAAGACACCGCGTTCATTGATCAGCCAATTAAATCTGATAGTATTCTACTACATAATGTTCAAACCCATAGGTACCTATTCGGATGCGATAACATTTCGTCTAATCTTTCTACAGGGTCTGCATAGTCTATTGCATTAATTTCCATTTATGTGGAGGATTGTTGAAAATTGGTTTTTATTAGTTGGTTTGACCAACTTTTGACCAATTATTTTAGTGGGTCTCGTTATTTGGATTAAATATTTCTTGGGCCGAATGTATTCTACTCCATGAGTAGATTAATGTAGTATATTTATTTTCTCAAAACCAATTTAGGTGAATGAGAAATTAAGGTCAAAAAATGACCACTTGAAGTTGAAATAAATTGGAATAATGAATTGGTGGGAAATTGGACAAGTGTCAATCCCATATAGGAAAACTAGAAGAATGTTAACCACTTTATATTGCTCAAGTTTGAGATTTGGATTTGGGTCACAAAGGGTACTAATAGTCTTTGAAGGGGAGATAACTTACATGCTAGTAAGTTCGGCCAAAGACCACACGCGTGGGCCGCCGTCCATCTGTCCGACCGACCGACTCGCTCGGCATGAGCACGGGTCACAGGCCGTGGGCTTGGGCTTAACTTGGACTTGGGTCAAGCTGAGATATATTTTTTAGTAAAATAATATTTGATTTATATTATTTTTATTTAAAATAATAATATATTTATATTATTATTTTTCCCCAATTTTTCTGTGGCTGACACATGTATTCTTCTAGAAGGACGGTTGACGACGCGGCTGGCGGTTGCTGTCCAAAATGTTTGTGTCTGTTGGATACACAACTTTCTGATTGTTGTGTCTTTTGGACACAACTTTTCAACTTCTGTAAATAAACCCATATACCCCCCGATTTCATTCACCCCAAAATCAATTCTGATTTTATTCTTCTTCCAAAATTCTTCCTTAATCCCTGCATTATTCATTTTTTTGCAATCTAGCTTCGAAAAAATATTTTCAAGCATTTTAGTCCTTCAATTTGTAGAGAGATCAAAACATTAGTAGGTTCACCGAAACTTGTAATTTGTAGTACTATTATTACAAGTCGAGTCCGTTGTATCTTGGGAGACGAGTGTCGGACTACAGTCGCACCAGTTCGGGACATTATCGTCTTAAGGAGAAAGAGTCGAACTCTTGCCTCGACTATTTTTTCGTGCCTTCAATTTCACGTCGTTATTCTGCTCAATTTTATTCGCGGTTATTTCATTACTTGCCTATTATTTTCAACAAAAACAACTAACCCAAAAACCATCCATCGTAGATCAGATAAAAAAAACTCCAAAAAAGAACTTAGATGACTTTGTTGATTCAGACAACAGCAATGACGCCTCACTGTGCCCAATGGTGCTATCCGCAACGAGGCACCGTTGTGTGCATCCAGACTTCGAGGCAGCGTTGAGTAGCCTTTGGGATGGGGTAGGCAGAGAGAAAGAGAAGATAGAAATAAGGGTAGGGGTAGAGTTTTGTGAAATTGAGTTGGGGTGGAGGTGGAATGGAGAGGTGAATTAATTCAATATTGCAATATTATTATTAGTATTTTAAAAGATTAATTGTCATCTGAAGTTTGAAAAAAAAACTCTAAAATCTTATTTTCGAATTGGAAAGTTAAAAAAACACGTGTGTGGGTGTAATTTCAACTGGTGTTATTCTATTGAGAAATTACTTTGATTAAAAGAGCTTTTAAAGTAGCTTCCTCGATGAAATTTTCGCCAAATGGGACCCTATATTCTAGTGAAAATTACATAAAATCAGATGTTTAAAGATTGCTTTTTAAAAATCAGGTCTAAAGTTTATTTATTCAAAAATTAGATACTATATTAAAACCCTACTTAATAACTCTTTACTCCCTCACCTCTCTCTCTCTCGCCTCCCCTCATCTTCCCCTTCAAACCCCGACAACCGGCGATGAAGAAGTTGCTCGGGCCAACACCATACCACACAACAAGCCCTCGTCGTTGCCGACACTACAGATCGAGTAGGATAAGAGAAGGAGTGGTGGTGGTGTAAGGCAGAAGCGGTGGGAATCGATTTTTTTTCTTAGTTTAATTTCTTTTGCACAGATCTGTGGAGTTGTGATTTGTGGTGGTCGATTAGGAGGTTTTGGTGTGGTTCGCAATTGTTGCTGTGACAACGGCGAAATGGTACCCCGTGTGATGGTGGTCGTTTTTTGTTATTGTTGTGGCGGGTTTGACGCTGGCAGTGGTGGTTTTTTTGATGTTGTGGTGAAAGGCGGCCATGGTGATGGTTGTTTTTGGTTATTATTGTGGCGATGGTTGTGGTGGTGTTGTGACAGGGCAACGATGTTGGTGGTGATGTGCAGGCGACGACGTTGGTGGTTGTTGCAGTGTTATTGTTGGTGGTGGTTGTGGCGATAGAGGTGGTGGCGACAGCAGGGATGGGACGAAGAGTGTATGTGACCAAATATTTGGTCGATTTGGTGGTGGATCGGGATTGGGGACGGGTGTTTGGGTATATGTGTATGTAACCGATTATATGGTTCTATGTGGTTAACTATTAAATGAGGACCTTAAAATTCGATAATTTGTGACTAAAAATATAATATGTGACCAACAAATTTGAAAATATGTGATCGATAGATAAACTATGATCTATAATTTTTATTTTTATTTTTGATCAATTAAAAATTTGTGACCTATAATGTTTTTGATCCGTGACCTATAAATTTTCTGATTTGTGAACTCAAAATAATTTGTGATTAATTAATTGGATAATATGTGACCAATGAATAAATTGTGATCTATAATTATGTATATGTGAGCATTTAACTGTATAATTGTGAATTTATTATATTTAAATAATAATTATTTTAATTAATTAACTAAATAACTGAGTTTTGTATTTTTTAAACTTGAAACCCTTGAGACTTGATTTGTGAACTCTTTCCCATATTCTATTACTGCTATTTGAATACGGGAAAAATTCATATTTAAGGTGTATTCTTTACCTCAATTCAAAAGTAAGGTAAAAAGTTTGAAAATTCAAAAATCAGGTATTGATTTAATTAATTAAAAATATTTATTAAATAATGATAATAAAGTCACAGTTTGTCATTAATGGTCACAGATTCTTAATTATAAATTACAGCTTTATTTAATGGTCATAAATCGTCAAATTTGATTATTTCGAGGTCACAGATCAAAATTTTTTTACGTCACATATTATTTCGAGGTCACAGATTTTAAATTAATTGGTCACATATTATTTTTGAGTCACGAATTATTAAATTCTTAGGTCACAATTAATTGATTGGTCACAGATATTACCAAACATTTGGTCACAGACTAAATACACTACTACAAATACTTGGTCACAAGTCACAGATAGACCAACACAAACTAACCAATCACAAAACACAGACGAAAACTGAACCGCGACATATCCGCCGCCACCACCAACAATAAATCCGCCACCACCAACAACAAATATAAACATCCAACCACCAATCCGCCACCACACAGATCCGCCAACAAAAAACCACCATCCCCGCCGGAAGTCGCTGCAGCGGCAGCAAGATGCTGCCGGTGCTGCGGTGCTGCTGCTCGTAGCAGCAACAAGCTGTTGCCGGCAGAAAGGAGGGGAGGAGGGGAGAACGCAGAGAGAGAGAGAGAGAGAGAGAGAGAGAGAGAGAGAGAGTGTGTGTGTGTGTGTGTGTGTAAAAAATTAGGGTTAGGATGTTTATATATTACCTGATTTTTGAAAAATAAAGTTTGGCCCTGATTTTTAAACTCTAAACTTTAAATCCATGGAATTATGTAATTTCCACTTTGAATACTTAGGCTAGTCCAATTTCAGTTAACTGAGAGGCCCAACAAATCAACAAGACCGAATAAGCCCACAAAAATCCCCCATTTTTTCATCCATTTGTCCTCTTTGCATTATTCCAGAAGAAGCAGCAGAAAGCACTGGAAGGAGAAAGAACAAACGATGTCGTCTCAACAGCAACCACAGCCATCACCCGTAACAAGTCAGATATATGAATTAAGATATTCTATTTACTTTCCCCCAATTTTCTGTGAATGCTCCTGTACAAAGAAATAACTGGCTAAAAGAGTCATTCTTTGATTTTCGATTTTCGATTTATTTATTATAATCCTGGAATTTTTATGGCGCTTCCAGGTCGTCTATTGTTTTACTTCATTTTTATTTTGCATTTGGCTTTTTTTCTTCCAGTCAACTTGTTAGGATTATTAACTATATTATATTATTAATTTAAAATTTTTATATATGATTATGTACTCACATATGCGTAAAGATGGTGTCAGGGCTAATGCACAATTGTATCTATAGTATATGTATGTACCATGGTATATGTGTCTGTTGTTTTAGAGAAATGGTTAAGCGAATTGAAATGAGGTTTGCTTTTTTTTTTTTTTTGGTTTTCCTGAATTTCGTAGGCGACCTGAACGGTTCTAATGCAAATCCAGGTTTGAGCACTGGAGTGGGTTGGTATATTCTTGGCCAAGATGAACAACTCATAGGTCCATACACCGTTTCTGAATTGCAGGGTGAGCCATTCATATAGCAAATTATTATCATAATGCTAAATAATTTGTATATTCAATATTCTGGTTGCTTGTAATTGGATTACTTAGTTTTAGTTTTTGACTTTCCTTTCAGATTAGCTCTTCCTTTAGTTCTCAGATTTTTTTTTTCTTCTTGTTATTTCATTGAATTTCAGCTTTCCAAGTAAGCCATAGGCTTCGTTTTGGGACAATCAGTTCACCTATATGATGTTTATATAGCCTTAATGGCTTTAATATCATATAAGCTTAAGCTTGTTTAATTCATCTGGACAGAGCATTATTCAAATGGATACTTCTATGGGAATACACTTGTGTGGTCAGAAGGATGCAGCGATTGGCAGCCACTATCCTCGGTTCCCGGTGTGTTGATTCACTCATCTCAACAAGATGCTGATTACTCAAGTTCAGGTGATGGCACATTTTTCCCAAATAATGACTCTTAACACATGTTTCTAAAGATTCAATTTGTTTTAAAAAAACTTCTCTCAGCCCCCATCGTCTCTAATGAAGAAGATGAGTTTGAAAAGTGGCAAAAGGAGGTGAGGGAAGCAGAAGCAGAAGCAGAGGCTCTGTCAAACATTAATGATGACAATGAAAGACCTACAACACCACCTGAGGGAGAGGAAGAATTCACTGATGATGACGGAACTAAGTACAAATGGGATCGAAATCTTAAAGCTTGGGTTCCTCAGGTTGGCGTTTGAAATTTTACATTACATTGATGATTTGCTTTTGGATATTTTGCATGTTATTTTTTTCTTACAAAAACAAAGGTTACTTCATTTAGGCATATTTTACCCCTCTGCCGGAAGCACTACTCTTTATAAGTAGTTTGTCAAGCTATTTTCTTCTCATGAAAACGCGTTCATTTTCCCACCTTAGTCTTTGCAGTGTTATAATTTTTTGTGGTCTTCCCCATAAGTTGCATAACAAAGCTCCGCATCTTCCTTTCACTCCAGCTTTTTCTTCAATGCGAGTTCCTATTGGTTATTCATGATAGGAAAACACAACTCAGACAACTGAGGTATATGCTCCGGAAGATATGACTTTTCCGCTAGAAGAGGAGGTCTTTCCAACAAATGCTGATGATCTATCAGCAAAGGAAGTGGATAATGTTGCCAGTGAAGCAGAATCAAAGCAGAATGGCAAGAGAAAGTTGCCAGAGGAAACTGCTGATATTAAAACCGAGGAAAAGAAGGTGCTCCTTTCAGATTTTGTTTTTATGCATATTGTTTCTTATCTCCTAGGATATAGTAAAGGATTGGCCCAATAGATAGATTACACGACGCCTCTTGCTACTATCTCCACTCGACCCCATCAGATATTATTATTACTGTGTTTAACTGTTCGTCTGTTTATCTCCTTGGATATAGGAAAGGATTGGTCTAATAAATAGATTACATGATTACACCTTTTGCTACTATCTCCACTCTACCCCATCAGATATTATGTTCTACTGTTCATTTCATGGTTATAATCATTTTGCAGATATAAAGGTCCTGATTAGAAGCATTTTAGTATTTAGATTTTTTTTTTTTTTTTGTTTCTGCGTGATCAAATGTATAAATTTATTTTTTATTTTCTTGCCTTTTCCATCTTCTATTTCCGTAAAACAAGGTCTGAAGTGGTGCCAAAAATGAAAAGTAACCTTTTAACTCCTTCAGATTCTTAAGCTAAGATTACTCACTCGACTGCAACGCGAGAGAGATAAATGCCATTTACATGACAATCTACGAAGGGATCTTCGTCTTTCTTTAGACATTTTTAGCAAGCAAACCTAAACCCTTTCTTTGCCACCATGCATTACTCCATCACACAGTTTGATTTTCCAAATAAAGAAAAAAAAAAAGGAAAGACACCAATTCATCCAAAATTACCCTGATGAAAATTAGCTTTATAATGTGAATGAGTAAGGTGTATTATATACCCATCCTCCACGCCTATGTTTATTGGGCCTCTATGGCGTGCTATTGTGTTGCAGTTGCTTGACTTGAATTACTTTTAAATAAAAAAAGAATGGGGTTTTCAAAATGTGTGGAGGTTGGAAGGGCAGGATTGCAGAGGGGGGAGATGTGTTAAATGAGAATGGCTGCACGAAGTGGGGATAAAAGGTATGACTGGCTGCTGGGGGCGGGGAAGGGAGATGGTGGAGGCAATTAGTAGGGATAATTGCTTGTTAGCCTGTTAGGAGTAGAAAAGTGTGGCTTGGTGACTATTGGAGGCCGCAAAGTTCTGTGATGGCCATGGGAGGTGGGGGAAAGGTGGATCTGTTATTGAAGGTGGCCAAGGGAGACGTGGTTGACAGCCAAGGTTGTAGGGTTTGATGGAAGCTGTTGGAGGTGGAGCATTTTGTCTTGGCTGTCAATCTTGTGAATAATGATGTTTCATAGTGTAAGATCTGTTCCTATGTGCAATACAATTTATTTCAAATAGAGAAGACTTTTTGAGAACTTTCTGTCCTAATACATTTTTTGTGGACATTTTTGGGTGTGCAACGCTCTATAGAAGGTTGTGTGAGGTGGAATTATGCTTTTGGAGATTGCCAAGTGACAGAGGTGGCGGCAGCTGTGTTTGGAGTGGGTTGATGCCTGATGGAGACCGTTGAAGATGCAGTTTTATCAATTTTTTGATTATTGAGTTTATATCCTTTTAAGATTTTACTTTGGTGTGGATGAGGAACCTGAGAGACCACAAAATATTTTCTAACTGGAAGAGCTTGAAACATTTTTTTGTTCTCTGCATATTTTTCACATATGGACATCATTTGAAGACATTGATGATCTGATGGGCTTTTATTCAATATGATTTTATAATCTTGCTATTGTACAATTTCATCCTATGATCTTAATGCCTTTACAGGAAGCTAATAAACCTCCGGATTCGTGGTTCGAGTTGAAAGTAAATACACATGTATATGTTACAGGGTTGCCTGACGATGTTACCTTTGACGAGGTTAGTGGTGATATTATTTTTATAGTTCATTCGCTTATCTCTCCTTGGTTTTACAAGCGCATTAGTGTAATGGTCGCTGAAGTTTGCACTTTTATTTGCCATAAAGGGTCCCCCCCCCCCCCCCCCCCCCCCCCCCCCATTTTTTTTTCTTTATATTCAATTTAGAGACTGATATAGAATATCATGCAGGTTGTTGAAGTATTTTCCAAGTGCGGGATCATAAAAGATGTAAGCAATAATTTTTTTATCGATCAAATTAAAATTTAATAATTGGTTGTTCCGAAACGTCACGTGACTATGCAACAGCATGCACCTAGCACAATTATATTAGAAGTTAAGTTCCCAGTCATTGAGCATTTGTCTAGTTACATTAGGTTTTTGTCTATCTCTGCATTGTTTCTTTTAAAATATTGAGTTATGTTTTTCACTTTTCATCTAACTATGGGATAAATTAGATTCACGTCATTCGAGACATGTTACATGGGATTGGGACACAGATGGAATGCTATTAGCTATATGCTAAAAAAGATATGCTATTATTTTCCTGGACTTTTTCTCAACCAGTTTGAGCAAAGTTTCACTCCAAAACATAGTTGTCTAGACTAAACAACGGGAAGTAATTCTAATCTTCATGTTATAAAAGCATGATTACATCATCTTAGCTGCTAAATTTAGGAAACTGATTAATTCATATCAATTTTGTCAGAGTTTGAGTCTGTAATTAATTGAGAGTCCAAATGATCTTATATGAAGACCAGAGACAGCAAGTCGCTTCCTCTTCCTCCACTTCTCTTCCATGTGCTATTGCTTATGAGTAAGCTGCGTTTTTATTTTAGAACATTAAGTAGGTTCTGATCACATAGTTTGTGAGGCTTCAATATATGTGGCCGATTTCAAGAATTGCTTATTCATTCAATTGCTCCTTCCTAGACAATTGGATATATACTTTCTTTTGGTTAGATCAAAAGGCGTGGTAAGCGTTGCTTCTTCATTTGGGTATATACTTTCTTTTTGGTTAGATCAAAAGGTGTGGTAAGCGTTGCTTCTTCATTTAATTGTTTCGTCTCAATCATGACGTAATTTCCTTTGGCTAGATGAAAAATTCTGAAAAGAGCATGAACGAGACTAAAGTTTGGTATTTAGGCTCGAAGAGCTATGGAAACTTAGGCAATCTCTTTTTTTGAACATCAGGATCGCGTGCATTCATTTATAGTAGAGTAAATATTAAACTTCACATGTTATGTATACATTTTTTGAACTAATATTTACCTGTCTGATGGGCCGGAATTATTATCAACCATTTGTCAAAATCAAATTCCTTGACTCTATTAAGAAAGATTAAATTAAGTAAAATAAATTTGTTAGCCAATGGGGTTTAAATGGTTGTATGATTGTATCAAGGAAAGTATTCTCAAATCTTTTTTATGGAACATATAGAAATATAGCTCCATTCGTTTTGTCTACTCCAGTAAGGAAGTAGCTTGGAAGTACAAAATGGTAAAAAGAAAAAGAATTTAAGTTTTTATGATCAAGGTGCTATGATTGCTTAGCAGGTGTGTCTATTTTTTATTATTGGATCTGTAAGTTATAAAAAAAAATTAGGTCATTACATGAATGTGTTTATGGTGTGATGTTGGATTCATTAAAAATATCTTCGAGAAGTATTAATCTTGGGTTGATTTAACTACTTTTGTTTAAAGATCATAAGGCCTTTGAGAGCATCAAGGGTAAGGTTATACATGTAGGTGCCTACCAAATTCTCTTAGATGACCATTTCTCCTATGGAGGTTAGATTATCTATATGAATATGCAATCGTTTTCGTAGTATTTGTTGAGTTCCATGTTCTACTCTTTAAGAGGAAAAGATTGTTGTATTTTTCTGAGAAATTGATGAACCTTTTTGCTTTTTATGATTGAAACATTTAGGATCCTGAAACAAAAAAGCCTCGAGTGAAGATTTATGTTGACAAAGAAACTGGAAGGAAAAAGGGGGATGCACTTGTAACATATCTGAAGGTAATGTTGCTCGAAGTGCTTGAAGTAACATGCATCATTGAAAGGTTTTCACCTTTGATTATTTTGTCTTCAATGATGTTATTGCGGATTTGAGGTCATTATTGTTTGTTGTTATTATTAATGTTATTGTTGTTGTTTTACTGTGCATTAGGAACCTTCGGTGGACCTGGCCATCCAAATATTGGATGGAGCTCCTCTAAGGCCTGGTGGCAAGATCCCCATGTCAGTTTCAAAAGCTAAGTTTGAGCAGAAAGGTGACGTGTGGACTGCTCTGTTCATTTTCTGCGTTTGTTTCTGGATATTAATTCCATTTTCAGTTTTCAATTTCTTACACTAATTGAATATTTCACTGCTTAACTTCTCTTTTGGTGATAATTAACTTCCAGGGGAGAGATTTGTATCCAAGCAAGTGGACAAGAATAAGAAGAAGAAACTTCAGAAAGTTGAAAGGAAGATGCTTGGCTGGGGTGGGTCCTTTTCTCACCAAAATATTAATTTGTCATTATGTAGGGAGTCAAACTTTATCCTCATTATGAAAATATAGGTATATTGATTTGAGTTTTAAGAGTTAATTCTGTTTTTTGTTTCATTAATGCAATTTTCTAAAAGGTGAAGTTAAACATTATCATTTTGTTGTGACACTCTTCTGCTAATGATGACTATGTTCTAGTATGATCATGGTTCTTCATGCTCCTATGGTATTCTCAGTTTTAATTTATATAACAGATTCTGAGATTTTTGTTGGCGTTGCCTTAATTTTTGACTTACAGAGCAATTAATAAGCCGTTCCACAAATTTCTGAAGTTTCACTATCTTTTTGTTATGAAATAGGTGGTCATGATGACTCGAAGTTGTTGGTTCCAGCTACTGTTATTCTTCGTTACATGTTCACCCCTGCAGAATTAAGGGTAACGCGTCTTTTTAAGTGTGTGCATGTTATGAAATAGGTGGTCATGTGCCCATGCTGTTCTAAGTCTAAGTCATGATTCACGATTTGGCAGATTCAAAATAATCCTTATGGTTATTCTTTTCTACATATTCTTGAGACTCGATCATTTCAATGTTATTTGCAACTTTATGCAGCTTCTCATTTTAGTGTCATTATAGTGTTGATCATTATTTTGTTGAAGAAAACTTTTCCATTAGCTGAAGTAACTAATGGTAGCTTGTGATAGCAATTGAAGTTCTTTTATTGTCAACAGGCCGATGAAAATTTGTGTTCTGAATTAGAGGAAGATGTCCGTGACGAATGTGGAAAGCTTGGACCTGTGGATTATCTCAAGGTATTGCCAATTTCTTGTTGATTGGTTGACTAATGCTAATTAAACTGTTTTCAAATCAATGATACAAAAGTCCAAATTAATTATATACATGTAGGATGAGGATTCTGCTTGTATAATGCCCAACTTTGGTTCATGTTTTGTCTTGACCTTTTGCAGGTTTGTGAGAACCATCCACAGGGTGTTGTCTTGGTCAAATTTAAAGATAGAAAGGATGCACTTAAATGCATAGAGCTGATGAATGGACGATGGTAATGCCTATATTCTTGTTATTTTGCAAGGATTTTCGCTGCTCAACTTTTGGAATTATTATTCATGATAATTGACAACATATGAATTAAATGTCAACATACTAAGTTTAGAGCTATGACGGCATTGATATTCCAAAGAATGTGGATTCTTCTACTAGCAAAATTAATAACATGATATTTAATTGCAGAATGCCTGTGAATTTAACAGCCCATGTCTACATATAGTAGGAGGACTTGTCACCATCTAGGAAGCATTCCTTTAAACGAGAAGAGTAGCTAAGGATGTCAACATGTGACCCACCCTGTGGGTGTGTATTTATTGGGGAGCTGTAGAATTCTTATTGTCATGTTTGTTTGAGCCACACCAAATTTTGGAAGGAAAGGATAAAAAATGCTTAGAGATGCCATGAATAAACATTACATGTGTATGGATAATAAATTTTGACCGATCGAGAATAGTTTTATAAGCATCCCCACTCAACACGTACACAAACAGGAATATAATGGGAAAGTACACCCTGCATATAGGATTTATTTACACTTTACATATTGGTTCTTGAAATTTTATATTTTACTATTTTCTGAGTTATAACAAAAATGCCCACTAAAAAAATAAAAATATTCTAATTGAAAATAATAAGTCACGCCATATTTTATGATTCTTCAAAATTTTGTTATTAGAAAGCTGGGCCTTTAAATTATAAGGAGATTATAATGAAAGGCAAATAAGCTCTTTATATCATTTTAGAACTTTTGGAAAATTTATGGAAAGAAGTTTCTGCTATGGATGGTCCTCTTTTCTGCAAGGAAGTTTCATAGAAGAGAAAACAAATATAGACGTGTTAATAATAAAAAATATGATTGTGCAAGAAAAGAAAACGAGTATGGAGTATGAATTAGGTTGATAATGTAGTCAAGAGATGCGACATAAACTATGGAGAAGATAAATGGAAGAGATAAATAATTTTTTGGATGAAAAAGAAATAGTAACTAAAATTTTGAAAAACAAAACGGTATGTGAAGTGTTACATAATTTAAATTAGAGGGTGTGATTTGTCATCTCAACTAGGGGTATTTCGGTATGTTTATCTATTTATCGCGTGGCATAGTAACAACTTTCTTTGCTCAAGGGCCTATTTTTGTTACCATTAAGCGAAGAGTAGAATTTAAACTTGAATATACAAAAAACAGTACGGAATTTTTTGGATGAAATTGAAATAGTAATTAAAATTTTGAAAAACAAAACGGTATGTGAAGTGTTACATAATGTAAATTAGAGGGTGTGATTTGTCATCTCAATTAGGTGTATTTCGGTATGTTTATCTATTTATCGTGTGGCATAGTAACAACTTTCTTTGCTCATTAAGCAAAGAGTATAATTTAAACTTGAATATACAAATACAGTACGGAATGCGTAAATTCACCTGACATACATGAAGTATTTTGTAAATGTCCCTAGCATAAATAACAAGCTTCATATCATGCAACTTCAAATGTATTCTAGTATCTAGAATTGGAAACGAAATGTTGTGATGATATGAAATTCTTTGCCTTAATTGGTTTCAAATTGTTCAGGATTTGAGTAGGTCCTGGATTTTTATCATTTAGATCAAGTTTCTTAAACTTCAGCACTCCTGGACACCCCTCCTATACCCCATTTTCACCCTTCAACCAAACATGTTTGGTAGGGGATTGATCTTACTGAGCAATGTTAAGGAATAAAAGAAGTTAAAATTTAGTTCATGTCCAATAGTGCCTGCCTAACATGCACCTATGGTTTTATTGCAATGCACCATTCATGTATACATTGCACGACCATGTTTAGAATCTCTTAAGGAGTTGGGTCGAAGAATCCTTTTTCGGTACAAGCCTTTGATAATTCTTATTTTCTTTCAGGTTTGGTGGAAGGCAGATACACGCAAGTGAGGATGATGGATTGATAAACCATACTTTGGTACGGGATTTGGATGAAGAGACTGATAGATTAGAGATGTTTGGAGCTGAACTTGAAGCTGATTGAAGTGCCCTCAACTGATTAATGTAGAAACTGCAGAATTCTACTCTTCTAAAAAGGCCTAAATCTGGAACTTGTACATGGTGTCGATCTGGTATATTATGTGATAAATGCCAATGTCGAATTTAGTCTGTAGCGTTGCGTGTAGATTATAAGGTTACAGATTCATCGACCTTTTTGAAACACAGATGGCCTGCTATTCAATTTATTGTGAACTATTCCGAGCTTTGAGATGACATATGTCCGCTTTGACTAAAATTCTGATCCCATATTTGTCTTGGTGATTCACAACTGCAGAAACTTGTTGTGTGAACCCTGCTTTCTTTCTCTGTACCGGCTATACACATTTTAACTATTTCTTCGTCCATTCTATGTTTGAACACTTAAATATATTTCATAATTGCTCAACATATACGGATTCATTGAACGATTCAAAGCTTTACACGAAAAGTATGGCCATATAGACCATCTAGTGCTTCGAAGCCTCACATCAAAAAATCATTTCCAATGTAAATTATAACAAAATAGACGAGTATTTGCAAACCCCTTAACGTAAACAAGTACAATGACATTGTAGATAAAATAAGCCTTGCAGTTTCATATTCCTGAGTTTTTGGTCTTTGTCAACTCTTTACATGGCAAGAAGTGCCACCCCCAAAATCCTACTGTCCATGGAAATCACGAATTTCACAATTATAGAAGAGCCGCCTTCGTCTTGCCAGATCGACCCAATAAATTAACAAACAATGCAAAGTGTAATGATCTAAATCAGGATCAATGCTAAATCTTGACTTCATAGAACAGAAGAGCTCAAAGCCTGAGTGGTTACAAGCTGATAATAAGGTTATAAAGGAAAATAATTTGGCTCGACTCAGTCCTCACCCATCTGATGGAAAATTTTGTTGGAAATTGGTTTAGAAGATTGAAAATTTTGGTTGTGACAAAACCAAAAACTTGGAAAAATAACTTTTGTGTCAATTTCGTCCAAATATTCGGATTTGATCTGATGGTCAAATTACAAATGTAAATAGACCAACTTGTTCTATTTATTGAGTAGATCGTTGTGGTATATTTGAAATCTCAAAACCAATTCCGGATAATTGAGAAATTGCTGTCCAAAGTTAGGAAGAAAATAGAGGAAGCTGCCTGAAAAATTGACTAAGGCCGTTGTTAGCTTATCGATGGGCTGTTGCTTGAGCGACATGCGAGCTACAGGCTAGCGACAAAATCACTGTTTTTATTGCTTGAGCGAGACAATGACGACGGCTAGTGACAGTGCATGGTGAGACATTTGGCAAGAGTTGTCGAGTTTGGAGCACGATACTTCATTCACAACCCCTCATTCTCTATATATAGGACCCCTTGGACGTCTCTTTTGAATTTCACACCATAGGTGCATTGTGCATTCATAAACCATCTTGCAAAACTCCTCCCAAATTCATTCCAAAACCATTTTTCCTTGTAGAGAGGGAATTCCGTTACGTTCGCCGTTGTCTCGTGGTTTGAAGTATTGCTACCACAAGAATTGAATCCGTTGTATCTTGAGAGACAAGTGCCGACAACTGTGAGCATCATAGCGGGGCAATATTGTCTTAAAGAGAAAGTGTCATCACTTGCCTCGAATTATCATTTCCTTCATCTTCTACTTATTTTTTTTTATTGGTTTTCATTTGTAGTTATTATACTGCAATTTTCTAACATCTTAAACATTGTGTTTTAACTACGCTTCTGCAGGTTAAAACTTTGTTCGTTTGATCACATTAACAACATTTTCTCGCTATCATATACACTCCAGACCAACAAATTTCCAATGCTTCCAAACCCTTTCCATGTATTGCAAAACCACTCAATCATCGAAGTCCATGTTACAATATTTTTTGCAAGCATTTCATTGAAACAAATTCTAGCAGCATAAATGCTTCTACATACTAAGAATAGAAGTCCCCAGTGATCTGTTTCCTTTATTAGAAGTAAAAAATGAGTTTCTTACGAGGTATCCACGGATGCTTTTACCCAACTGTAGATCACCCATTGTGTATATAAAACAACAAGGCTTCTCAGGTTTACAGCCACAGGTTGAACACCTGCAGCTAGCATTTGATGAAACAAATCAGTCGCCTCTTTAAAGTGTCCATTTTCACTGAACCCCAGCATTAGAGCACACCAAGTGATACACTTTCTGTAAGGAACTTCTATGGATAACTGAGCTGATGCCTCCAAATCGGAGCACTTTGCACAAACATCCAACAAATTCATCCTCAAAATATCATCACAAAGTCCATTCTGTATTGAAAGACAATGTACTTGCTTAACTAGACTGAGGTTTCCAACCTCTGGCAACACTGAAACAAGCAAAGTTAACACCTCAATGCTTCGTTTCAAAGTCTTTCCTTTTGAAGAATACAAGGATATCATTATATTCCAGAAACAACATCTGGTTTATCGTTTTCTTCAAAAAGAGTTAGTACTTTATCAGCAGCACCAACATCAGCATACATTTTCAAGATTGAATTTATCATACTGACCGATCAATTGAGAAAGCACTTTTGATCACATAACCATGAATCTGTCTCCCTTCAAGAACAGTTGAGCATATTCACCCCCACTGCTTTCCACATTTCACTAAACAATCGAGAAGCGCCACCAACATACCTGTATATCATTGATGTCCAAGACACCAAACCCCTGTGCGGCATTTTACCAAACAACTGCAGTGCATTTCGAAAACACCTCTGTTCAAATAACCATCTATTCAAAACGCATTTGAACAGCCACACGGTGAAACCATTTATGCAAATCTTTTGCCACTTTCAAGCAACATAACCATTCCATTCAATATTGAAAACATATAACTACAATGTGAAACACCCTTTTCTTTCATAATTTATATGTGCTCTGATGCTTGAATTCCAAACAAAGCACAGAAACAGAACTATCAACAACATGCAGTTCAATAAATAAAGATACCAACTTTGAAAGAACTGTAAGGGGTAATTCATGCCCATTGGATACTATAATGGAAGCATGGATTTGCTTCAGAGTTTTAAGGTTCTTGCAAGAATTTAGATTGTTTAATAAAGAAGAACACAAAGCGATAATCGAGCAAGCCATAGCAAAGAAGTGAAGAAATTTTCAAGATTTAGGAAGATAAGTCGAAAATCGAAAACTCGAACTGATGTAACATTAAAATTATTTGTCCGCTGATTTTTAGAAGAAACGCAGAAAGATATTGATAGAAGTAAATATTATACAATGCCTTAAAAGGTAAGATATGCTCAAATATGAAAACAAGCGATTCCCACATCGAACGATTAGCAAAATTAAACCGCTTTAATTAGCAGAACATGGAGGGTTACGGTCACGACCTTACTTGAACAGGATCTGTTCTATAGGTTGTACCTCTGTATCCTTGAGTTCTAAGGAGACAGGAAACCAAGTCTGATGGATGACACATACCCGCCTGATCAGAGCGTGATTGACAGCTTTCTGGCTCCATACGGAGCCATTATAGCAGTAGAGGATCGTTCTCAGCTGGGTTCCACTCGGTTGGGATGGTCAGGCGGCTGTCTGACAGACTCGTCCAATCCTTTTTGCACGAGCCGTGCTGGGAGGCTCTGCACGGACGAGGAATTCGCGTATATCATCCCCACCTCAGTAATCTATCGCCAACCGACAAAATTCATCCCCACCTTTTGCACAATTGCTTTTAAGGAAAGTTAAATCTTGATTTTTATTCAACCGTCAAATATTGTCTAATCCATTTTATATAGTCATATTTGATTTAGATGAAAATCAGATTTTTAGTATATTTTGATATAAGTTGATAAAATAAG
The DNA here is from genome assembly GCA_019097785.1 of Fraxinus excelsior. Lineage (NCBI taxonomy): Eukaryota > Viridiplantae > Streptophyta > Magnoliopsida > Lamiales > Oleaceae > Fraxinus > Fraxinus excelsior. The sequence goes on from CM032623.1 coordinate 47,372,778, forward strand.
TAATTAAAAAATGTGAATTTCATAAAGTATATGGTAATAAAATTAGTTGCCGACTTTTAACATTAACCCTTGTTTGGTAAACATTAAAATTTTCATTATCATTCTTCTTCTCGTTTTTAACCACACATTTTTCAATAAAATAATATTTTTCATCACATCAATAACATTTCCTTCTTTTTCAACCACACATTCTCTATCAATTTACTATTTCAGAATACATTCTTACAAAATAATGTGGCTCAAACACACCCTAAAAATATAAATTTTACTTGTATTTTTATAATACTAGCGGCAAACAACGTGCAATGCACGTTTGCTTAGTTTATATTTAATAGTTTTGTTTAAGAATTAATTTGTTATTAATAAAGATGTAATTTTTTTGATTAATTAAATAATTAATGATGTAATGTTTATGTAATTGATAAATAATTAAATAAGGACTTTGCTATGTGTACATAAATTTTCACATAATGATTTACATAATTACAAGTGCCACATATCCAACCTTTAATTCAAATCTCACACTTTCACATCAACTATCGGATGATTGACACATTACATTATGTAATCTTTTATGTACATAAATTATGTACAACAAGAATTATCCATTAAATAAAGTGCTTCTCTCTGTCATCTTCAACCCAAAATCACAAACAGAAAACTCAAGGTATGTTAAGGGGTAAGAAGATGAGTTTACTTAGGCTCCGTTTGATTCTCATTAATGTAGAATGATAATGAAAAATATAGCCGTTATTGGACCCCACACAAGAAATAGAAAATTCAAAATTGATAAATTGATGTGATGGATAACGGTCATATTTTTCATTTTTATGGGTTTTTAATGAGAAACAAACAGAGGTTTAAACTTTTTGCAGGACTGAAGTCTTTACTCTTTTTTAAGTAATAATACGATTCATTTTATTGCTAAAGTATGATATGTATTACGATAATATATGTATATCATGTGTTAGACTTAGTATTGATAAGTGACGGGTAAATTTTCGAGGACGAAAATATTTTAAGGGGGTGAGAATGTAATACTCCGAAAATTTTCATAAAATATAATTCAATTTTTATATACTATATTTTAATATTTTGAAAGTTAGGGACTAAATGATACATTTATCAAATTATATTTTATTTGTGTCAAATATTTAGATATTGATGGAGTTATCGTAAATATATGAATATTGGTCTCGTTGGATAAATCGTAATTAGATACATAAATCAGATTCGAGAAAAAGTCGATTCGGATAAGTTAGCTTCAAGATATTTTAGTTTGAAGGAATTATCAAAAACTAATTTATTTTTATTATTATTTAATTATAATTTTGAAAGTAAGGGATGGTGAAAAAAGATTTTCCGTTAAAACAAGAAATTTCGTTAGTTTTTCCGTTAAATCAAGAAATTCCGTTAGTTTTTCCGTTAAACCAACATATTCCGTTTAATAGTCACTTTTTATATATAGAAAGATACCCATAAATTAGATAATAGTTTAAATATGAGCAATATATATTTATTGATAAGAAGACACATTAAATAGAGAAATATTAAAAAAATTAAGAAATCAACCATACTTTAGACGATTAAGTGACATAGAGTTTGTGACAAATGAAAAAGAAAAGCAAGTCTATAGGAAGGGTGTACTTTTATTTGAAAGTAGGTTAAAATAAAAAAGTTGCTTAAATTTTTTTGGAGCCAAACATGAATCTAGAGTAAAACGCGAGTTTACCAAATTTAAGTGGCCGGATTGGATATGCAGACAGAACCTCGAACCCGATACCCTTTTTTTCACTTCGCCTGACTCCACCACCAGCCACCGTAAAAATGAGCAAATCAACCGTATGGTCCCGCCTTCTCCGCTATCCGCTGCGCCGCCTCTTTGAACCGCCAAAATGCACCTCGCCTCCATTTCCACTTTCCATTCTATCCACCCCCACTCCTTTCACCTCCCAAATCACCCGAAAATACAGTGCCAATTTCACCAACCTGTCGTTGAATGCACGTGTCGCCGCAGCGGACCGGGCGCTGCAGGAGCTCTCGGTCGAGATGGAGCGCGAAAGGAAACGAGAGAAAGAGGAGAAGCAGAAGGCGGGGCTGGATACTGCGGGCATTGATGCCGATTACGACGAGGATTACATGGGCGTGGATTCGATAATTGATAAATTGGAAAAACAGAAGCTGAAAGGGGAGAGCTCGGAGCTGAACCGGTACGAGGAGGCTACTGACTCGGATTCGGATGATGATGACAGGTTTTCGGCTGATAAGATGAATAAGCAGGCTGATCAGTTTGAAAAGAAATTTAAGAGGCACGAGGAGCTCCTTGACAAGTTCACGAAGGCTGGTAATAATTCTATCAACCACATTACATGCATTGGTGTGTTTAGTGTAATTTGTGTACTTACGGGTCCATTTTATATATGTGAAAAATATATGGATGTTTTGTGTTTGTATTTGTCCCATCTTGATTTTCGATGTCCATTTCCAACCTTCATTTCTGTTAGAAATTACCTCTGATAAAGGAAATGGTGGTACTGGATCGGATGCTGAAGCACACACTACTTGTTTGGTTTTTGTACGTTATGATTTACCATTATACATTACAAGAAATCTCTCGGTGTACGAATATTTTCTTGAAAGCATAAAAAGAATATTAAATCTCACGAAAAAAATCGAGAAAAACTTACTTGTGTGGTTTAAGGTGATTGCAGGACTCTTGTTCTATGCAATAAGATTTTCAATACAAAATACTAGATAATGTGAAACTGGGCTTTATTTTTTGAACGTTATACTACAACATTAAATAACAAGGTATTAGAGGGTGATGGGTCATTGTTTTGCTATTTGAACATTTTGTTCACTTCTTTGTTTTGCTATTATATACATTTAACTCCATATATTTGAGCAGAGACTCTGGATGATGCATTCAAGTGGATGAATAAAATTGATAAGTTCGAGGACAAGCATTTTCATCTGAGGATGGAGTACCGTGTTATTGGTGAGTTGATGAAGAGGTTAAAAGTTGCTGAAGGGAAGGAAAAATTTCTTCTTCAGGTGAAGTTGAATAGGGCCATGAGGATGGTAGAATGGAAGGAAGCATATGATCCAAATGACCCCACCAATTATGGAGTCATTCAGAATGATCAGTTAGGATCTTCTGTTGATCTTCTGCAGCATGCCGGGTTTGAAAGGGAGCAGCGGTTGATAAAAGGTGGAGAGGAAGATGATGACTTAGAGTTTGATGACATGAAAGAGAAGGATACTATAATAATGGGAAAGCTTAATGCATTAGACAAGATACTTGAGCAGAAGCTTTTGGCATTGGATCACACCTTTGGGAAGAAGGGAAAGCTTCTGGAGGAAGAAATTAGAGATCTTGCCGAGGAAAGGAACTCATTGACTGAGAAAAAGAGAACGCCTCTCTACAGGAAAGTATGTGGATACTTATTCTGCATTTCCTTAATATACTAATGATTGCCTTGAGATCCAAGCAATTTTTTACCAAGTAGATGATTATTTTCATTTAATTTTCTCTTGAAAATTTGATCAGAACGTGTCTTTTAATGCCTGCAACCTTCATTGTTGTTCGATAAAATCATGTTTGAGAAGTATACTTCTTTCATGTCACATAAAGGTAATTGTTGTCATACAAGGCTGCTAACCTCTGTGAAATTTAGACCTATATATTATCCTATATATTATCTCCCTGTACAAGTGTTTGTGCTACCCCTGCATAATAGCCTACCATATAATGGATATTTATACACGGTTGATGATCTTTAATTTAATATCTGATTATTGAGGGCACATTCTGCTATCGTGTAAGCATTACGTTGTGGGACTCTTTTATCTTCCATCAAATTATCTCAGTCAATATTGGCTATACTTTTGGTCTTCTCATGTATCAACTTTTTTCTTCATTTCAGTAAGCATAGTCATCTGCACTTGTTTTTCTTGCTTTACTGGCTGTCAAATTAATATTTGACTCAATCTTGGCTCAATGATTTCAGGGATTTGATGTTAAACTCATTGATGTCAATAGAACCTGTAAAGTTACAAAGGTAATATAATTTACATGTTGAAATCTCTCTCTCTCTCTCTCGTGATAATTTGCTATCTCGTGAACGTGATAATTTGCTATATATGAATGATATAGGGAGGTCAAGTTGTCAAGTACACTGCAATGCTAGCTTGTGGTAACTATCACGGTGTTGTTGGTTTTGCAAAAGCAAAAGGTCCGTCCATTCCTATTGCTCTTCAAAAGGTATCATGCTGGTATTTTCCTTCGTCCCTGACTTTCAGAAAATTTCTCTGTTGAGAATGAAATCGGTTGATGTCATGGTTAACTAGCGAAAAAAGTTCCAGTCGGAAAAATCTGCTGCTAGATGAATGACTAAGACTTGAGTAGTGACATGTATGTGAAAATATCCAATTTACTAAATTTGTTTCAAATATGTATCATAGAATCTTTCAATTTTGTGAAGACTATTTGAGTTAAGAATGACACTAAGTTATCAGGTTGCTCGTGGTAACTAGTTTTCGAATATATGATTCCTTGGGATCTTTTGCTCGTATGATTGTGTTTTACTGATTTATTTTCTGACAGGCCTATGAGAAATGTTTTCAGAATCTGCATTATGTAGAACGGCACGAGGAGCATACAATTGCACATGCAGTCCAGACTTCATATAAAAAGACCAAGGTTCTAACTAAATTTCTAGTTCCTTAAGCTTGTTAAAATTAAAGGTAAAAGAAGATTTTCATTTCCTGTTATTACCCAAAATTTGTATGGACTTTTAGGTGTATCTTTGGCCCGCATCCACTCAAACAGGGATGAAAGCAGGCAGAACTGTCCAAACAATTCTCAACTTAGCTGGTTTCAAAAATGTGAAATCAAAGGTAAAACAACTCTAATGTCCAATGACCTGCAAAATCGATTTCTATTTTCAAGCTCTCCTAACATGAATACTCTTATAGGTCGTCGGTTCAAGGAATCCTCATAACACTGTCAAGGCTATTTTTAAGGCTCTAAATGCGGTATGTAGAATAATCTAATTCATTCTAAAGGCATTTTAATTTTTCAATTTATTCAACTCTCATGATGATTGCATTTTGTTTTACTTTACAGATTGAAACTCCCAAAGATGTTCAAGAGAAGTTTGGACGAACTGTTGTTGAGTCATATTTACTATGAAGGTGTGTTTTTAGATCCATTCACTATATTTAGCCCCTGTTTGAAACCCATTTTGGGAGAAATAGAAATTTTGGAATAGTGATTGATGTGAGAATGTGTGGTGAAAAAGTGATGAAAAGTTTTTGATTTATGTGTAATATTATTTTATTTGAAGAATGTGTGGTTGAAATGAAGAATGAGAATGAGAAAGAGAAAGAGAAAGAGAAAGGGAAATTAATGGGTGTCAAACAGGGGCTTACTCTGTTTTTTTTCCTTCCACAAGGATGGAGGGGCATCTTCAAACATATTATTTCCCTGGGATTGTAGTTCAATTGGTTAGAACACGACATTGTCAAGGTGGAAGCTGCGGGGTTGAGCACCGTCAGTCCAAGCGGATCAAATAAATATTTTGATAATTTCTCTCTTTCTATGAAAGGATGTCGGAGGAAGAATTAAGCCCCTGTTTGATGCCATTATAAAGAGAAATTGGGGGGAAAATGACGTTTTGAATAGTGATTTTTTTTGGAGAATGTGTGGTTAAAAAGTAAGGAAAAGTTTTGTGTTTACGTGCATATTATGTTAGTGTGTGTGGTTGAAGATGAACATGAGAAATAAATTGCAAAAATGCTACTTGTACACACTTGGTACACAATTTGGGACACAACCCTCTCACACGTGTAGGGCCCAATGTGGGACCCACACACATGTGAGAGAGTTGTGTACCAAGTATGTAAGTATAGCAATGTTGAATAAATTGTGTTAATTTAAAGAGAGTTAAACAAGGGCTAAAATTTCCAAAGCAAGGGGACGTTTTTCTTTCCTATTTTTCCATTTTTTTAAGGTATCATTGCAAAAATAACAAACCTTGATCTTGAATGTGAAAGAATGCTAGTCTAGTACGTAAAATAAGAAAGTATAATATATATATTTTTTTAAGTGTTGTACTTTCCTCGACTCCTGTATGATATGTTTTTACTATAATTATTCCTCAATATCCTGTATTATTGCTGACATTTTCAATTTTTGACTAGGGAACCATTAGTTTGCCCTGTTTTTTGAATTTCCTTAGAAATCTACCCATCAATTTACGCTCTTATAAATTTTCTTTCGCAGGTTTAATAAGGGCCATATGGCATATTCTTACTCTCTCGTCGAGACGCTATTCTCTGTAAAAGCCAATAGGATATGATGTAGAGTTCTGCTTTTGCACAGAAGCAACTGTAAATGTGACAGCAATGGAAGCAAAGATGCTACAAAAAGCACGCATTTCAGTGAAAAATTGAAAACCGGGAAGCCCGCTAGGTCGGATACAAGAAAGACGCTTCAAATAATCTTAATTCTCAAATGCCCAAATACTGGAGCTAATAGTTTGTTTCAGTTGTATTGTTACTGATAGATGCCTTTTTGTGCCAATTTTTCGATCTTTGAGAATTCATTTTTGTAGTTTCAATGGATATCGAATAAAAATTAATGATAATTAAAAATTTGACCATCATATTTTCATCGAGTTCAGGAGTACACGAGATCCCCCTTGATCCTGATGCTTTGAATTCATTTGAATGTGTTCTAATCAGTGATGCAGGTGGACTTCAACTGCAGCGAGAGATTGATTTTCCAATATTCTAGGAAATTTGGTGTGAGAATCAGAACACACGAATTTATCACAATTGCAGAATGAAACTAAATCGACTTAAGTTATATACACAAATAAGATGATGCATTATACAATGAACTTGTACCAACACAACGATCCCCTGACTAAACATATACACCAAAACTACATCTATCGACTACGAACTATGTAAGTACTACTTGAAAAAGAAGTCATACGTGTACAGAAAAACAGTCCGAACCCAAGCTCAACTGTTTCCATCCTAGAAGCACATTCTTAAATTCCCTATATCAGATATAAGATTTAAAAGTCTGATTTCACAAGCTTCATTCGAGGTTTTATGTCAACGTTGTCAAAGGGTTTCCTCTGTTCTACATGGATATAGTCTCTTGTCTTGAGAACCTGCAATTTTTTCAGCAAAAACAAAAATAAAATTATAAAAAGTTATTTAACTCCACTTTTTAGCTTATCCAAACATGCTCTTAGTCACGATCTTAGCAGGTGATTTTCGAAATGGTAATTAAGGGAGCATTGGCATACCAATGCTTCAAAAAACATCCTTGAAGCTTCCTTGCGCGTTTTACCAATTAACAAGCTGTCCATGGAAAGAGACTTTCTTCCAGAATCTGCCTCCTTGACAAATAAGGTTTGAAGATACTTGGAAACAGCCCTAAAAAGATAATGTAAAATCAGGAATTCATAAACTTAGCCGAGTAAAAGGAAATCAAGCCAAATATACATAAACAGCAACAGGATAGCAGAAGAAGCCTTCTTAAGCAGTGTAAGGCGAGCAGCAAATGCATACCATCACAGAGACAATAGTAAACAAAGCAATTTGCTAGGAAGGAGAAAATCAACGCACTTTCGAAAGAAAAATTAACTAGCAAAACAAATACCTCGTACGAGTAGACCATCCACTGTTCACAATAAACTGGGTCTCTTCAGGATCAGGCATATAGTCATCAGCTATTTCAGTTTCTTCCTCGTCAACATTTAGAAACTCTGCAAATCCAAAGAGCATAATGAATCAGGTCTAGATAGTCTGCACAATCACGTAGTTAATAAAACAAATTCGAAAAGGTAATGCTAAATTGATGACCCAAAAGCTTCCCAAAACAACTCGATCGAGATTCACAATACCAATTAAACCCATAAATGATTCACGAACCCCAACTGAAAAGGAGAAGCCTCAGAAACATGTGCAGAAACTTCTGAATTTAAATCAATGAAGCACCTTCTATTGAACAAATGCTTCCCTATTTACATCAGGCTAATTCTCAGAAGCTTTTTATCTTATGTTTAGAGGGGTGGCAAGAGTTCAAGATTCAAAACGAAAGATAGAAGCAAACCTGTTTCATTTCCAGTGGCTGAATATAAGTCCTGCATGAAAGAGCAAAAAAAGTTCTTAATGAAACTTTCTATAGTTGAAAAGAGAGCAAGAGAGTTGAGAAACAAAAGAAAAAAATAACTTTGAACTTTATCTGAACTGTAGAAGTGTTAAAGATGTCTGCACCAGAAAATTACCGTCAGTGTAGAAGCCTCTTGACTTCAACACAGCAAGGTGCATGATAACATATTCCGAATAGGTGAAGTAAAGATCAACCCGCATCATTGTGTGGGTAAATTCATAAATTATCTGTCTTTAGGATTCTGAAGTTACTATACTCATTACGATTTCTACTGTACGTTGTAATTGATGAAAATATTTGAATAAATTATCATCATTTCACCCAAAGAAGGGGCAGTTCCTAGAATTTTGATTATGTTGTATTCAAATTATTAATTTTAAGACATGAAATCAATTTAGCTTGCTAAAGTTGTCTCAAATGTGAGAGATAATTGACTAGAGAATATGGACTCCCAACTGCCTCTACGACACATAGCTCTTGTTTGACACCCTTTAATTTATTTTAAATTTTGCTATAGGATCATTTTCAACCACACATTCACGCAATAAAATATTCAACACGTAAATTCAAAATTTTCCCCTACTTTCTAAACACGCATTCTATTAAAAATACTATTCAAAACTTTTTTTTTTTAATGGGAATCAAACCGAGGCATAATATAATTTAATCAATTTCTATACAGTTGTCTACGACCCATTTTCCCATGTGACGTCCTAGAATTTGCCTAGTGAAGACCCTTATACGTGTAAATGCTATTCCACCAGTGACCAGACAAGGAAAAACTAGGGATTGGTGAAATGGAAGTACATGCGTCGCCAGAATGAAAGATGTATAGAAACAAGAAACAAGAAAAACTTACATTACAATGATGCAAGTCAAAACTGGAGATTTCTGCATCTAGCGTATTTGGTTGATAGGCTTCATGCATATTTGGTTTTTGATCATCATCTATGAAACCATCTTCAACAAGCAAACTGCCTTGTGGTTGATATGAAGGGTCTACAATTTGGTCGCCAGAAATACCATTATATATTTCACTCTGAACATTGTACTCCAAATCTCCTTGATCGGCATATGGTAGCAGTTCAACTTCTGCACCATTTCGGGCGACCTCTAACAGATCATTGTTCCTTCTAAATAGTTCAGTTTCATACTCTGCAATAATACTATCATCTTTCTCTGTCACTTCATCTATACCAATTATTTTTCCATCCCTAGAATCCACCACTGAAGTGTCCAACTCAACAGAAGGCGCCCCTATCTTCTGATCAGGTAAAATGTCCAATGTGGTTCCATTCAGTGAAGAATTTGTCTCGTCAGTCTCATTTAAAGGAGCGATCTGAACTATACCAGCTGAAACATCAACTATATCACATGAAGAAGGGTTTACGGCATCAGCACTTCTACCACTTATTTCTACTTCAGCTTCATTCTGCAAAAGTTTTTGCTGTAAAACATCAGGCTCCAAACTGTCATTTTCAGGCTTCATCTGCTCTTCATTGATATTAACTTCTATATACGTGTCGTTGACATCCTCCGGCTTATTCTGGCTCAGCAAAGAGTTCTCAACCGGTTCAGCTTCCTCATTATCTCTGATGACCAAAAGCTCACTGCATGGGCCCAGTCCACTTTCTTCTGGGACATTCAGCTCACTGGACCCCTTATCTTTTTCTATGTCCATGCCAAAAACATTTTCAGGAACCAATTCCGATTCAGCTACAGTTTGAAGAGAAGTAACACGTTCTTCATGTTGAGAAGCTAACTTGGGTTCAGCACCACATCCAAGTAAAACATCATTATCATCATTTTGGGAAGTTAACCTTGGTTCAGACGCAGTTTCAAGAGAGACATTTATATCATTTTGGCAGACTATTATTCCACTCAGATCATATACTTGACAGTGCCAAGAAGCCAAATCAATTGACATGCCTAGAAAAAGGAAATAAACCAATGAAGGCCATTGCCTGGAATAATGTCATGTTCCTATAAAATGTACAGCTATATCAAGTTGGAAATGTTGATTTTCCGTGAAATGGATATACATGTCCATTGAACAGATCATCAATAAAGTAACTAGATAAACGAAGATATGAGATAACTAATGGAAACCCCTAACCACAAAGATATTAGAACTCAATTTATGTACTCATAAACAGAATTCATGAAATGACATGACAGTTTGTGTCCAGGAAACTTGGATTTACCGCAGTGCAATTTTCCACCATCCAGTGAGCTGTGACCAACAACATATAGATGGATGAAATAGGACCAGTTTAAAGCCAAGAATGTCATGACCAAGGTCTTAACAATAAATATACGGAACTCATATGATGTCAATTTAATCAAACAAATCTTTTGATGAGAATATAATGGGGAATATCAGGCAATATGCCAAACAAGGATCCAACAGAATAAATACATAAGAGTCATGATTTTTAAATTTACAAGGGAAGTCATGAGCACCGGCCAGCATATTGGCTTAAAACTCACCAGTAAATATAGGTTCAAGAAAAATTTCGTCCTCCAACTGTTGTTTCCGAATCATCGAAATTTCAGGACTTGTGCAAGGAGCTTTCTTTCGTACACGACGTATGTCTTCAGTTTTTGTCAATTGTTGGCGTATCAAACTTTCAAGGAACAAACAAAAAAATTAGCAATTTATAAGAATGACATGGACAGGGTAGCATACAAGATCACCACTCTAAAACACTGGATATTCATTAATCATAACTAGGAGGTAAATTGACCAGGTCAAGATGCATTTGACAGCTACTTGTGTGAAGATAAAAATAGATAGGCAAATCAGCATAGATCTTGGTGTGGGCCAATCATACAAAACATGTAAAAAAAGGGAACTCTAAACTAGTCTATAGGAGCATAGAGAAAAATAATAGAATTGCTAATAGTATAAGCTGACCAATATCTCTTATTGGGAAATATGCAAGATGTATCCAGAGATAGTTAGCAATAGTTGTTTTCTATATTGATAGAGTTGAAATTGATGAGAAAAGGAGAAACATACTCGCCGTGCATAACCATTGAATTATCCATAAGAATTTTTCTTTTGGGTGCAACTGTCCGTGGAGTAAAGTGAGCGCGTTTCAAAGATTTTAGCTCAGGAAGAGGAGGCGTCGGCTTTATTTTCAGAACTGAAGATTTTCCAACTGAGACAAGCAGAATTCCAAACAAATCACAAAGGTCCAATACAGAATTAAGCGGAAGTTAATATTCAACTTTCAGCTCCTGCATCAACTAGAAGAATGAAAGGGCATATACCTAAAATGGATGACAGCAAATCATCATCATCAGGAACGGATTCAGCAGTTCTTTTCGCGCGAACTATCCTCGAAGATTCAACTGTTCCTGCCAGTGTACTTTCAGTTAAACTACGCTTTTTGCCTGAAGTTTTTTTTCTCCCACCATCATCTTCGTCAAGCTCCATTAAGCCCCTTGGAGTAGCCTCTAGTAGCATTTCTCCAGTTACATCAGCCTGGGATTCTGGTACTGAGAGCAGTTTTTCAGGGGTAGGAAAGTGAGCTTCTGCAGAATTACTATAGTTTTCCACCTGTACATCCTCTGAATTTATATTATCCACCTGACCATCAGATTTGCTAAACGCTGCATTATCGTCTACACATGTGGCAAGATTTTGTACTTGGTTTTCATTTGGAATTTGTATGGAATCATCAGTTCCATGCAGTGCGTCACCTGATAAAGCGAAGGCCCATTAATACCAAACCAAGGACTATTACAAAATGATATTCATCTTATAAAAATTTTGTTATCAACAACAGGTCCAACTTTGGTGAGTGTTTAAGTCCCTAATACCTACAGAAGCATATTTTCTTCCATGCTTTTCTGTCCATATTTAGTTCCTTAAAGCTATTCATTTCAATTTGTATATCAAATTTATGTATATCAAATTTATCCTTCTACAAAATAACCATTTTCAAGTTCTTCAGAATTTAATAGATCTCCTAATCTCAGTCTCAGACAACTATGACATCAATCTAGAACACCAAAAATCATTTTTACAAAGTTCAAATGCTACTTACTTTCTGTCTTTGATAATGTATTATTGTTCACATTTGCAAAATAGCTTAAATTGTCGCTTGTTATTATCGATTGATTTAAAAAATTAATAAACATAATTGAACTAAATAAGGATAAATTTTAGCGCACGTAATTTAACCATTGTTTGGCCCTCTTTCTTTAAAACCCATTTTTCCTCAAACTCATTCTCAACCACACATTTTGTGGGACCCACAATTTTTATCAACTTTTCAATCACACGTAAGGATGGAGACGGGGGGAAAAAATTATACTGGGCTGATACATTAGAAAAAAAGGAATTTTCATAAAAAAAATCCCTTTACAAAATTAATTGGGCTTGTGGGAGTATCTGGGCCTGCCCCTCCCCTCCCTCCCTACGCCCCTGATCACAAGTTTCATCAAATTTTATCAAAATCAACTAAAAATCTCATTTTTAGAAAGACCAAACATGGACTCAATAATAAAGGCAGAAGGTGGAATTTACACTTCATTTAAGACTTCAGAACTAGTTATAGAATACCTCTCCAAAGTAGGACTTCGGGTACAGAGAATTTTATAAGACTTGAATCTTTAGGAAACAATTTGGGCCTTCATTAGATTCTTCACGATATGCCATATTAGCAAGTGTTGAGCTTGAGAGACAAACCTGGAGTTATAGGCATCTCCCCTCCAGAAATTTCTATGGAACCTGAGACAGACGTATCAGGATGTGCGTGGGAATCCATTGGCATGTCATGTCCAGAATTGGGTAAATCAGTTTGTTCGATGTTGGAATTACACGGCCTCAGAAAATGAGGTTCAGTAGACAGAAATTCTTCATGAAGATAATGGTTCATTCTGTCGAAATCATTAGTTTCCTTGCAAGCCAGAGCTTCAGGCTTCTCAGGGCAAGGTTCGCCTTGGTCTTTAGCACCTGATTCTGATGCATCAGAAAGATGTTTCTCCAGATCACTTTCAATTCCCACTCTTTCAGAAGTCTCAATCCCAAGTGATGCTTGATCTTTTCCTGATACATCTTCAGGAACTTGCTGGCAGGTACTAGTCAAACCAGAAATATTACAAGTACTTTCCTCCAAGCCAATTTCACTGGGTCCTAGACAATCATCACATTGTTCATTGACTGACATAATCTTATTATTATCATTATTGGCAACTTCATTCTGTGAATTTTCCCTACCGAGAACATAAGATGCCTCTGTCATCTTATCAGTCAATCCCGAGGTGGCTTCTTTGGCTTTCACTTGATTAGATATATTGGAAGATGGTCCAGCTGTCGATGGAGGCTCGTCCAGCGAAACATGATCAACAGTAGCTTCAACAGAAAGAGATCCTCCATGTGACTTTAATTCTTCGATTTCCAGGACACCAGAATGGTATCCATTCTTGTGAGGCACAACCAGAGGAACTGCATCAGAATTTATATCATCACAGCCATCCATGTATTGTTTATCCTCATTAGTATTATTTTCTGTATTCTCTTTTACAACAGATTCCATTAAGCGATCTGATTCCAGATGGTCATCACATGCTAAAGCCCCTTGGACATTGGATAAATTTGGTTCTTCCACCAAGCCAGGAGTACATGGAGCCTGAGTGTAGTCCATGAGATCCACAGCTTCACCAACACCATCAATCTGCACATAAAGAAAATCACCTTCACTAGATAGAACGTTGAATTTCCGAACACCACAATATGATTAAACTTCTTTTTGGGGCGGGGGAGATTCCCATTTGTGGCATTCATACTAAAATAACAGAAAACCAAATGCATCTTAGAACATAAAACAAGTCATTAAATGAAATGAAGACCCAAATTTCTTTGAACAGAAATTTAAAGCACTAGCTACCCTGTATTCTGAATTGGCAGTTCTGTCTTCAGGATGTTCATCTCGCAGGAGAGGGGTCATTAGTTGGGCAGCTACCTGAGTATCAGCACTGAAATCAGAGAAAATTCAAGTGAGGTGTCACCATAGTTTAGATAATTATTTTGAAAGATAGACAGCATCTGTCACCAAGACATATACAGTGATGATTAGAGCACTTAAAAATGAGAACAAATACTTAAATAAATCTGAATAAAAGTAGATATTGACAATGCTCCCAAAACCATTGCAATATATTATAGGCAAGACAGAGATAGCACCCTAAATTGGAAAACAAAGTAAGTAAATAGTGTATTGTATCTTTTGACCTTAAGACAGGAGGAATATATGAACAACAAAGTAGACATTGTAGATAATATATATCGAATACATAACGACGTGATGGGAAACTATACATGGGAATGTGAAAGCTCAAAAAGAATATATCACAAGTAGACCGACTAATCACCCTGCTAAATATGGGTGTATCCCATCCCAAATAAGCTCACCACACAGATTGAAATGCACGTAAATTTTATTTTCAGTGTTTGTCATTTCCAACAGCAGAAACTAGTAGCTATTCAGCCGTGTCAAAAAGACAATTTAATGGACGTATCTTATCAAACGCCATTGTTGTTCCTAAAGAAACTGGAAACTTTGAGAATATTATAAATTTATAATCATTTTCTGTAAACCAAAACCAGTGTTGCAACTTGCATGGACACTTCAACTAGGGTGACGCGTCCATATTCGACATGTGTCGAATACCGAAACTCCTCGGATACTCTACTATGGTCATTTTTCTTTCTTTGATTATCGGAGACATGTCGAATACCAATATTATTTGGACACTCTACCATGGACATTTTTTTCTTTATCAAAAATATTTTGTAACTCAAATAACAAATAAGTACTTATATTTAAAATAATTCAACAAGAAAAATTAATAACTATAAAAGTAAATTTACATTATATAAATGAATTTGTTTAAGAAATCAATAATTTTTTTTTTTTTTTTTTTTTGAAAAATAGCATGTCAGTGTATTCAACACATGTTATGTCGGACATACGCGTCCATATCAGAGCATCATGGACCAAAACAATCATGGCTTATTGCATGAAAGGCTGTTCCTGTTTTCAATTATACTCTGGGAGTTCAGAGTTCCTGAAGTATTCAACGGGAAAATTTATAATGGCATGCATCCACTATTTTTAGGAACTTACAGCAACAAATGACATCTCAATAGAAATGCTGCAGCAGTTAAAGCTGAAAATAAATTAAAATTGAAATTCCAAAAATAAAATAGATGGAATGAAATCATATAGTAATGCCATACACCAACCTGTCATTGGTATGCCCTGAAGTGCCAATTTTGTCCAAAAATAATTCCTGTAAATTGAGCGATGAAAAAGAGAACTAGTAAGAAAAATATTATTATTATATTAATTATGGTATATAAATAAAAGTAAATTCTTTTATTTAGCTGACTAAGTTCAAAATCATACTAATATAGCAAAATTTGGTCCAAACCACTGTGAAAATATTAGTAATGTCAAATGCAATAACATTGACCTTTATGTCTCACAAACAAGTAATATCATGTCACACGCAACAGCATAATGATGGATTTTAGCATATCAAAAATGCAGAACATGTACCTAATCCAATAAGTCAACTCTTAGATTTTATTGTATCAAAATCACAGAAAGTAGACATAGTTTAAGAATTAGCCCGTTTGGTGGCCATTCTCTTTTTGGAAAAACATTATTTTGAATAGTGAATTTTTGGAGAATGTGTTGTTAAAAAGTATGGAAAAGTTTTGGGTTTACGTATAGAATATTTTATTGTGTGAATGTGTGGTTGAAAATGAGTATATAGAAAAAAGAGTTTTGAAAAAATAGGAGATAAATAGAGGCTTAAATCTTACTCTACATGAAAACGTGAAATGAATGGTAAGATAACCTAAAATAATGTAACCCATCCTCTATAATCGAAATTCATTGAGTTGATATGCATTAAGTTCCATGATGACACCTTAAACAAAAGAAATATTTATCACTAACTTTTTTTTTAAAAAAAAATCTTATAATTAGAGAAGTATTAGAATGTGAAATACCCAATTGGGTTACACTTTTGGACAAACCAAAATGAAAGAATAAAATAAAATAAAATTTAGATAAAAGCCAGTGAAGATAATTCTCTTCAACAGAGTAATAACTCAACGTTCATATCGATAATCAAATATAAATGATAAGAAATGCAGTGCTCAACTTCCAACTGACCATAACAATAGCTTACAACAGTGTAAATCAAATCACAATAGCATCATCAATTAGCATGAAATACCTCATCAAGATCTAGTCCAGAAGCATCACCATCACCAAACCTCTCTGAGTACAAACAGTGCAACAGTTAGGAAAATATTTTAGGCCAGACATTTCCCATTTTTGGTTTCTGTTGTCGGGTTTCCTCTACTTTTCTTGGTGGGGTTGGTGGTGGGAGTGGAGGGGTGTTCATAGAAAATTTCATAAATTAGAAGTTCACACAAAAAATGTGAGAAAAAACACTAACCATCCAATCCAAACTTTGATGTGGAGTAACCCGCAGCCTCCATGGTGTCTTGAAGAGTAATTTGCTCCCTTGAACTGATATGATGATCCACATAGTTACTGGACATTGCAGTCAACATGCCGATGTTAGGTGGGATGGATTAAAACAATGATGATTGATAAGTGATATATTACACAATCTCTTTCAAGCATCCTACTAAAAACTCACAACCATCAGGGGCTATATATCCAATTAATAGTACCTCTTCCCCCAGAAAAAAAATCATTCTCTTCTTAGGGTTGCTGATCATGGTAAATAAACCATTACATCTCATATTTTGAAAGTCAATACACTGAGGTTTGTGCTCAAGTGTCTACAAATTTGGCAAAATTGGTACACTCCAAATCCAATATGTAACCACTCAATGCATAAATTCTCACAGACAAACATACAAACATTTCTTTAGAAACATTAAACTTTGGCAGCCATTTTTTTGTGGTGTACTGATAAAAACCTGAAGCACATTTATATTAATAGCAAAGCTTTCTCAGGAAACACAAATTCGATATTTATTGAGCCAACCTCTGTAAAATGTCATTATCTGGCAGCTCAAAATCATCAAGATCAAATGTCTCTGGCAATGTGATGGAGTGATATGGCGCCTTTGACTCTTCAGGAAGTAAATCAACAGCAGCAGAGCGAAATGCTTGCTTGACCTTGAGCAAAGCCTCGCTGCAATCATCGAAGAGGTAGTTCACCTTTCTAGAATATATCCTCACCACACCAAGCAAAAGATGGCTAGACAACCGAAGCGCAATTGGAACATCAGGAAAAAGAATTGAGTCTGTAGAGTATAAGCAGGTTAATTTAAAAGAGCAAAAGACCACTCTTTTCATAGGAAAATTTTAAATACACAGAAAACAGGTAAGAAGTAACAAGTGAATATTAATTCCACCATGTTGAAATGTTGATACCAGATAATAAACTGAAGGGTGCTTGAAGATAGTGGAAAACTCAGCACATGAAATACTTAGTTTTATTATACATATTCCAAAAGGCACCTCCTTTTTCTCCTTTCAGTTAATACTTGCATACCATAATGCTTGGTCAATAAATAAAGTTAGGCTTGTTCTACAGTGCAAACATTAACCCTGGACCCTAACAATCACACTTTGAATGTGTTAATCCACTGTCTTCATTGCAAATTAACTTGAAACAGAACTCTGAAAAACAGTGTGTCAAAATATTGGAACTTAGAGCTAGACACAAGCAAATGCACACGAACTTTTACCCCACAAAGTGATCCCTTGATGAACGTCTAGCCTCTTAGGGACATCAAATTATTACAATCGCATGATGGTTGGATAGTTAAACTTCAAGTTCACCTCTGATAAGTTAATTCTCATCTTTTTCCAGGGTAAGTTATGTACGTATGGGTTGGATGCATGAAGCTTAATCATACGAGTACACTTCAAAAATAAGATTATCTAATATCCAAGTACGCATAGGCAACTAGTTGAATGACATTTGGGAGCTTTGGCTGCGCATTAGCGCATATGTAAATTCCAACAAGCCTTCCAAACTAGTACTTTTTTGTGATAGACTCTATTGCTTCTTCAATATTGGCTGGTTTATTCATCCTTAGTTCTACTCCTAGATGAGTACACCATGGTCTGAAAAGGCGCCAGTCGCACCTACTGTGCATTAAGGCGGTACTTTCAGTACTTTTTCAACGAGGCAGGCACCTCATTAACTGAGAAGCACGCCTCAGTACGCACGCCTCAAGGAGCTTGAGTTGTGCGCCTCAGTTTTATCGTGACCTTCAAGTTGTTTTTCCTTTTCTCTTCTTATTTTTTTCCCTCTTTTTTAAGTTTAAGCATGACTTTCACATAGAAAAGGGGGTTTTTAAATGGGCCCATCTTGTTCTCAATAAACCAACAAAATATTGGGCACATCTTGTTCTCAAATAAAACAACAAAAAATTAGGTCCATCAATTCTTTTAATTATGGGACTAAACAATTAAAAAACCTAAAAATAAAAAATAAAAAAAATCCACTATACTACAACGTGTCTCTCTACTTCCAAGAAAGAAATTAGTCTTTTACAAGACTGCAAGGCAGCACCGGAAATTATTTCAGGCAGGTAAATGCTTTTATTTGTATTTGTTTCTTTTTACTTCTAAATATCATATCCTCACTCTGATTTCATTTTTTATTTTTTTTTGTATTTCTCAAATTCTTCCTCAGAAGATTGTAAGGCAGCCACAAAATCACACATAATCCAGCAGAAAATCCAGTTCTAATTCAAGTTCTGCACTTGCAGCAAAAATTTTCTTTTGTATTATTTTATAATTTTTTGATATTTTTTTATGCCTCTATCAGCCTTGCCTCATGACGGAAACATGTTGCAGTACCTATTTATACCTTTTTAAACATTGGAGTATATAGCCATCAAAGTGGTGATATTCTAAATAGGATTGCTTAGATGTCCAAAATCCAAATAAACACAAGAAACTAGCTTTGCAGCAAACCTCTAGAGTATATGCAAAGATTCATGCAAACTTTTGATTATCATCTGGAAACACATAATGTCATCTCTTTATAACAAATATATGTACACATTATCTAATACCATGAATCCAAATCAGCTTCTTCAAAATCAAAAATACTTCTCAGCAAGACTTTTCTCAGTTAATCAACCATCCTCACAACCTGACAGATTTCAGTTTCTGCATAAGCCCTGGTTTCTCACTTTCTTTGCCTAGAAATGTTTATAACTCCTATTTCCAATTCGAGGAGAAATGTGGGGTTGCTCACACACCAAAACTTGGATATAGTTGAGCTCCAAAAGTTCGAGTTCATGAGCACAAAGACAGTCCAGTTCTAGGACACTTCTTCTATAGCATCCAGCGCCCCTTGTGCCCAATGCATCTCCTCCTCTACTAGTTTCGAAGTAACATAGTTTTCTGGCGTGCGCCATATTGTGTAGTAACTATCACAAGGTTGCTGTTGGTATCTTTGTTCTAATATAAAACATTCGTACTACACAATCTGCCGAACAAGCACCATGTTTTATTGTTAATTGATGCTCAGAACTGAGAAATTTCTAGTTAAATCTGATTTCAGAGATTCATCAACAAAGTAAGGCAGCGAATGTGACCCTAACTTAACAGTTAAGTGGATAGAAAATTAAAAATCACCCGCTAACATAAGAGTATCCATTTCCATTGATACTGAACATGAGCCATATTAGGCGCAACGATCTCCATTTCCAATATCTGTTTATTTTATTTCCTCCATCAAGATAATATAAAAATATATATGCATGCGAGTTTATACATCAACCAGACAACCACAAGGACATATCAAAGCCCAGACAGTGTAAGTTGTTCGTGATTGCTAAAGATAAATACCAGCGTCAATGAAGGAGAAAAAGTACAAAAGAATAGATTGAGTACAGAAAAATAGAAACATTACCAACAGAGACTCCAATGTCAGTATCAGCAACTTGATTCTTGCGAAGCTTGCGCTCCAAATGTGCAGCTATCCATATCGTACCAAGCGGCCCCTTTTTCGCCAATATAAACTGTGAATAAAACATCTCTTCTACCTCTCCCTTTCAATCCCCCAAATTCTATTAGACAACAATAGTAACTGCTTCAAATACTTCTTCCCCTAGTTTAAATGCATAGAATAATTCCCAAAAACAATTTATAATTTAAAGCTCAAAAACCTTATCTTTACTCACTTCAATCAGGACCCATGTGAAAAATCAAGCACAACTCGTATTCAAACCCCATTTTCAAAATCACACCAGACACAGGAAAACAAAACCCTAGATTTCTCTAGCATTAACTCAATAAACAACCAATTAGAACTACCAATGCCAGAGCTATTGCATAAAATCATCAACTGGGTTTACTTAATACACCTAATATCGAGTGGCGAAAACTTCAATAACCAACGGAGATCGAATCAAAATTCAAATTTTGAGCAGAACACGTGTACATAAACATGTACTGTATGTATATCTAGAAAGAAAACCTTGACTTTGTAAAAAATCTGGTAAAAACGTAAACACGAACTTCGGTAAATTTCATATTTGAGTTTTCATTATTTTTCAAAATGTTAGAAGGAATTGTCGAACCGAGTGAAGTCAGCTGTGCTGTCCAGACGTTCTTTCTGAAAATGTCTAAACATCGTCGGATTGAAATCCAAAGGTCGAGGTTTCACGATGAAATTGAACTTAACAGCGTATAGAAAATTGGGTTAAATACCCCATCTATCCTTGAACTTCCACCTATGTTTCTAACACATCAATAAACTCTTAATTGTTTCTAATTTGCCATTGAACTTCTAAGTTTGATTCCATCCTACCCCTATGCTGATGTAGCAAACTAAGGCTGGAATTAACGAAAAATAAACTCATGTTTGGTACATATTAAAAATTTTATTTTTATTTTTCTACTCATTTTCAACTACATATTCTTCAATAAAAAAATATTTTTCATCAATCAATAATTTTTCATTTTTTTTCAATCACACATTTTCCATCAATCTAGTATTCCAAAATATATTCTTTCAAAATAATGTGGCTCAAACACACCCTAAATTATCTTTTTCATTAAAAATAGTATGCAACAATCTATATCTTCTTAGTCACAAGTTCTTTAAGAAAAGCAATTGATAATTTCTTGTCGGATGAAAATTGGTTGTAAATTTTCAGTATTACCTAGTTTATGTCAATCCAAGCTAGATGAAAATTAACACGAAAAAGCGGCCACGACAAACTAATGGATTTAAGTTTAGGGTCACTATATACAGATGGGTGGAAGTTCAGGGTCTGATGGAGAAATTTTGGAATATGTATTATTCGGAATTTGCTACGTAATTCATATTTTTCCAATTAATGAAAGGTGCGTCAAAACTTTATGTCACGCAAATTATAGAATTTAGACTTTTTATTTCCTTTTACGGTTTGACTTCTAATCCTTATCTACTACAAAAATCAATAAAATCGTGTTATTGAGTACTCCTCTTTATTTTACCTTATTTACAGGGAAATTGATGAAAGGATGAGTCATTTTTTTGAGAAAAATGGGGGCAACATTGAATTACACATTATAAATATTACGACAGTTACCTATTTTTATTTAATTAACACAAAACGTCCTTATTGTCTGTTTTCATTATGCAAATTGTTCATATCATTTACTTTGGCATTCAGGTTCTAGAATCAAACGTTCTTTGTACAAATCACTTTGTTTACTCGTTCCATTCATTTGTTTCGTCACATGGTATTGTGCTATTCACTCACGTTATTTGTCTGATGATGTTTTGGTCATGACATAGCATGTGTCTCATTGGATATTTGCATAGAAAACTTGATATTTTGCTCAATTTATTCAACTTTCGCATAAAGATTTGCTCAACAAATTTGAGGTTTTCGCGGTAAACTTGCAAGATATCTACAAAATTCAATATTTTGTCTCGTGAAAACTTAGGGGTCATTCTTTTTGTATTTTAGTTTTGTATTTTGAGTTTTGATTCATTTTGGATTTTGCGTTTTGAAATTCCATTTTGGAATTGTTGAAAATGTATTCTTTTTGACAATTTGAAAAATTGTTTTGAAAATACTCAAAACGCGTTTTGGAAAATTTTGCTTGATTATAACTGAAACCATCCAAAACGAAACTTGTCAGTTTATGTTTTCTTTATAAATTTTTAACTTGTTTTCAAACACGCGTTTTTTAAAAATAGGAAAGAAAACACGTTTTCACTATTTTGAAAAATTGAAAAGAGAAAACGACTTGAAAATAATAAAGAGAACGAGCCCTTAGAATTTCACTCATCAAACTAGAGATTATGTACAACATTCTGGTCAAATTTCCTTCGAGGATGCCAATAATCTCAAATGTTGAATTTCCGATAAAGATAACATATGGTAACATTACGATCCATTCTTGTTCTCTTGTGCGAAAAAATTGGGTACAATTTTACATATTAACATCTAGATATGATTTTTTCACACACACATGTATACATAGTACATACGAATATAAACATAAAATTTATACACTTAACATTACCTTCAGAGTGACTAGGGTTAGACTAGAAAGATGGCCAAGCAGTGGGTTGACTAATCACAGGGTAAATGCACAAGTGGACTACACATAACCATTTGACTGAGCAAATGGACAAAATGAGAGAAAGGGGTGATTTGCGTTTTGCGCGAAGAATAATCAATCCGTTGAACAAAATATCAAAAGTGAAATGATAGAAATGATTTGCCCAACGAATAAAAATGATAAGAATATTTCGTGTTAATTACCCAAAAAAAATCTAAATTTTATAATGGAATTCTTAACTTGACTAATAAAATTCACGACTCAACTTATTTTGGGTAATAATTTTTTTTTTTTTGAACTTTACAAAGTTCAAATATTTTAGGTCAAAATAAATTTCTTATTCATATCTCATGTCCTTTTTCAATCTTATTTGTATCTAATAATGCCCAATGACAACATTAATTAATAATAGAAGAACACACATGTTAGTTCGAGAAAAAATAAAATAAACAATACGGCGCTCAATCCCGTCCGGCCACCCCCAATCTTTTCATTTGCCGAGGAGCATTATTTTATTTTTATATATAATTATTAAAATTACAATTATGCCCAGTGTCCACGACTTTTCGACCACCTATTTTTTATGAAATTTTCTAAATAATCTGATTTTGATTTTAATCTGGCACCCTAATCAAATGAAATCAAACCCAACCCTTCGTACAACTCTCATTCTCTATCGTAATTTACACAGAAGCTCGCTCAAGTTGACACTCCAAGATGATGGGGAGAAGCTTTTCGTCAATGCCGATCGAGTTTCAGACCATAAATGGACTTCAACAACTTGCTGAAACTCGCCGATTCAAGGTACTAACTTTCCTACGATTTATTATTCAATTCCCCCTTTGCATTTTTCTCAATTCTTTTTGTCCATTTGCTCAAATTTCTACCAGTATTCTCTAGTCACTTCAATTTGCTTGTACTTGTATCTTACTATTAGTTTCTGCAAGCTGAACGAGCAACTAATTTATATATTGGTATGTTGGGTAGAAAAGCTTGAGTACTACTGGATCGTATTATTGTTTTATTGTTTATTATACGAAACAAACACTATGGATAAATTCATCGCATTCCACGTGTTCTTTAATGTGCATCCATTATTGCGGCGTTGTCCATGAATTTTCCCCTGTTTGGGTTTGGTAAGAATCATATATTTTAGTAAACTTTAATGTTGATGAAACACAATGTCAATGAAAAGTTGATAGAAGTTTTGGTCCCATGAGTTTGGGTGAAAATGAGTTTTAAGAAATGAATCAAGCAGGGGCTGATTATTACTGTCTTAGAAGTTCAAATACAAATGTTAGATGAGGTAAAAAGGGAATTTGATACATAGTAAAACTTGAATGACCAGAGCAATTCACATACACGAAACAATAGGAACTTTTCGTATAAGACAGACTTTGTTTGTTGTTCTCTTCGTTCTTTGCATTTTGGTGTCATCTGTTGTCAAGTATATAATCTAGTAGATTGTTGAATCACTTGATCTAAAATCTTAAGATGTTAGAGAGGGCCGAATGTATATCGTTTTAATCTTATCTTCAGCACTAGTCTATTGCCTATGCAATGCACGGGTTATGTTATTTTGAAGGTAATGTTAGCGGTAAGTTTGTATCTATACTTTGTTGTTTAGCAATAGAGATGTGTATAGGGTGGTCTCAGTTTTCAATAACATCAAAATAAATTAACAATGTTACATAGTTGAACTGAAAAATTGTTAGATATTTATTTCAAAATTTATTTATTTGTTTATTGTTGTTATACAAATGGTTTACCATTTCGAAAGGGAATTCTGATTTCTGTTTATGTGTTGAAGAGTTGTGTCTGTTGGAAGTTAACAATTTTTCTTCAACAGACAAATTCATTCTAACAGACACTTATTCCCTTATATATTGAGTATGTTGCCCATTTGCAGATACAAAGGATTTGATCTCCGCGCTGCGTGGAGACTCCTGTCTTTACTATGTAGACACTAGTCTCCGTACGCGCGAAGAGATTGTCCGTGCAAGCGCAGGGGCCTCTGCGCTACGCGGAGACAAGCCTCCGCGTTTCGCGGAGGCTTGCGAGGAGATCCATGTCGCCGCGCAGCACGGAGACCCCTCCACCCTACGCCGTGATTTTGATCCCACCGCCCTCAAAACTATACTTGTAGTAATATATTATCCCAATAAGTTCAAAGATGGATTGGAATGTGCAGTATGTCTTTCTAAGGTCTCACACGTGGAGAAAACCAGATTTTTACCAAAATGCAAGCACGGGTTTCATATGGATTGCATTGAGACGTGGTTTCAATCTCATTCCACTTGTCCTCTTTGTTGAGACCTTATTAGGAATGAAAATGAATCCTCATCGAATCGTAGTAGTCCTGAAGAGATTGTAATTCAAACCCCAATTGAAGAAAATTTAGGCCAGGCACCAATTTTTCCCACCAATGTGTTGTTCTGGGATAACGAGACTCAAGTTAGTACATTTGGACCTTGTTTAAAGGATAGTCATCGAGGCATTGCAACTGCTGCTCCGTGTCAACCCACTAGCTCGTCATCACAATTAATAGGCCAGACGGAATGCTTGTGATTGACATTCCAACATAGGTTAACGAAGAGGAAGATGAAAAATCGTTTGTCCCTTCGCGTTTGAGGTCGTTGAAAAGGCTTCTAAGTGGTAACATAAAGTTTAACCCTTGGAGTCCTAGAAATGCAGATATGGTACAAGGAAGTAGCACTCAGAGTTGATATCCCCATCCAATGTCTTATATGTAATTATGCACAAATTTTTCAGTAGGAGAGTGTGATGCTGTTGAAGGTCATCAAGTTCAATGGCCGTGATAACTAAGGAAGTCAATATCCCCCACTTCACATATTTATTTGTTCTTGGTGAAGATGAAACATATACAGTTTAGAAAACATATGGTTTTGTATACACCTATTTGGTTTCTCTGTTTGAGGGCTTAGTTTTTCTGTATAGTTTGTGTTCGAAGAAGCAGAAATACAATGAAGCTTAGAATTGACTACCAATAGTAAATGGTTGCTTCCGTTTTTCCATCACATTTATTCTCAGAGACATAAGAAGAGTCAACAATTGTGTGTGCGAGAAATTCCATATTACCCTTTTGTTTTAAAGCTTCGTGAATGGATAGTGGATGATGGGTATGGATAAGACGGGGATAAAAAAGCTTCATAAATGAACAGTAAATGGTGGATTGCCTTTTTTAAGATAGTAGGGATATATATTGTTCAGCAGTTTAATAATATGAATGTAATTCTTACAAATGCTTTAACACTTCACTATCTGTGTTAGCAGGCATGGTTCTTGGATCAATTTGGAGTTCTACACGATGGAAAGCAACAATACCCGGGTGCCATTTCGACATGTATGTTTTCATTGTTAGCCGTGTCATGTTGTAAGCTCGTTTCTTTCTGTCTGTTAATATTGTGTGTATTTCAACCAAGTGGTTCAACATTGACTAAGATTTATATTAGTGTGTTTGTGTTTGTGTAACAGTAGAGAAGTTGGCAAATTATGGTACTAAGATGGTGATTATTAGTAATTCTTCGAGGCGGGCATCAACTACCATTGACAAGTTGAGAAACCTTGGATTTGATACCTCGCTCTTTGTGGGAGCCATCACTAGTGGGGAATTAACGCATGAGTACCTCTTAAGGTTATATTACCTCACATGTAAATTATGTTCTATATGTATTTGTGTTGTTAAGATTCATCTATAAAGATTTGTCATTTTTGTAGTCGATTCAAGGAGTTGGGGTAAGGGTTGTCTTATAAATTGAGTGGAAGAATAATAATTGTTTGCGAGTCTAATATCTGGTTTACCGTTTACTATATATGTTTAGACTTATAAAATGTTCTCAACTTATCATTTTTTGTTTTCAATTTCATGTTTTTAGGGGCTCCAAGTCAAAATACGATTGCGAAAGTTTTTACTTTATTCATTGTTGCATGTAGAATTATACTAATATGAATAACATGAAATAACATTAAAGTTCAGCTTGAATAAATTATACCTTATATGATTAGATTGTATGCTTGTCCATCATATTTAGCCAGTTTTCTTATAATTTACTGAAACCACGACACTTTTTTTTCCTGATCAAAACATATGTTTGCCTTATCATCTTGCAGAATTATATAAAAAACTGTATGATTATCTTCAATTTTTTAGGTTTTTATTTTTTTCAGACATTATTATTCTATTCTTGCCTATTTAAGTTGAAGAAAGAACAAATGCTATCCTTAAATATGCCCATTGGTTATGCACTCCCTTGCCCGAGGTCATGGTTTCCGTAGGGTGAGATTGAGAAGTGGGGTGTGGACGTTACCTTATCCCAATTTCTCATTTTGGCCGATGATCAAGTGATGTCTTTATTGCTGAACAAACTTGCTTTAGTTTTTCAAGTTGCTTCAATATAATTAACATTTTATTCCATATAGTATGACATGGATTTACTAAATCAAATGATCACTTTGTAAATCTGGTATTACTTTAGAAATGGGTTCCACCTCTCGTACTTTACTCAAGTTTAACTGTTGCAATTTCCCTCCAAGTGCTAACCTTGCTTACACAATACTTTTGCTGTATTTAAAATGCAAATGATTCTCTGCTTCCTTTTTGGAGTTTCTTGTGGTGATTTTTGTGATAAAATATCACAGAGGTTTTGACAGGAGTTTTTTCCACACATAATATTGTTTTAGATATTTTGAAACATAAAACTTCATACCTTTATGAAAAAATATAATAAAAAACATAAAGTTAATATTGCACTGTTAGGAACCTTAATTAGTAAAATATGTGCTGTTATCATATTTAGAAAATATTTTCTTTCAAGTTTCTAATGATGACTGTTATAGATTGTAATTAGTTGGTTAATTAGCTTAATTCTAGGTTTTCCTAAATTGTATACTTTCCTAAGATAGTTTCCTAGGTTGTGTATATATACGTGTATTATCTTTACTCATCAATAAGAAGAAAGTATTCTATTATTTTCTTTCTTCATTCTAATTCACATGGTATCAGAGCTTAGCAAATAAATCTCTACCTCTATCCCGAACGTGTGGTCACTGTTGGAGTCCAGACGAGTTCATAGTAGCGCCGTTGTGGTCGCCTCTTGCGTCGTCCAGTACCGTCGGCAGGGCGAGCTCTTCATCTTTCTGGCGTGGGTCTGTTGGATTTGGTTCAATCCTCTCATTTTCTGTAAGTCTCGATCAGTTTCTCTCGATCTCGGTGCGTGAGAAATTCCGTTGCCTTGCCGTCAACGTCCTCAATTTTTGCGCCGACAATCTGTGATCTTGGTGGTCGGCGATTTCCCTTTGTTGAGCTTTCAGTGGTCGGCGATTTCCTGTTTGAGAGTTTGGTGGGTTGGGCCATATGTGGATTGGGTTAAGTATATTTATTTGGGCTTAATTTGTGAATTTTGTGTGTTGAGCCGGAGGTTGTTATTGGGCCTTAATTATTTTGGTTATTGGGCTTGTTGGGCATTCTTGCATTTCTGCTTCGAAGTTATGGATGAGAAGAAATCCATTGTTGCGTCGGATATGGTACTCGTGACGTCGAAAATCACAGACCATAAACTTGACGGCTTGAATTATTTGGATTGGAGCAAGACCGTTCGACTTTATCTACGGAATATTGACAAAGATACTCATTTGATTGAAGATCCTCCCAAAGATGATTCAAAGCTGACGTGGCTTAGAGAAGATGCTCGCTTATTCCTGCAAATTCTAAATTCCATTGATGACGAGGTAATTGGCTTGATCAATCACTGTGAGTTTGTCAAAGAGTTGATGAATTATTTGGATTTCCTGTATTCTGGTAAAGGGAACATTTCTCTCATATTTGAGGTGTGCAAAACATTTTACTGTGCAGAAAAACAAGATAAGTCCCTTACGATTTATTTTATAGAGTTTAAGAAGATTTTCGAGGAGCTTAATATGTTATTGCCTTTTAGTCCTGATGTAAAGGTTCAACAATGCCAACGAGAACAAATGGCTGTTATGAGTTTTCTTGCTGGTCTTTCCTCCGAATTTGAGACTGCTAAGACACAAGTTCTTTCTGGTTCTGAGATCTCATCTCTACAAGAAGTATATAGTCGAGTACTCTGTACTGAAGGTACTCAACCTGTTCAAATTAGTGGTGCTTTGCTCAGTCGAAATAATAATTATGAGTCTGGGAAATCAACCAATCAGAGTGGAAACAAAGGAGGAGGCTCACAAGGGTTTGAAGCTCGAACACAAGTTTCTGGAGGAATTGTGTGTCATCACTGTCACAAGCCAGGACATACGAAGCGTGATTGTAGAAAGCTCACTCGGCCCATGTTGCATCCACTAATGAGAATTCTGAAAAATCAATTCACATCTCTGCATATGAATTTGCCAAGTTCTCACAGTATCAAGAATCACTAGAGTCTTCTCCCTTTGTCACTGCCATTGCTGATTTAGGTAAACCAAATGCGTGTCTTATTTCCTCATCCTTCAAATGGGTCATTGATTCTAGTGCCACAGATCATACAACAGGTAATTCTAGTCTATTTTTTACTTTTAAGTCACAAACTTTCACTTCTACCATTACTTTAACTGATGGGTCACCATCTTCTGTTCTTTGATATGACATAATTACTCCTATCCCTCTGCTTCCTCTATCGTCTGTCTTACATTTACCTAACATGTCCTTTAATTTGATCTCTGTAAGGCGTAAGCTGGCTTATTCGCAATCTTAATTGTTGCATATCATTTTTCCCCGATCATTGCTTATTTCAAGATCTTATGACGAAGAAGACTATTTGTAAAGGGCACGAGTCTGGAGGTCTCTACATTTTGGACACACCGATAGCCAAATCTGTTGCTTGCTCTGGTGTAATATCTCCCTTCGAGGCACATTATAGGTTAGGTCATCCATCTCTTCCTTTGCTCAAGAAGTTTTGTCTACAGCAAGGTTTAAAAAGGCGGAAATAAGTACTGAGACGTTTTTTCTTTATGAGGCGATGCGTAAGCCTCGAGGCGGTTTGATGCGTAAGCCTTACAAAAAAAAAATTTAAGTGAAAAAATTATAAAATAATACAAAAAATAAAAATTGGAGCATATAGTAAATAAAATATATAGCCATTAGCATATAGAGATATAGTCCATCTAAAGAAAGAAGATGTTTAGCTAAAAAAAAAAAAAAATTACAAAAGTTAGCAATCACTCCATTTGCAATGGAAAAAAAGAAGCAATTTAAACTAAAAAAGACCTAAAAGTCTGCTGCGCTATCATCACTATTACTAGCATTAATGGAATCATTATCATATCTAATTTCCCCATCATTTTCCTCTTCGCTACTCTCAATTTCTACAAAATCATCTTCCTCATCCACTAATTGCAATGTGACTTTCTCCTTCCCTGTAAATTCAATAAAAAACAATGTGTTAATATAATTTCATTAAAAAAAAGAAATTTGAATTATAAAAGTATGAATACCTTTTCGTGAATAAGTTTTTTTTCATAATAAGTTGACTTTGTGTACGAGTAGAACTTTCAATCATAAAATTTAGACTCGGGTCGTCATCATTTACATCGCATGTGTTTGATAGAGCTTCAATATCGTGATCTGCAATCCATTCATCATTGGATGGAACATCCTTCAGAATCAAAGGATCTTCACCCTCTTTAAGTGACTTCAATCGCCTATGTCGATCTTTGAGCTTCTTGTTATATTTGATGTAAAACAAAGTATTCAATCTCTTTGTTGTCAAACGATTCCTTCTCTTAGTATGCACTAAATTAAATGTACTCCAATTGCGCTCACATGCGGAAGATGAGCAAGTAAGACTTAAAAACTCTCGTTGCAAACTTGGTTAGTTCTGGAGTACCAATGCCAAATTGAGTCCACCAAGCAACTGGATCAAAATTAAGAAAAAAATGTTACATGCAACTTTGCAACTATTAAGTATAGGCTAATCAAATTAAAAAAAATAAAGGAATATATTGTAAATAAAATTCAAATTGTGTATATAATTATATATTAATAATTTAATACATACCAGGAGACCGCTTAGTGAAAGTTAATTTTGTTGGTTCGAGACCAAAGAAATTCCGTTTTTCAACAAATTGGTCTAACTGGAGATCTGCTCTCTACCTTTTAGTTGGATCGGAAATGAGTCTCACCATGCAATTATACAAACCTGCCATAACTTCAGAATGCCTGGAAAAATTATCAGCATATTGACTACGAGAATTTAAATAATAAGAAGCAGCATGTAGGTCTCGATGCAATTGAAACTCCCACTTCTCATCTATGATATTCCAAATTTCCTTATACGCCCTCTTCATCTTCACCTCAATTTTTCGCTATTTGTTTCTTTGCATTATCCATGTCTCCATAAATAAATCCCATTACTGGCATTTTTTAAGAATCAACAAGTCTTAAAACACTAACTAGGGGATTTGTGGTCTTCAAAGCATATGCAACACTTGACCAAAAATTTATATCCTTCAAAATGATTCCCCTAACCTGTTTCCCTTCCACTTTCCTAGCCTAAGGAGAATTTATCCACTCATTCGACGTGAACATAGTTCGTAGTGAGTTTCTCAACTCATAGATCCTATGCAAAGTCAAGTAGGCTGTAGCAAATCTCGTAGCACCCGGTCGAACTATTTCCTTCTTTGCCATTTTTCTCATTAATGTCAACATCCATTGATGATTATAAATAAAATTATTGATCTTTTTAGCCTTAATCAATGCATGTTTGTGTTGTGGCAACTCCCCAAGTTTTTCAAGCATTAAGTCGATGCAATGTGCAGCACAAGGAGTCCAATATAAATGCTTGCGTTTTTCCATCAATTTCCTCCCAGCAGCTTTGTATGCACTTGCATTATCGGTCACAACTTGAACAACATTTTCTTTACCAATTTCTTGAACAACCTCGTCTAATAATTTGAACATGAGATCCGCATCTTTAATTGCGTCAGAAGCATCAATAGATTTAAGAAACATCGTTCCATGTGGATTATTCACAAGAAAATTGATCAAACTTCTATTTCTCATGTCAGACCACCCGTCAGAGAATATCGGAACTCCAGTTGTAGTCCATGTCGCCTTTACATCTTCAACTATTTTCCTCGTCGACTCCTCTTCCTCTTTAAGAATCCATGTTCGGAGTTCGTAAATTGTAGGAGGCTGAAAACCTCTATCGTATGAACTAAGAGCCCGACACATGCTGATAAATGAAGAAGATTCAACCATATTGAAAGGTATTGCATTTTCAAAGAAGAATCTGCCAATATCTAAACAAACGCTATTTCGCATCTCTTTCATCTTCGCTGCATTCATCTTTGGATGTGTCTCATCATCACCAATGTTTGACACAAACCTATCCATTGGTCCTCTAATGCCTCTAGAAGAATCATTATGGTTGAATCTTCTTCATTTATCAGCATGTGTCGGGCTCTTGGTTCATACGGTAGAGGTTTTCAGCCTCCTACAATTTACGAACTCCGAACATGGATTCTTAAAGAGGAAGAGAAGTCGACGAGGAAAATAGTTGAAGATGTAAAGGCGATATGGACTACAACTGGAGTTTCGATATTATCTGACGGGTGGTCTGACATGAGAAATAGAAACTTGATCAATTTTCTTGTGAATAATCCACATGGAATGGTGTTTCTTAAATCTATTGATGCTTCTGACGCAATTAAAGATGTGAATCTCATGTTCAAATTATTAGACGAGGTTGTTCAAGAAATTGGTAAAGAAAATGTTGTTCAAGTTGTGACCGATAATGCAAGTGCATACAAAGCTGCTGGGAGGAAATTGATGGAAAAACGCAAGCATTTATATTGGACTCCTTGTGCTGCATATTGCATCGACTTAATGCTTGAAAAACTTGGGGAGTTGCCACAACACAAACATGCATTGATTAAGGCTAAAAAGATCAATAATTTTATTTATAATCATCAATGGGTGTTGGCATTAATGAGAAAAATGGCAAAGAAGGAAATAGTTCGACCGAGTGCTACGAGATTTGCTACAGCCTACTTGACTTTGCATAGGATCTATGAGTTGAGAAACTCACTACGAGCTATGTTCACTTCGAATAAGTAGATAAATTCTCCTTGGGCTAGGAAAGCAGAAGGGAAACAGGTTAGGGGAATCATTTTGACGGATAAAAAGTTTTGGCCAAGTGTAGCATATGCTTTGAAGACCACAAATCCCCTAGTTAGTGTTTTAAGATTTGTTGATTCTTGTGAAGAATATTATAAATTATATATAATAAACTTGTTTTATTACAAAGTAAAAGACCCTATTTATAGGGTTACAAATAACTGTAAAAGGAAATATTATGCAATCTACTACTAAGGAAAGTAATCCTACACTAAAAGGAAATATTATAATTGCAATCTTTGACGATCTCTGGAATCTTATTCAATATTCTTGACATCCCCCTCAAATTGATGGTGGTAAAATCATCAATTTGTAATCATGAATTGACGACGATGACAATACTTGTGCCCACGAAGAAGAAATCCAAATCAAAGCAACCAACGACGAAAAGTACTGACGACGAGAGACCAAGAACAACAAAAAACCACTTCAAGAACACTCCAAAGAAACAACAAGAACCAAGAACAAACCAAATTTTCAATCCCATCAACTGGGCTAAACTGCAAACTAAATTTCTAAATGAACTAAACTAAATTCCAGATGAACTGGATATATGCTAAACCAAATTCCAGATGAACTGGACATACTAAACTAAATTCCAAATAAACTGGATCAAGTTCCAGATTACCAAAAGCTGAAGAAACTCCAAACAAACTGTAGATTACCAAAAGTTGAAGAAACTCCAAACAAATTGCAGGAACTGAGTTGTGGCCACCGGAATGTGATGCGACTTTGTAGTGATACATCCGAAAAGGAAAAAAAAAAACAACATTGGTAGCTGGACGAGCCGGAATCGAAATTCAAATGTTAATTTGTTTAGGATTGAAACTGCTCTGATACCATGTGAAGAATATTATAAATTATATATAATAAACTTGTTTCTATTACAAAGTAAAAGACCTTATTTATAAGGTTACAAATAACTGTAAAAGGAAATAAATATAAAAGGAAATATTATACAATCTACTACTAAGGAAAGTAATCCTACATTAATATTATAATTGCAATATTTGACGATCTCTGAAATCTTATTCAATATCCTTGACAGAATCAAATATTTAATAATGATAACATGAAAACATCTATTTCATGAAACTCGTTCTAACAGGAGAGATGATCCATGGTTTGCAAGACTAGGAAGGACGTGCATTCACATGACCTGGAATGATCGAGGTGCTATATCTCTTGAGGTATGCCAAATTTATGAGTTTTGATTGTGAATAGTTATTTTCCAATTCTTAGTACAAGTTTTCTCTTTTGATGCGATAAGACTATTTACTATTTTAAACTCTTATTGATACAGTTAGTTAGCATGATCGAAAATATCACATAGCTTTTTATTTAGCCCTTGTTTGGTGCACATTACGTGCTAAGAATGCATTTTTACTGTTGATGTGATGGGGAATATGGGTTGAAAAAGAAGGAAAAGTTATTGATGTGATGGAAAATATTATTTTATTGAAGAATGTGTGGTTAAAAATGAGTAGAAGAATGAGAATGAAAAAAGTAATGTGGCTCAAACATGGCCTGAGCCAAGCCATACCCGGCCTTGATGTGGCGAGGCACTGACCAATATGGGCTGTGGCTATGGGCAGTAGGCACAGCCCATAAAAGAAAATATGCCAAGCAGTGCCTGGCATCCACTTGTCCAGGCACTGCATGGAGGTAGGTGCCTGGTATTCACTCTCCAAGGCACTGCATGAGCATAACAGGGCTGGTGGGTGCTTGGCCACGATCAGGCTAATCACCATCCGGCACAGAATATGTTGAGTACACGATATTTCACGTTGACTTCATGACCAGTGTCACCGCTGAACTCAGGATGTGTCACCCCTTATAAATAACACGTGTCCAGCTTAACTGCCCAAATTAGTCTATGAATAGGGTCCTTGCAACATGATAGGAGATTTTTTCGAGAATTTCTACACATGCTTCACTCAGATCCTTCACACACAATCTTCATACAAATCTTGCTAGAAT
Source organism: Fraxinus excelsior (assembly GCA_019097785.1). Classification (NCBI taxonomy): domain Eukaryota; kingdom Viridiplantae; phylum Streptophyta; class Magnoliopsida; order Lamiales; family Oleaceae; genus Fraxinus; species Fraxinus excelsior. The sequence continues at coordinate 47,407,690 of CM032623.1, forward strand.
CATTAAACATAAACGTCCGTCGATACTATTTCGTTATTAATATCACTTGCTACAACTTTTCTCCACTTTTTATGCGATAAGACATTTTCCTAAGGAACTTCACGTATATTTTTATTTCATGTCGATTTTTTTTCCTTTAAATCTACTATTATGTATATTTCTTTAGTAATATAAAATTTAGCTCAAAGTTTTGTTTTTGAAAAAAAATTATAAATATCTACTCATATGACTTGAAAAATTTTACCAAAAAACTAAGAGCTCGTTTGGTACCGATTAAAATCCAATTAAAATTGAAAATATGACCGTTATTGGGTCACACTCGTCTAATAAAAATCAACAATAACGACTAGTTTTTTAATTTTAATCTCTCCCAAATGGGCTCTAAAAAAAGTATTGATTTTATTAGGAAATAAGAAGTACAAAAATAAAGATATTATATAACTGTACACTTTTAAAGAATTTAAATTGACTTGTTCAGTACGTGTCTAGGTCCTACTTTTTAGAATAACACATAGGCATGTCAGCGTCGTTTGCGTATTGCTTCTTAGTGGCCAGGAAACCAAAAAGAATGTTTATAGGATGAAAGAAAAAAAGGAGAATTTTGTTTGGAAGAAACTCCCATCCCCAATACTCATTTCTATCCCATACGAGTTGAAAAAAAACTAACTCGAGAATGCAAGAGAAGTGCTTGCGACAAGAATATTGTTGGTTTTTGCCATCACACACCTCCTTTACTTTAGGAGGTACCCACCATGACTCAAACTATATTTTCCTGAGCATGAAGTCAATACTTTTTCTCTTTCTTAAAATTTCAGTTCTTATGAATGCTTTGCTATAAGAAAGCTCTTAATTGTTCTTTTTCATTCTCCTCATTTTTGTATCCATAATTTTGCGGGTAAATATCTTCCTTTAGGGCTTGGGTTTACAAGTTGTGGATAATGTTGAAGAAGCTGAATTTATTCTGGCTCATGGTACGGAAGCTTTGGGGCTTCCTTCTGGTGCTGCACTTTCCATGACACTTGAGGATCTTGAGAAAATTCTGGAGCAGTGTGTTGCTAAAAAGATTCCTATGGTGGTAGCTAATCCTGATTTTGTTACAGTTGAGGCTAGAGCTCTGCGTGTTATGCCCGGTGAAGATCTAATTTTTGCTTATATTCTAATTCATCCTATTTATGTATTTCCTTTGTTTAAAAGCTATTGTATGTTGCCAATTCTCACAGGAACACTGGCAGCCACGTATGAGAAGCTTGGTGGGGAAGTGAAGTGGATGGGCAAGCCTGGTGAGGTGATTCTATCAATACATTGACAATCATTATTTCTACTCCTTGGACATTTTTCTACAGATTTGTTTGGTTTTATTTAAATTCAGGAAACTGACAGAGAGGGAGAGTTTTATTATCGTATCGAGACAATAAACTTCTTCTTCTTTTGTTTTTTTTTTTTTTTGGAATTAATGCAAAAGTAAACGAGAGAGAGGGAGAATGTCTGAGGCCTGTGTTCACTCGTACTGTATAGTGGATGCTCACTCTCAATAGATAGTGGCTTCCAAATTTGAACTTCTCTCTATTCCTGTCGTAATACATAGTGAGATATCTACAAATGTGTTTTCTGGTCAGGAAAATTGTAGATATGTTGGCAGATTGTCATTTGCAAATGACATTTGTAAACAGCACTCTTATCATTTTCTGGATTTCTTATTCCTTTTCCCTTGATTGCCATCAAATTTTGGAAGAGGTCTTTGATTTGAAAAGTTAGTTGCAAACCAGTTTCCACGTAGTGTGGTGTTTCTGCTTTGTCAACATGGTTCTTGAAAAATAAAAACTTTTTTTCGCCTTCTTTTACCCATGAAGAACACATGCATAAAAATGTTTTAACTAATTCCGACTGGGTTGACTATTTTTGAAGTTACACCACTACTACATTAAACTGGATTAAACGTTGCTTTTGATTTCTGATGTCAGAATCTGTATTTTGAGCATAGCATTTTTTATGATGGTTTTCCTTGCGGTCTTGCCAACAACATTAAACACATGCGTTCAACAAGTTAAAGACACTGTTTGTCACCCAACTTATCAGGTTCTTACTTTAGTCCCAGTTTGACCATCATTATTTCAAAACTCTTTAATTCTCATTCTCATTTTCAACCACACATTTGCATAATAAAATATTTTGTACGTAAACTCAAAAAATTTTCTTACTTTTTAACTACACATTCTCTAAAAAATCACTATTCAAAACTCTATTTTTTCAAAATAATGGCGATCAAACAGGGGCTTAGTCATCGATTTTTTTTTCAAGTTAGATGCTGAACCTTCATTTTTATTTCAATTAGGGCACCCTGTCTACCTTCATCTGGCGAGCTAACAGCAATGCTGACATGGTCGACACAAAACAATGACGTGGCATGAAAACTCTATTTTGTGCATGACTTTTATTGTCCAACTAGGAAAAAATGTGTCTTATTGGACAAGTAGTGCTTCCCCTTTTCTTTTTAATTTCTTTGTTTATCTAAAAAGAGCATTTTGGAGGCACAACTTGTTTATCAATATGCATTTTTGCCTAGCCGGACAACAAAATAATGCACCAGAGAATTTTTAATACCATATTATATCCATTTGCCCCAACAAAAGTGAAACAACGCTACGGTTGACTGGCTATGTTTTTAACCAAACTTAACTGTTATACATGCCATTGCGGTTCAAGACATTAATGGCTTTACGTGTTAAATGTTAACAGATTATATATAAATCTGCCATGGAGATGGTTGGTGTGGATGCTACTGATTGTATTGCTGTAGGAGACTCTCTCCACCATGATATAAAAGGTGCAAATGTAGCAGAGATCTCTTCTGCTTTTATCACTGGAGGGGTCCATGCAACTGAACTCGGACTTGGTAAATTCGGAGAAACTGCAGATAACTCTTTTGTTCATGCTCTTGCCACGAAATACGAGGCTTATCCAACATATGTGCTCCCATCATTTACATGGTAGCCTCTATATTGGTGAGAAATTTATTTCTTCCAGCTCTTATGTGTACTTTCTTAATTTCTCCTAGTCTTGAAGACTTGAGTGTATGAATCTTAATAATTTTACTTTGTAAGAAATAGAGTAACTTTTACAATAGATAATTTATTTATTGGTTGAAATTTGAAATAAGTTACTTATTTTGGAAGTAACTCTCACCGTACCGTCAAAATAAGTAACTTTTGTACTTATAGGTGAGAATACGTAACCAATCTAAATGTGATTGGAAACAAAAATTTACTTTAGAGTAATGTTGACTTATTTTTATGCTTTTAGCCAAATGTACTTTGAGCATCTTCTTTCTAAGCTTAAAAGATTTATTGTTTACTTGTACGACCTTTACCATGCATGACATCTCGTGTGATTTCATACATACCAAATTATTGTTTTTATGTAAGATTGATAATAGATTCTTTTTCTTTAAATTCTTGCAGTGTTTTTTGTGCGGCTCGGAAGCACAACTTCCTAGACACTCGCAGTACTTGGAAAAGGATTGATTTTGAGTCTGCATCCTTCTGTTGTCAAACAAGAACGTCGTTATAGTGCTCGGGGCTAAGTTGGAAACCTGCTAAAAAGGGCTGCAACTCTCCCTTTAGTAGTATTAAGTTTGTTATAATGTTGAAATGGCCGTTAAAGAACAGGCTACAATGAGGTGACTTCTATTGATTGTTTATCCACCTGTTTATTGATCCTGGCATTGAACGTGATATTTAATTTTTGTTACTTCATGCAAATGTAGCTTGCCCGACGGAATGATTCAGTAAAAACATAATTCATTTCGTTAAATGGTATATTTGCAACGTTGAATTGAACATGATAAAAGAAGAGGGATGCATATTTGTGTACATCTCGTGCTAATGGAAGGCATGTTTTTTTTAGAGAATTAGGCCAATGATGCATTTTGGGCAGGGCTCTAAATGTCAAAATGGTCTCTCCCCTTACCCTCCCTCCCAAAAGTTTGAAATACCAAGTTCTGTGCAAATATTGACAAAAATAAACCTAAAGTCCCCCCAACTTTCACTGAAATTTCTTGTGCAGCAGGAACTGTTCGCTCGAGCAAACTCAGACTGCAGCTGAAGTTTTTTCAATTTCTGCGGTCGCTCCAGCGAGCAATGCAATGCTTCCCCAAATTCAATCTTCTTCATCTTCAGCATTTGTTAACTCTACTTTTCACTTCAATTTTTTCTCGTTTTCACCTTCTTTGACAATAGTTTACCTGGATCTGGGCTTCATCCTAAAGCAATAAAAACAAGCCAAAACCAACGATATCCATCTCCATTGAGATAACTCAGATAAGAGTACACGTGACCCCATAAACATGTACGATCACTTCACAGCACGTCGAAAACTTGAAATGTAAAATCAAGACCACAGAATCAAACACGCAATAAAGAAACTGCAGGAGTCACGTTCTCTTTGCTGCAACCTTTTCTGGGAGTCCTCAGATTATGAATTGGCAGCAACAACGAGATGCACCCAAACAGTCATAACAGCACAGAACAGAAATTTAGTCCACCACCAAAGCATCACTTCACAGTAAGCTGAGATTTAATATGAGAAATCCTGCAAATTATTAATATAATTTATCTAAACTGTATATCATCAAAAGGTAAAATTACATATAAGTAGATATTTTAAGTTCAGCCGATCGAGCTTGATTTCCGTATTTTAAAGCCAAGCAAGTTCATTAGTTCCCATCATATTTCGCCCCGTTTGTTTATGATAAAAATCTGATTTCAATTTAAAGTGAAAGTGAACAATTAATTTTAACCACACATTTCATGAGATCCACAACTTTTCAACCACACGTTTCATCAGTTTTTATCAAAATCTAGTAATCTACTAAAAAATTGAGATTAGAATCATTGTTTTAAAACCCTGTCTAAAACATATGCTTTGAGATCACATTAGGCTTTAAACATGAACTTTACACCTTCGACATCATTTGTCAAGCCTTATCCTTCAATTTACAGAAGCTTAAACGTTGCAACACTTTCCCAACTGCACAATTTAAACATTGATCAATCAATAATAAATTACTACGTCATATGGCTTATTGCCGTTATTCTAAAAGAATTAATGTCACGAGTTTTATGCAACGTGAATTATACCGCAAATATACAGTATCAAGTTTTGTAATATAGTAATAGAGTTAGAGTATCGAACCCACATGGTTTGTAATTTAATTCCTACCAAGTATTATAATTATTTTAGCTTTTGCTTTATCTAGACAAACTAGATTTCAATTCAATGTTTTTATCCTAAAATAATATGAATGTGTGATTATTCAAATGGAAAGCAAACAATTTAAAGGAGAATATTAATGTGAGAAAGCCTAAGAATTGATTTTGCATCACTATCAACAATGTTTTTCAGCTTATATAGTTACTTCTATCGATTTTTCCTGAATTCATAGGCAAGAATCACAAATTAAATTCTATTCCCTCTCTCGAGTGCCGAATAGAACCTATTTATATATTTTTATCCCAATATTTTTATCCCGAATTAACGCTATAGAAATTATAAGTACAAGATTTTTAAATGAAGTAAATCTCAAAGGAATTGCACTTTCTCTCGAAATCTATAATTTTCAAGGTTGTGTCATTTTTAGATCACGCCTAAATTTTCCTCTTTCGAGTGCCAAAATCTAAAGCATCAAATCATTCAATTATTGATCATGTAATCGAAAGAAATACGCAAGAATTAACACAAATGAATTAACGAAAAAATCAAATGAATTAACTATAAAAGAATCCAAACATGTCTCAAGTTCAGTTACATAAAACTCTAGATATTAAAATTAGCTCATAATAATTAAAAACAACATGTCAAATTCTGAATTAAAGAACACGGAGAAGAAAAGGACAAGAAAAACTCTTTCATGCTCGAATTCTCCTCCAATCTCTTATTGTTTTTGCTCTAGATCGATTTTCATTCCTTTTGTCTTCTAAGCCATCCTTCTCCCTCTTTATAATTAGGTTTTAAATGTTGTATTTATAGTATTTTAAAGTTTTTGAAGGGTAAGAGTTGTGTTGGGCCAAGAAAAGAGTACAAAAAATCAAAAACTATTTTTCTCGCACAATGGGGTCTCGGCGCCCATGATTCTATTTTTTTCAGCAATGGCGGCGTCTTGGCGCCCATCGTCTATTGGAAAACTGCTATGCGCGTCTTTCAGTATTTTATCATAACTTTTGCTCTCGAAATCTGATGAGTCGATTCAAGATGATTTGGAAAGATAATTCAAAGAAATACAACTTTTCTTCAGATATCATTTTCCAATTCAAACGTTTTCTATGTCAAAAACAAGTCTCAATATGAGACTACAAATCTAGAGCATAACTTTCTCGGTTGGCAATTGATATATGATCATACTTTGATTATATTTGATCCATTTGACTTATTTCTTCATCCAATTGACTCCTAGCATTCTTGAATCTTCATTTTGAGGTCCGACACAACTTTTGAGTATTTGCACTTTAGTCCTCAAACTTTGGATCTCTTACAATTTAGCACGTTTCTCTTTTTTTTTTTTTCCAACTTTTTCTTATTTCCTTCAATTCCATTAATCTATATCACAATATCAAAACACACATTAAAACGTTCATAATTGCTCAAGAACATGCCAAAAAATTACGATTTAAATGTATTTGTTTAATGAGTTAATTACATTCATCAATTAGACAGATACATCTCATGGTGCTTGTGAAAGTAAAAAAAAATAACGATATATTTAATCCACTTTTAAGCACCAAGGTAATGATTAAGCCTGGTAAATCAAGACACGACATTTTAACCCTTTAAGCAAACAATATTTGCAACTTTAGATATAACTTATGAAACATTTGCACTCGATTATAAAGGTACCCAAATCTGTAAAAATGAAAATAACTTGATCATCGCAACAATTTCCATACTTAGTGATTGAAATTTCCAAGGTGAATCAACAACTATATTATCACTCTTAATAGAAATAAAATAACTTCATTTAAGATACTGGATATTCAGAATGTTCTTCATAACATAAAGAAATGAGCTTTGCAATCAAGAAATAATGTATAATATCAAAAATGCAGTAGCAAGCTTAGATTTCTTCACCTTAACTCCGATTCACCAGTCAACCAACCAAATGAGTTGGAGCCACAACAGCTCTGCCACCGCTTTATTTATGCTTCTGTAAGTGTTCTTCGACAATGATCTTATTAGCACAAAACATGGTGCTTGAGAAATCCCCCAATAAACTTTCCGACATTTGTCCAAATTAAAAAAATACTTTACCCATGAATAACATATATTACAAAAAAATAACTAGAAAATCACTCAAGAAGGATCAAATTAAAAAAAAAAAACCCCTAAAAAACGTTTAGCAGATCAGCTAGGGATAAAGAAAAATTAGTTTAATCGGCTCAACTAAATCAAAACCAGTTTATTTATATTTTTTAAATTTTGAACTTTTAAAAAAAATTATTTGGGACTCATTTGTATTTTTTAAAATAATTTGGGAGTGTAGTTGAAATTAATTCTTTATATTTTCTTTTTTATTTATTATTATTATTTAAATATGAAGGTATATTCATCATTTCATAATTTTTTTTTTAATTGAGAAATTGGATGAAAATGATGATTTCAGCAATAAAAAGTTAAAATATGGATGAAAATGCAAAAAAAAAAAAAAAAAAACCACGTTGGAACGTTTTGCACAATGAACATCATACATATGGACGTGCCCATAAAATAAAGGCTATCAAACAAAGGACAAAATGTCTTCTTTAGTTTGAACACCACGTTTTATTATAGAAATGGTTGGGAAATTTATTTTAAAGAAAATTAAATGAAATAAAAAATAAATGGATAATTGCAACTAAGATTCTAAACCTTTTAAAACTTGTGTGGGCAACAGGAATTCCAGATGATTTTCGTCCATAAATTCGTTAGTTGACCAAAAGTCAGCTTTAGTTCATAATTTGACAACTTTAATAGGGCAAAATGGTCTTTTAACGTTTTATTAATTAAGCCCCTGTTTGAGCCTCCTTTTTTGAAAATGAGAATGAAAAATATAGCCGTTATTGGGGCCCACACAAGAGATAGAAAATTTGAATTTAAATGTTGATGTGATGGATAACGGTCATATTTTTCATTTTAGTGAGGAAAAAATATGGCTCAAACGGGGCCTAAAAAGGATAATCTGCGTGGGAAGTCTTAAACCTTTCAAAATACGAGTCTCGAACTTTTAATAAATATTTGCCAAAAAGACCTTTGATGATTTTTATCCAAAATTTCGTGATCCACACTCACCCAATCCTAACGCTTAACCCCTAACAAACCCAAGCCCAACCTTTGGTAGGTGGGGGAGCTTTCATCGATGTCGCTACAGTTGGTTTTGAAGAAAATTTATATATCTTTATTTATTTTTCTTTAAAGGCTTTTGTTAGGAGCAAATGGAGTTGATAGGACGGGAAAATGTGATGGCAGAGGTGGAGGAAATGATGCAGCGATGATGGACCGTGAGATTAGGTCAATCAACTTAATTATTCCTTTTTATTCTTTGAGTTAGTTAACTGAAAACGTAAAAAGGGAAATTACAAAAAATCAGGTGTTCAAGTTTCTAAATTCACAAATCAGGTGTAAAGTTTATTTAATAAAAAATCAGGTTTTAATTAAATTAATAATTAAAACCCTAATTTTCAATCCCCTCTCTCATTTATCTCCATAAAACTGTCTCTTCCACCCTCTCTCTCTTGTCTTTCCCTCCTCGCTCTCGTCTCTCTCTCTGTTGTCCTTCCTCGCGCGTCGTCGGAGAATACAGCGGAGATGTCGCTATGAGCAACGGCACTCCCCTACGATCGCTGGCAGACGCTATTTTGAACGGCAATGTCGTGATACTGTAGTCTATCGACGCGCGATGATGCCGTCCGTCGATTCTACCGTTCGCAGCAACATTGCACTGATTGATGCCGGTGACTCATCACGGCACGACAATGGGCGACTGATACCATTCTTCTTCATCTTTTTTTTCTGGTTGGGCGCGGTTGTGGTGTTGGTGGTGTTATTGTGGTGATGCTTGGGAGTTTTAGATATTTTTGTTGGTTGTGCTACATGTGTTGGTGGCTATGCCGGATCAACGACGATTTTGGTGAGGTTGTGGGATAGTGTGTTTGGTGGGGGGTTTTTGGTTGTGGCCTTGGTGGTTTCCGGCGATGGTCAGGTAGGCGTTGGAGATGTTCGTTATGTTGGTGAGGTTGTGGGTTGAGTATTGTTGGTTTTGCAAATGGAGGTGTTGACGGTGCGGTTGACGATGGTGGTGGCTGGGCGATGGATTTAGGTAGGATACATCATACATGCGGTAGTGGTGAGTCCGGTGATAGGCTGGTGTGATATGTTTGTAGTGGTCGTGGCGATAGTGAAGAGGTGTTGGATCTGATAGATCTAGTGATTTTGGGTTTTTGTGACTAAAAATATAAAGGTTGTGTTACATGTACAAAATGGATTACAAAAGGGTGCCCAAAAGGGGCCGCCATTTGACAATTTTGGACATCATTTTGTACAATATTTTGTACAAGTAGCATTATCCAAAATATAATCTGTAACCTTAAAATTTGGTAATCTATCACTAAAAATATAATCCGTAACCTAAAAATTATATAATATGTGATCGTGAAAAAATATGTGACCAACTAATTTGAAAATCTGTGATCGTGTGACCTATAAATTTTGATCTGTGACCAACTAATTTTGAAATCTATGACCAACGAATTAATTGTGACTTACAAATTTTTTGAACTGTAATCGTAAAATAATTCGTGACGTATAAAAATTATTACTTGTGACTGAAAAATAATATGTGACTAACTAAATTGTGAATCTGTGATCATATTGTATAAAATGTCGAAATCGGAGCAGTCGCTAGAACGATCGCCGGAGAAGACGTGGTGGCCGGAACGGTCGCCGAAATAGTTACCGGAACAGTAGGAGTGGTGGAGGTATGGTGAATTAATTTTATTATATTAGAATTAAATATTTAATAAATTTATTTAATAATTAATTAATTAATATATTTTTAATTAATAAATAAATAACTGGATTTTACATTTTGAAACTTGACACTTGAAAATTGAATTGTGTCAAAGTTAATACCTGAATTTTGAACTTTTCCCACATAAAAAAATCAAAAGAAATCTGTTGGGTCTATGCCGGCCTGAATTTTTTGTTTTCTCCTCAGCATGATAAAATAAATAAATCAATTGATGGTCAAAGTTTAAAATCAGTAAGTTACTTATTTTGAAACTTTGCATTACAGCATTATGATTTCATACATACCAGATTTTTGTTTTTTACTCGAGATTGTTAAATCAATTCTTTTTCTTCGAATTCTTGCAGCGTTTTTGTTTTGCTCAAAGGCACTGCACAAGTAGGGTGCCGCCTGTAGCCAACCCATATATGTTTTAGAGCTCGAGATTACATTGAAAAACGCGTTAAAAGGAGCTGCGACACTCCCTTACATTGTATTAAGTTTGTTATGATGTTACAAAAGTTTGTCACGTTGAGTTGAATTGGACATGACTTAACATGATTAAAGAAGAGAAATATGCATATTCGAGAGTACACCGGGGATTGTCATATTTATAGCAGACATCTCCGAGGAGAGCACCATAAGGTTCAAGCGTCAGCCACCTGAATCTTTTTTTTGCCATTCCGTTCTGTTTTTAAGAGAGAATCAGAAACACATTATTCTCTGGCTACACAAATCACCTGCTTACCTACATTTTTCCCTGAAAACAGTCCAGCGAGAGCAACAGGACCACTTTCCAATCCTTCATTCACATCCTCCAAGTATACTATCTTCCCTTGCTTATAAAATCTCACAACATTTTCCAAAAACTGTGGAAATAAGTGTAAGTAATCACTCTGCAAAAACCCCTGCATTGTTATTCTTTTGATTACAAGATTGAACAAATTGTGAATCCCTTGTGGTTGAGACAGGTTCTGTTGAGAAACCATCCCACAAACAGCAATTCTGCCATGATCCCTCATGTTGAGGAGTACTGCGTCAAGCATGGATCCACCAACGTTATCGAAGTATATGTCGATGCCATTTGTAAAGTTCCTGTTTCAACAAATATATGAGAGAATGAAATCAGAAAATATAATCCAGATCCTGCTTCAATAAGTAATGAACTTAGTTAATTACATTCACACTATTCTTCTTTAAGTACAAGTTTGGTATGAAATACCGACAAGATTGGACACTATAGTAAATAAGATTGTTAACTTATTTTTCTTCTTGGTACTATCTACTTCTCCCCGCACAGCATATTATGCTAGTGTTTGGCCTCCATTAATTTGTTATCTTTATTAATTCTAACCACACATTCTTCAAATAAAATAATATTACACACGAATCTAAAACTTTTCATTATTTTTCAACCACACATTCTCCCATCAATCACTGATCCAAAATTTATAATTTCCCCAAAATGGGGGCCAAACACTAGCTATATTACAGTTCATCTGACCTTTTAAGAGCTGTGTCGAAGTCTGCTTCTTCTTTATAGTTAAAAGCTTCGTCAAGTCCGAGCTTGTTCTTCAGCAATTCAACCTGAATCATTAATTGAATAGAACAATCACACATTATGCATCTGACACGGAGGATTGTAGAGCACTGGGCAGTATTAAATAAGACATAAACTAAAATCTTGTTTACAATTCTTTCAAGTCCTATTCAGTATTCCATATCAAACATGCACAAGACGAGTGCATAAAAATGTATGAAATATTTATATTTCTTGAATCTTCCAAAAGAAACTCACTTTCTGATTTGTTCCAGCACTTCCAACAACATAGCATCCATGTAATTTAGCAAGTTGGCCAACAAGCTGACCAACAGCACCAGAGGCAGCAGACACAAATACATAGTCCCCTTTCTTAGGTTTGCATATCTCATAGAATCCTACATAAGCTGTAAAGCCTGGCATGCCTGGAAAAAAATATTACTCAAATAATTAAAACGTATTTATGCCGACTGATGAAATGTGCTGAGGTGGTTGGAACATGCTTTGCGTGGACTTGAAGAGACTCTTGTTAATAGGAGCCATGTAAGTTCAATAAAAAAAGATTCATGTAGTCGACTCTAAATTTTTGGCAATCAAGGTTTAGTTTATTATTGTATGCGGACTCATGAAACCCAAAGTTTTTGCTAATCAAGAAGTTGTGTTCTTTGGTTCTTATAAAATTGGAATGTTACTTCTATATAAACGAAAATGCATTCTATTGGAGACATATTCTGTAGCCCGTCGATTGATTAGCAAAATTAGTTAGAAGGACACAGCATGAAGTCTCTAGGCTCGAATATGTAAGATTTAAAACAAAGTTAGAGTGACATACCAAGGAGGCCAATATGATATGAGAGTGGGATATCATCTGCAACAACTTTTCTCAATTGGTCAGTTTTATGAATCAAACTATATTCTTCCCAGCCTGTAAATCCTGATATTAAATCGCCTGGCTTAAATTTTGGGTTATCAGAATCCAAAACTTTGGACACCCCAAATCCTTCAATCACCTTTTCAAAATCAGTAACATAGAACATAAGCAGTGAATGTGTGAATGCCGAACAGTATTGGCAGCAATAAAAATATCATCAAGTCAATGAAGATTCCGTTCTTCAAAACAGATGTTGGTCCCGATAAATTGATGGTAGATGGGAGGTCGGGAATCCCGTGTTTTAAGAGATCACAAGATAAAGAAAATCCAGTAACATTCATTTCTTTGTAACTTTATTGACATTTGTGTTAAAGAATAACCAATGCTCGAACTTTTAGATGGGGTGGTTTAACGTGGCATTAGAAATGAGCCAGTCTAGTTCAAAACAATAAACAAAATCCAGTTCTACACATAGACTTATAAAATCGGTTCAAGGCTACAAGAAGCTAGCAAGAAGCTCCAAGTTATCCCGGTTTTCTCCAATTTGATTTGGCTCGGGAGATAAAGATGTTTAAAATAGCAGCTTAAACTTTTAGATCAAGTGGTTCAACATGATATCAGAACACGCAAAAATCCTATGTTCAAGTCTCATCGCAACCCATTATTAAAAATTGTGGACGTGTAATGATTTAATGAACAAAATATTCCCAAAGACTTGTAACAGCAACATGCAACATCAAAACAAACGAATAAAGATTGAACTGTAAGAAAAGTAAAGAACATTACAGAACCAGGGACGAAAGGAGGGATATAAGAGCCATGAAAATTCCTCATTCTTCCACGCATATAAGGATCACAAGACAGATAGAGATTCTTAACCAGCATTGCACCAGAACCTTTAGGAGCTTCCATTTTCATCTTCTCCCCAACCTTAAATTCCATGTCTGTTTCTCTTGGATTTCCCTCTATGTACCCTTTGAATATTATTTGTTTGTTATCTACTTCTTCTGCCATACTTTTCTACAGGGCACAACACTGTCAATGCAATGGGATTTTTTTACTGAGTGTGGTGTGGATGCTAGTTTCCTTGATTTTAAAGAGGAAAGTATTTTCCTCGTCATTTTGTTTGTCCAGACTTTGTTAGATAATAGGTAGGTAGGTAGGTAAATCAAAGTCACGGTCGGATCATTAATGATATGTTTAGTAAAATAGATTAGAAGGGAAAAAATTTAAAATTGTATTTATCATGTACTCCAGGCTAACAAAAGCCTGACACGAAAACGAGGTTAGTTGGTGATGAGATGTGAAGATAGATCGGACTTCGATACCGTATTAACCATTTCATTAAGATATGAACTATTTATTAATATCAATCTCGTAACATTGTTGAATAGCAAAGGTACCCGAACATATTAGTTCAACAAGATTAGAAGAATCGTGTCTAAAGTAAAAGGTTAGTTATAAAATTAATCAAACAAACACTACTAAAACGACGTTGTCATGCGATTTTATGAGGTCATCTATAATGTCTTATCGTATTTTATTTTTTTAGAAACTCAGATGAACTGACTCAAGCCTTTACACACTACAAAAACGTGGCTTCAGAGATGAATTTTTGTTATTTAATTAATGACTTTTAACTGTGGTCGAAAATTTTGTTATTGGTGAGTAAAACTAATTGCTGCAAGGCTAACATTCAAAAGGGCAAGCTATGAGTGTGCGTACTTGATGCAAAGTAGGTTACTTTTGTGGCTTAAATAAAGCCAAGAACGATGAAGCAAGTGTAGCCACATCTATCAACCACCATTTCGGTGGCTCACAGCCTCACAAAATTCTACCAACCAACCATAAGTATAGTAGACACAACGTCTACACATAAACACGTGTATATCACTTCTAGGTGGCTTTAAACCCACCAATCTCCTAGCGTATCAAAGTGGGTCGAGTCGATCTATTTTGATTCAAGATAAGTAGAGGTGGCAATGGGTCGAGTCGAGTTCGGCTCGGCCCATACTCGGGTGAGCTCAGCTGTTCACGGCTCGTGGGTTTTTGGGCGAGCCCTCGTCCAGTTTTTTTTTTTTTTAAAACTATAATTTTTGAACTATTCAATTACTAAATTTTAAATATATATATATATATATATACACACACACACACATACAAACATTGTCTAATTTTTTTTTTTTTAAATATACATTTTTCAGAACAATTTTAATTTTTAAAATAATAAGAACAAAATTTTATTTGTTGAGAAATGAGAACTTAAAGAAAAATATATATAAACACGTTTTGTAAACAATTTTTTAAATATACTTTTTTCAAAACATTTTAATTTTTTTACAATTAAAAAAAAAGAGATAAACCCTCCTCCTTTATCCGGGTTTGGGACCGACTACTTCATTTTCGAGTAGGCGAAGTTAAAAATTGTACACGAACAATTTGTTACGTGTACAATTTTTTTTAAAAAAATTATAAATTTATGAAAATAAAATATTGTGATGAATGTGGTGAAATTAAATATCACTAACTTGGTTACATGTAATTTCGGCATATTTATTTTTGAATTCGATAATTAGCGTCTTCACAGTCCTTCACGCACATTAACGCTTCCAAAATATCTTCTTTTAATCGACTTCTGACCTCATAGAGAACCCTCTTCCCTGCACTAAAAGCAAACTCCGAAGCTACAGTGCTAACCGTAAGTGTTAGTAGATCTTTTGTCATTACGGAAACTACTGGCCATCGACGTTCGTTATTTCGCCAGAATTCAAGGACATATTCTGAACTTTTACTATTTGCTTTGTTAGTAGGCAAATGTTGACTAAAGTAATCAATTAATTCATATGGCAACGCATTTGGATTATGACTACGACTGGAAGTTTGAGTACATGCAGTGGAAGTCAAACTACTACTACAACTAGGGGAACCACACGCATATGCAGTTGCATCAAATCTATACGAGTGCATGCTTTCAAATAAATTCAAAATTTCAGTGTCGTCATCTGTTATATTAGTAGGAGGAGTATGTGTAGGCACACGATTAATATGTGCACCCATTCATGAAGCATATAATTCATATATTTCACGGAACGTCGTTTCCAAATTTCTATAAGTAACAGATGTATTAAAAGTTAAAACATTTGACATTTGATCAATTATAAATTTAGTAGCCGACAAATTATATCGGAGGTCCATGACACATGTTAAAGGAAATAACATAGATAATTCTTCCCAATATTTTCTAAATTTCAATTCTATGAAATATATAGTGGCATGAAAATCGGGGTCATTTTGAATCTCACAAAAGCTCTAACAGTTATATAAATTATAAAGACATTCAAGAACCATACAACTAGTGGGATAATAAATACCAGACAATATATTTGTAGACTCATAAAAACTTGTCAAATTTTTTTTATTTTCAAAACTATATTCCAATCGGATTCACTTAAGATAGTATCGTCTTCGTCTCTAATATGCCTATTGTTATAATATTCAGTAATTAACGCTTCATAACCTTCACATGATTTTAGTAATAAGTACGTTGAGTTCCATTTATGGCATACGTCAGTAATAAATGTTTTCGTTTTCGTCATCCCAGATTCTGAACAAAAAATTTCAAATTCTTGTTTTCTACTAGGTGTACACGTGATATACATAAGTGCATTCCTAATTCAGTTAATTTAATCCTTAACATGTTTTAAACCGTCTTGTACTATTAAATTAAAAATATGACATACACATCGAATATGAAATAAAGAGTCACCGAAATCGGGTTGAAGAACTCTATGCAATTTATCGATTACAACCTTATTTACAGTAGCGTTGTCGAACGTAAAAGAACAAATTTTACTCTCGCATTTATATTCTCTAATTATTAATATAATAGCATTAAATATAGTTTGAGCGTTGTGCGAATACTCAACAATTTTAAAAGCAATAATTTTTTTATGCATGACCCAAAGTGGGTCTATATAGTGTGCAGTTACAGACATATAACATCTCTTATTAATCTCTTATAGTGTGCAGTTACATATATATATTACATATCTAAAATTAGAGATATCACATTCTCATATTTTTCAAAATTCGAAATCAGTAGTTACGTTGCATTAAGAAAATATGCAATTGTATCAGAACGAATAGTATTTCGACTTACCCCTTGGTACCTCGGTTGAAGATATCTTTTGACGTAGTTAACGACATATTGGTTGTTCGCTATTGCTAGTGGCAACTCTGCCGCTGCAACGAACTTCACCATTCTCGGTCAAGCTTCCTCCTCCAAATACATCCAAGTAGAAAGTGGAATAGTAGTAGCACCGGCTTTTGGAGTACCAAATTGTAGTTGCGTTTGACCAGCTGGAAGAAGCCCATGTTTGGCTGAACATGATTTGTAGTGACGGTTAAGATGGGTGGTTCCAATGCCTTTTGTCATGCCAGTCGTTGTTGGCAGTAGGGGTGGCGTGGGTTGGGTTGGGTTGGGTCGGTTTTTCCCCCAACCCAACCCATGTAAAGATTGAAACCCAACCCAACCCAACCAAATGTCGGTCGGGTTGGGTTGGTCGGGTTATGTTGGGAGTTGGAACGACCTATCAACAAACATTAAAGTCACCAAAGTACTAAATTTAAATCAACATTAATATATTGCGTTAAAGAGAAATGTATTGGAAGAGAGATCTCATCCAAAATCACAACCAATGTTGATGATTTGGTGAGACGATGCCCGCCGCGTGAGAGAGATGATGGAAGATATGTTAGGGTTTTTTTTTTGTCTTTCACTTTTTTTTTGACCGGGTCTCTCACTTTTATTCTGTTTTAGTTTGGCAAAGTTTTTTAGTTTTTTAATTAGCGGTTCGGGTTGGGTGGTTTTTGTCGGGTTGGATGGGTTAACCCACAATCCGACCTAACCCGACCAACTTAACATTGCAAACCAACCCAACCCAAGAAAAAAATGGCAAAAACTGACCCAACCCGGTCGGGTCGGGTTGGGTTGGGCGGGTTTTTGCTCACCCCTAGTTGGCAGTATTTACATACTGTTTTGGTTTTTGGAAGTCCATCGACCACACGACCAGTTGTAACCAATTTGAAATTGTCCCAACATTTTGCATGCTTCTTCCCCTTTGCATCGGGAATATTTAATGTATGTTTTTCATCTTATTCCAAATCAATTGAAACACTAGCTGCAACTCAACGTCATCCAAATCAATTGGATGACTATCACGAACTTCGAAATCTTCAATATTTTCTAGGATTGGTGACTTATTGAAATCGGAGAATTCATTCTCAAATTGATTTTGGGTAGGTGTTTGTGTTTCGTTCTCCATACCGAACAAGTTTTCAACAGATGATCGTGTATCCATTTGTTATGAATAATAGAAATTGAATGTAGAAATGTAGAATTGAGAAGTGAATAAAGATTATCTAGTAATGTATGAAATGAATTGTAAAATAGCAAAAAATAATGTAAAAAAAAGTAGAAGATAATTATAGAATGAATGAAAATGAATAATATTGTTGATAATTGATAAATGGAGATTGGAGAATGTAAATTGAGAGAGTATTGTATTGTAAATAATGGAAGATTGATATTGGTGGGAAAAAATGGTTGATTATGGTGGGTATTTATGGAGGGAAAAATGTGAAATTGAAAAAAAAAATGGACCAAACGGTCACTGAACTTTTTTTTTTTTTTTTTAAATAAACGAACCACGAGCCGAGCGGCTCCTGGCTTGTGGGCTGCTCGCCGAGCCGCTCGTTACTATTATGAGCCGCCCTGCTCGGCTCATGCTCGGGCTTGTTTTTTGAAGAGCCCGAGCGGCTCGTGGGCATGAATAGTATGAGTCGAACGGTCGAGTCGACGAGCCGCTCAACTCAATTTTTTCACCTCTAAAGATAAGTATCGAATTGCTTGATGGGCATGTTAAGGCAAGTTGTGTTACTATGGTCTTTGGGTTCATGAACCGATCGAAATATAAAAAAATAAAAAATAAAATTATTTTTTAATAATTTATTTTCACCCATAAATTCTTTCAATAAGATAATAATGTTTTTACGTGAATCTATAAATCACACATTTTTATAAAAAAAATTATATTTTACCAACTTATTCTTATAAAATCTCTACCAAGGACTAAATGAAAAGCAATTTAACTCTTTTAACAGTTTTGCATTTGAAAAAAGGTATTGGGTCTCTGTCGAGAAAGAGATTGGCCTCACATGAGCCCATGGACCATGCCGCCAAACCTCAGTAGTTTCTCGGGTGGATTTCAGCCCAAATTAAAAAACAGGATATCGGAGGCAGCTTGCAAATTTGGCAATCATTTTAGCTAGGGTCGTATATTGTATATTACCAACCAATAATTTTTTGGGTACTTACAAAAATACCTTTAAAATTAGGGATGTTTTGAAAAATCATATGAAAAAATTGTAGGAAATAAAAAATACAGTGTAAAATAAAAAAGTGATGCAATGTCACTTTTTTTTTTTAATAAAAATTGTCAATTTTTACCTTTTTAAAAAAAGTGACACAAACTAAAAAAAGTGACAAAACTAAAAAAAAAGTGACAAATACCAAAATAACACCATCCATTTGTGCAGTACCAATAATCATGCTCTTAAAAAAAGTGATACTGAAAAAGTGACTAACTGTCACTTTTTAAAGTTAAGTGTCAATTTTTTTATTAAAAAATGATATGCAATGTTACTTTTATTGAAAATTGATGTGTGTCACTAAAAAAAATGATAGAAATCAAGAAGGTGACCGAAAAAAGTGATAAATACTAAAAAAAATGACAAAAATAAAAAAAGTGACAGTAAAAAAAGTGAAACTGAAAAAGTGACCAAGTGTCACTTTTTTATTAAAAAATGACTTGCAAATTGCAATGTCACTTTTATTGAAAATTGATGTTTGTTAAAAAAAAGTGATAGAAATCAAAAAGGTGATTAAAAAAAGTGATAAATACTAAAAAAAAGTGAAACTGAAAAAGTAACTCAGTGTCACTTTTTTTTTTATTAAAAAATGACATACAATGTCACTTTTATTGAAAATTGATGTTTGTCACTTTAAAAAAAAAGTGGTAGAAATCAAAAAGGTGATTGAAAAGTGTAAAAACTAAAAACAAGTGACAAAATTCAAAAACGCGACAACCCACTATTAATTTTCTCCCCCATAACCCACTTCAGCTTTTTATACCCAAAATGTTCTATCAATCGAGTTAGAGCCCTTTTCTTCTCATCGTTGTAACAATGAAAATTGTCCACCCAAAACAATCAACCAAACCTCAAAATCCGGTCGATATCAAACATCAAGAAGTCCAATTTTTCTGGTCTGCCCCCGACATCAAACCCATTCGCCACGTGAACCAAATCAAACACGTTATCATAAAATCGGAACCTATGATCTAAGCTCAAATACAAAGGGAAAAGCCCTCTTGCAGCAATGAATTCATTAAAAGGAGCATCAGCATTCAAAGTGGCAGTGACCACAGTCACATTCCTCTCAGCCATCCTAGCAGCAGAAGTCTCGGACCCTCCACCCATATCAAATCCAACCCGAATCCCACCATTCCCCATAGCCAAAACATCATCAATCAAGAAATCATTTTTCCCTTTAACCTTAACATATATCTGAGTCTCATAACCATTGACTATATTAAAACAACCAGTACAATCCTTATTCAGTTTTTTACTATTTAAACAAGCAAGATTTTTGCATCAAAGACCACTCCAACTAAAACTCTTTTCACTAACATTTTTCCAAATTGAAACAGGGAAAATATTTTTGCATCCAAGACCACTCCAACTAAAACTCTAATCAATTAAGATGCAAGAATTAAAGCCATTTTAATAATCAAATCAAAACTCCTCCGTCGATTCCAAACAAGTGTAGCAAGAATGGATGAATCAGGTCTCAGACTAAAGATTTAGATGCTAGCAGAATCCTTTGCACTCTCGCATGATTAAGGATTTGTATAGCTGAAAAGGTGTGATGCACACTATCTTGTACAAGATCTATCAAATATTGAACCCCCAATCTTTTTACCCACAATATGATCCACAGCAAAATCATTACAAATTTACAAGGAAGAATCCCAACTTCTAATAGTCCAACTCTATTTATAGAATCCCAATCCTTAAGCACGGGCTTAAACACATTTTTTTTTTCTCTCAACCCATTTATACGATTCATTAACTGTTCTTAAGTTCCAGCTAATTCTCAAAGAAATCTTGATTGGATCCTCCGAAGAAATTGGCACTGATCGCACTAGTTCCACCGAGAATCGGACCTCGCGTATTGGGAACACCATCTTCTAAGATGAAGAATTATCCCTTTTTAGATTGGAGAGGAGTTTCCACCTTAGATTGGAGAATATTTTATGTTGGTTTTGATTTAAGATGAAGAATTATTCCTTTTAGATTAGAGAGGATTTTCTGCTGGTTTTGATTAATTTTGACCGTAATTAATACGGAGATTAAATACACAATTAGGTTTAAGTGTGTTATTCTAATTATTTTCTTTTTTAAAGTACCGAGCCTAATTATCCCTAATTTGGGGTAAATTGACAAGTGCCCTACAATTTGTAAAAAAGTTGAAAATTGCTCTCAAAATTATTAATTGGAAATTACAAAAAATCAAGTGTATAATTTACACCAACTCAAAAATTAGGTTACAAGTTTAATTATTCAAAAATCAGGTATTTTATTTTAAGTATTAAACTCAAATCATTTCAAACCATAATCCATCTCTCAACTCTCTCCCTCTCTTCACCATTTCTCTCAACTCCACTCCACCGGCCGCGCCTCCACCTCTCCTCCCTCTACCCCTCCCTAGCAGTGAGCAGCGCCTCGAAGCAGCTGCGATTCCCGGCGCTACTGCTGGCAGCCAGTGTGTGTGTGTGTGAAGTTGTGGTTGTTGGTTGCGACTGTGGTTCAGATCTGGTTGGTGGTGGTGTTTTGTGCGGTGGGCGACTGTGGTATTGGTACTGTTGTCGTGAGGTGGTGGTGGGGGCGGCGGCGACAACGGGGTGAGGGTGGTCAAAAGTGGTAGGGCCCATGGTATGTGACCAAGTATTTAACTGTCACCTGAAAATTTGACAATATGTGACTGAAAAATAATCTGTAACGTACAAATTTTTTGACCTGTGACCTCAAAATAGTCTGTGATAAAAAAACTTGACGATATGTGATCAGTAAATAAATTTGTAACTTATAATTATGAATATGTGACAATTAATCACAAAATGTGACTTTATTATCTTTATTTAATAAATATTTTTAATTAATTAAATCCATACCTGATTTTTGAATTTTCAAACTATTTACCTTATTTTTGAATTGAGGAAAAGAATACACCTTATATATGAATTTTTCCCATTATTTATTCAAAGTGGGGGTGAACATGGGTCGTGTCGATTTTTGTCTCAATTCAAATCTAAACTCAACCCAAAATGATCGGTTTGATCAAAATTTAACCAAACCCAACACAAACCACGTGAATGTTGAAACTCAACCTAACCCAACCCAATAAAGTATCGATCGGGTTGGGTTGTGTTGGTCTGTTTGGGACAACTTATCAACAAAAATTAAAATCGTTCAATTTTCTATTATACTAAATTCGAATAGATAAGATTAAATAGTAAGTAAATAAATAAATAAAATTATCTATTATCTTATTCAATATTCATTAACCAAGCCTACAACGAACAAATGTAATTACAATTAGACTATTTTATTGCTTTTAATTTAGTCAAGAAAAACAAGTAATTATGTATGCATACTTTACACAATTGTAATAAAAAGACCTAAAAACATTATTATTTAGGTGATGGATAATGCATGTCTTTATGAATATATCTACGTCAGTATCGTTAGTTAAAGTATATTTTACATTGGATAAAAGATGAAATTAATGTACAACATACAAGGGTTCTTAAATGTGGTAAATGTTTTGAAATGAAATTTTGGATCTTAAAATAGTATTAAAGTCTAAAAATATTCAAACGAGACATTCGTCGGCATTTTAGGATCCTTTTACTTTTTAAACTATCCACTCGTAATTTTTAGGTTCTTTTTGCTTTTTTAGGCATTTTATTATTATTATTATTATTATTTAAAGTATGCGAGTCGGATTGAGCGGGTTTATTCGATTTTTATGGGTTAACCCATAACTTTACCCAACTCAACCCGTCTACACAGCTAACCCAGTCAACCCGTGTAAAAATAACAAAAAAACCAACTCCAATATGTCGGGTTGGTTCGGGTTAGACGGTTTTGGCGGGTTCGGTCGGGTTTTGCCCACCCTTCAAAGTTTACCCCCAAAACTAATAAACATAGTAAAAAATACCCACAACTTAAAAACCCAAATTTAATCACCCTGAGGTTTTCACATGATGCAATAGGCATTGGACTTGTTTATTTGGGCCGATAGGGTTAGATTAAGAGGGCTGTATCGATTTTGATTGCTAAAACAATTAACAGCAATGTATTAAAAGAATGTTGTTAATTAAATCTCAAATTAGTTAACCAACGGCAATATACATTTACTGACACTTTTTAGCAGCACATAGTAACAAAATGTCGTTTTCTTGTAGTGAGGTAACATAATATGCACTCAAACGGTAAATTATCAATTTATAAAGTTATCTTTTGCATATGAATAATTTCATAAACTCAAATAATGTAGTATCGAAAGGCAATGGATGACACAATACATTTTTGAATATCCAATATATATATATATAAACACAAAAAGAAAAATGTTAAAAAATTTGAACTATAAATAAAACAGTAATAAAAACCCTAATTATAAACAAATGTGTTGAACGTACATAAACAAAATCACCAGAAATGCAACAGAACGCTCACACAAGGGTGGGGCCCGCACATTTTTTGTTTTGTTTTTAAAGACACGATGGGACCCACCATTGTCTCTTTTCTGATGAAATTTTGATGATTTTTTTCTGTACAAATGGCTAAAGTCAATTATAAAATCTATGACTTCAACGAAAAACTATAAAACCACGTGGATTTCGCACGTGTGGATGTTCAAAATCTTCTTCAACTATTTGCTTCGATTTGCAGATCCATAAGCATTCCTCTTTGAACTTCAAAATTAATATCTATTTCAATTGTGATATTTATCAAATTGCATCGGGTTCGTACCATTTAAAGTTCGATTGAAGAAATCGAAAAAATTGAATGAAGAAAACCAACTAAAAAAAGAAATTGGGTTTTGGAAAGTGTGGTGAAATTTAGACCTTTTGTCGTGTGGGTGTGGGTATGGATTGCGTTTTCTCGAATTTGACTTCGTAGTTTGGGTAAATATTAATAACTAAAAAAAATACACGTTGATTTTATTATATTTTCAGAGATATATAGAGTCTGTTTGGTAGGGCTACTAATCAGATTAAAATTGAAAATATGACAGTTATTGGATCCCACTCGTCTAATAAAAGTCAACAATAACAGTTAGTTTTTCAATTTAATCCGATTTTAATCCCTACTAAACAGGCTTATAGCTTGTTTGATATGAAGATGGATCACATTATTTAGGAAATATCAAGGGAAAAAAAAGTTAATTTCTTTTTTATTATACTATTCATTAATGTTCGATACTGTATATTAAATATACACGTAAAGTAAAAGCAATGCTAATGATAACATTATATAAATAGATAATCTATTTCAACCTCTAATATTTCAAGTTTTTTGATAAAATAGTTCAATGTAGTACCCGAATAAATAAGGATTTAATTTTTGCTGCTACCCATGAATAAAAATGGTAAAAAATGTAGTGCTTTAGATAAAATAAAAGTTTGATCTGCATGTGATGTAGATGTGGCAATGGGTCGAGCCGGCTTGGCTCGGCCCTTGCCCACACGAGCATGAGCCTAGCTCGTGGCTCGTTAGAGACGAGCCGAGCTTAAGCTCGGCTTGTCCCATTTTGGGCGAGCAAGGCTCGTGCCCGGAGCTCACCTAAAATGGGTACTTTGTGAGTCCGAGGCGTGTCGCTCGGCTCGTTTTTTTTTAATATAAAGATATAAGCCTTTTTGGTTAAAAAAAATAAAATAAAATAAAATTGGGCAAGCCCACGAGCCGCTCGTAAAGAAACGCCGGCTCGACTCGTTTGCCACCTCTATTGTGATGAGACATTGTGGAGATAAAATTTAAATAACTAAATTATATTCTCACTAATAGTTTGAATTTTTAACAAAGTGGTTAGACTGATATATAGTTTATACTAAAATCACGAACTACCTATCAAAATTCAAATTATGCTTTTCTGTATAAAAATTAATGTTTCCCTTGATAAAATTTGGAAACTGTGCAAGAACAGCTGGTAAAGAGGGTGTTTGGTGGGGATTAAAATTAGATTTTTAATAAATTGTGATAGAACTTTTAGAAATCTGTGACTGAAAAGCCGTGAGACTCATGAAAGATGTGGTTTATATTGATTGTTTGATTTTGATTTAAATTTAAATTAAATTTTAATAAAAAAACAAACAAGCCCAAAGTGTGTATTGACCTAGAAAGAGGCAAAGGCAGACTACAATAACTAAAATATCCTGATGCTCTTATAAAAGTACATACAAATAGTGGTATTGTATAAAAGAACTTTTAAGAGCACAGTTGTTGCTAGCTAAGGTCTGAAAGAGAGGGAGACAAAAGGCATTTTGTAGTAATTAAGGAAGAAAGCAACAAAGGTTGTAATAGAAAAATGTTCCTTCTGTCCTCACCTCTCTCTCTAACTCCCAGAAGGAATTGAATTATTGAAGGGAGAGTATAAACTCAAAAAGGACCAGTCATTTCTGATGAGAGAGTTGGGGGGGGGGGGGGGGGGGGGTTGGATATAGGGCTGTGGGCAAATCGTGTGTGTATATACATATTTCAATAATACTAAATCCACGTTCATTCCTTTGCATTGATTTTTACATTTCTTTATTTTTTTAAAAATTGTGAGTGAAATAAGTGTTTTTAAAAAAAATATATATATATTAAATGATGTGTTTTCATGTGACATAATGTAATTTTTTATTTTGCATGCATGTACAGAGTCATAGAGATAGAAAGATGGAGGACAACCCGAGTCCAGCAGGATCCGGCAGTAGAGGGACAACCCGAAATAAATGCTACATTTTTCTTTTCGAAAAGCGTGCTTCTCTGTCGGGATATCTTACTACTTTTAAAGCCAATCCCTTTCATTACAGAGAAAGTAATTAATCTTTTTTTTACGTTTCCTTTCACATGATTTCTGACCATTAACCTTTTCTTGGACCCTCTTCTTCCAACAACCCTACACACAAGATAGAATCATCAGCCAATACTTTCTTGATCGAATCTGTCGTATCGAACTTGTTTAGTACAGTTTATCTCTCCTATGTGACTTGCGGACTATTACACATGGAACGAAATTTACTCAGTGCGCATTCATAGTGATCTGGCCTCCGCCCCTTTGAGGTAGTCTGGGCTCCGCTGGTGAGCAACGGTGGCGGGTTCTTACGTCATTTAAAAAAAAAAAAAAACTGTTAAGAAAAATGCAGAATTCTTGAATTTAAATGAAATACTTCAAATATTTACTTTTTATTCTGCAATTGCCCAAATTGCTTCATGTATCCAACCTTGTTCGACCAGCAAGTTTTTGTATGCTTTCAACCTTTTAACTGTTATATAAACTGGTGCAATATATTATGTCCTTGTTTGACCTCAAGTTTTTAAATTTTTTTTTTCTCAAATTCATTTTTAATCATTTGTTCAATGGTGTCCACAATTCTTTTTATTATTTTTTACTTTTCAACAATAAATTTATCATGATTTAAAAAATTTATTTTTAATTGAATCAAACTGGGCCATATACATACCGTACCATATACATACAAACTCTTGCATGCATGCGCCAACAGCGGTTGTATCTCATCAATTAGACAGAAACCCCACTGACATTGAATTTAAGTTGAGGGCATCATTACACACCTTCGTCATCATTTTCAATGTAATTGACTAATTATTCAAACAAATAAATACCGGATGGATGATAGAGTAAATGAAATGTGATTTAATTTCATTTATTATTAAATGTCACATCGACGTCATTTGGACCGAGGGTTGCAATCTCTGTGAAATTAAGCCCCTATTTGATCATCATTTTTTTTTCTCTTTTCTTTCTAACTATAAGTTATTCAATAAAATATTATTACAAGCAAATCGAGAACTTTCCTTTATTCTTTAATCACATATTCTTCATCAATTTATTATTTTAAAAATGAATTTTACACAAAAAAAAATGAGGTTCAGACCGACTCTAAATAACATTAATCTTATAAATTGGTTGTGTCCAATTGTTTTATATTAACGATACAAATTATTTAGTTTTAATGATTTTAAATAAATGAATATGTATAAGAAATAAATCGCCTGCTTTTCAATAATTGAAAAGCACCAATTTGTTGAACAATAATGGCAAATAATAAGAGGACATCAATGATATCATTATCATTAATTCCTAAAAGCTTGAAGACAAAAGTTGAACCACAATAATTAACTAATTCTCATTTTCGATTGATTCAAGATCGAAATGCCTTTTTTAGCATTGAAAATTGAATTAAGTTATTTTTCGTTAACTTTTTCTTATTATTATCGTAGTTAAGAGTCTAAACTCTTTTTTCTGAAATTCATTCTTTTGATCGATAATTTAACGTATAGACAATTTTCACATTTAAATTATGACAAAAATAATATATTCAAGTATTTAGTGGGATCGTACTCTCTGAATCAACGAGAAATTTGGATTTGTATTTCGGAATTTACTGAAAAATGGAGTTACTATTTTAGTGTAATAAGATTTTAGAGTTTTGTTAATTTCATTTGAGATCACTATACTTCATTTTGGGTGAATTGGAAAAATTAAATCATAATGATTTGATCGACATAATTTAGCCCCGGTTTGTTTACCATTTTTACAAACTCTATTTTCTACAGTAAACAATCTCATCCACATATTCACTCAATAAAATATTCTTCACACAAACCAATAAAGTTACTTTAAATTTCAACCACACATTTTCCAAAAATACTATTCCTTACTCCATTTCTCTACCAATAATGGTAGACAAACAGGCTCTTAAAGTGTAGCAATCCAATGAAAATTATTTCGACAATATATAATTACCATCGGTAAATTTAACTCAATGAAGTTTATCTCTATAGTTCGAGTTTCCCAATTTATGTTTAATGATTAGAAAAAATTGCACTATTGGTTTCTAATCTTTAAAATTGAACAAGTTGGTCCTTGATTGTTAATTATAGTTGCACAATAAAAACCATCTATATAAGTCATTACATAATCCTCGTGGCATGTTGTCATTGGATAGTTTGAAGATTTGTCGAGTTTCTCAAACAATATTATTTTGACACATCAACTTATATTGTCATTCAACATTGTACAAATAGCATAATTGGAAGAAATATGCTCATTCTTAAAAATTAAGAAACAAAATACTAAGTAGATAATTTATCCATGGATTTTTTGCTGATAATTTACTTTTAAAAATGTAATTAGAGTAAAATAAACATAAATTAGGCGAATTACCGTTGACTGAATCTGCGCTCATTATGGTGAATGTATTGAACTCAAAAAACAAGAACTATAAATTAACAATATTGCAAGTCTTTTATTTATTATTATTTTTTTACTATTGTAGTTTGGTGGCTAAAGAAATTGCAAAAACTCTAATTGGATTGATCCACAAATTTTCACTTTCCATCACCAGCAGCCCTGGATTGCTGAAACTGACTGAATAGAAGGCTGCTTGCATCATAACTATTGTTCCCATCAAATGCCCTGAAAATCTGCTGCTGATCGCTGGGGAAGAACCGGTGTTGGAAGTGGTGGTCCCGGGAGGCAACGCCGCTGCCGATTGGGTTGATCCCCGGATGGTGATGGTGGTGCGTGGCGGCCTCTATGAGGCCGTGGCCAGTGATGCCAAGGTTCTGATATTTGGAGAGCTCAGATTTGGCATATCTGAGGTCCGTCTGGAGCTGGCGGAGCTGGTGTTGGAGGAGGGAAATGACTCCGACACAACCGTATACCTATTGAAGATGTAAATTTTAAATTTTTAGATGAGATGATTAGTTAGTCGTGGTATCAATGAAAACATTGGTTGGTTGGTCGCGGTATCAGAGAAAAGTCTCACCGTGTGTCAGACTTTGCCTCTTCTCTAAACTATGATCATGGTATCAAAGAAATAAAAGTTTGAAGTTCATCGAAATCTATTTCATGTAGCTGTTACTCGGTAATACCTTGATTATGCCTTTAGATACGTGGTTTTTCATATATCTTTAGTTCAAATTCTAATTACTTATTCAAGAAGATTTTACCCCAATAGAGATAAATCTGATCTACGGTTAGGAATATGATAGATAATATAATAAATTTCTATTCGTCGTTTTAAACTTTTAAATGAAGGGATTCGACCATACCGGATCCCTGAGGCGCATTTCGGCTTCATAAGCAAGGGAATTGACAGCATCCTCGCGCTGGTGAGGCAGCAATTCATTGAGAAGTTTTGTCACATTGCTCGCACCAAATACTTTATGCACATTTGCAAACTTCTGCGGTTGATCTGGTGGAAAGTATGGTGCAAATGCGCACTCCGCCTGGCACTTTCTGCGCAAGAATTTGCATGCTGCACATGGAGAGTTGGACGAAGAGGACGCCATAAATGCTGCCACGGTTTTCTTCCCTTTAGTAGCTTTATTGATCTTTTGCTTAATTATATCCCTAAAATAGCAAAGGAAGATGAAGTAAGTCAGGCAAACAAATGAACAATGTTCAAGAAATTGTGGGCGTCAAGAAATAGGGATCTGCACATGCGAATCTGTAAATTTTCCTGGAATTATAAGAAAATAGCCTAAAAAGAAAGGGAAAAAAAAAAGATATATTACCAGAAGAATGGAGGAAAGAGATTAAAATAACTCTCTGTTCTTGCACATATTTTTTTCAAGTGTCTGTATATAAAATGAGCCAATTAAATATATTTGACAGCTTTAAAGAAAAAAATCTATAAGTTAATTGAAATCGAGTCAAGAATTGCCAAAAAATTCTGACTAAATCTGGTAAATGGTTTTTAGAAATACCTAACTTTTGAAAAATTAATTTTGAAAAAAAAAAGAACGAAAACAATAATCCTTTTTTTTTTTCCTTCTTGAAGGCTAATTGAGATGTTCGCT
Organism: Fraxinus excelsior; assembly: GCA_019097785.1. NCBI lineage: Eukaryota > Viridiplantae > Streptophyta > Magnoliopsida > Lamiales > Oleaceae > Fraxinus > Fraxinus excelsior. The sequence continues at coordinate 47,437,354 of CM032623.1, forward strand.
AAAGCAGATAAGATTTTAGTTTTTCGCACATGATGCTGTGGAATACAGCGCTTACCAAACATACTGGAAATGCATATAATCGTATTTTTGAATATAGCAAGAAATCAATGTTCATCTCCGCTGACTAGTCCCAACCCTGAACTGACTTTCTTACCATTATATATAGATACACACGGAACAATGACGTTATATGCGTGTACATAATATATTTAGGTCTTTTTCCCACAAACGGAAGAGAAGATTTCAAGGATTTGGATCTCGTAAAAGTGAGACTTCTTTTTCTTTCTTATTTGCCACTTCTATCAAACTTGATGTGTATGTCTAGAGAGAGAGGGAGAGAGAGAGAGAGAGAGAGCGTGTGTGGTTTTACTTCATTTACCTGTAAAATTGAGGACAGATGTTCTTCAAAAATATGTGTGACTGAAAAATTCTGGAATCAGAAATGTATATGTAGGGAGAGAGTAAAATAAAAAAAACCCTGAAATTCTCTTTTGTTGTTGAAGATTTGCGTGCCTCGTTTTCTGCAGTCAAATGTATTTTTGCTGAGTTTGGATCTTGCGAAAGCAAAAAGACTTCTCCTCAGTTTTCAGACACAAAGAATTATTGTATATATACCTCCATTTTGTCTGTCTTAACGAAATGACACTCTTAACTGTTAGAAGAGTAAAAGAATAAATATTAAGCACGTAAAGACGGTGAAAAGAAGACACTGCGAATAAACAGCAATACTCTTTTCTCAGGAAGATGATCTAGACAGACAGACAGACAGAGAGAGACTGTGTGTAGGTAAATATGGAGATGGAAAAGCACCCGACCCAAGAGCAGAGGCTATGGAGACGCGGAGAAAGCACGTATACAGAGACTGTGTATGTATATCTGAATGAATAATCATGTAGTTTTGGGGGTGGGGTGGGGCGGGGTCAGGACTTGACTATTCTCTCATCTTCAATGTGTAGTAGTTAGGGCGTGTTCGATAGAGATTAAAATTGAAAAATTAATCGTTATTGTTGACTTTTATTAGACGAGTGTGATCCAATAACGGTTATATTTTCAATTTTAATTGAATTTTAAGCTGTATCAAACAAGCTCTTAATGTTAATGCGGAGGACTTTCCCGTTTATTTTTTGTTTTTGTACTGCCTTTCTGACAGTGCCCTAATCTCAAATTGGTTTAGTAATGCAGAAACATGCTTGGAAAAAAGAAAAAAAAAAAACGAGTCTATGTTCTTATTTGGGAATGATTTAATAGCGTCTTCGTAAAGTATCATTGACGACATTAATTACAATTAGAGTGTAATGTAGCTATAGAAAATGTGCTGTGATATAATTATCCTTTTAATAACCCCAATTTTGGAATATCTTTAAGAAAAATTTTTATTTTTATTTTTAGATTTTCATCAAATTGAATGAGTATTTGGTGCACCGGTTGGCAAAAAAAATTTGTTCAATTCGATACCTCTGGAACTCACCCCAAATGAAGTGGGAATTACAACCCAAATTCAGGTAAAAGGGGTGGGACGAGGTGGGGGTCGTTGCCTGAAGCGGATATGGACGAATAAGAGAAACATGGTCCTCGACCCGCTACTCGCTCCGTTTAAAATTAATTTTTAATTTAAATTTTTAATCAAATAAAAAGAAAAGATTATCATTATTTTTTAAAGAGAACATAAGTTCTAAACAAATTGGAAAAAAAATAATATTCACAAACTAAAAATAAAAAATAAAAAAAAAACAATAAAAAAATAAAATGGCGGGATAAACGGGGCAGGGGATTTGTCTTGTCCCGTTTGTAATCGAGTATATGAGTGTATTAAGGTAACTAAAATACTTGACATGACGAAAGACGAGAATGATGGATCCGTCTCATACCGTTCCATTGCCATCCCTATCTTCACTATCATCGATTTGTTGTTTCGAAATTAGAGGTGTCTTCACTTCCTACTTTAGTAACTAGTTTACATTAGTGATTAAATTAGGTCAATTGAGTTATTTACGTGTTTGGGTTGCAATAAAAAGTTGGTGATGGTGGCTATTGTATCAATAAAGATAATGAAAGATTAAGTGATGAAACTATTGCCATGATGCATTTTCTTCTTGAAATTTGGAGGTAGGTAAGCATGAAAATAGTCGACAAAAATACACACAAAAAAGGAAAAAAAATGGCACCAAGCTCAAATAACTCGTTGAGCTTGGTGAGTACTACTTGTCCAAACCAAGCTTGAGTTACTTGATAACTTGTGCATATGAAAAATGATCATATGCTTATGTTTGAGCCTCTTTCTAAGAATAGTTTTTGTTAAAAATAATTTTTTAGAAGAATATAAGGTTAATAAATAGATTTCTTTTTCTTTCTAAATTTACATGTAAAATTCTAAAAATCAATTTAAATAATGTGATTCAACCATGAGCTATAATAATTAATTGAGTAGTGTTATTCAACACTATAAATGTTAAGTATCAATTTAGGTGATAGTTGCATGATCATTAAGTGATCGATTCATTTAAATGTAATGTTACATAACTCATTTAATTGAACATATCAAATGTGACATCTAGACTCATGCTCTAATATCACATCAATATAATTAATTTGATTTGCTAACTCAATTTTCGATTTTGCCGAGTATGCAAAAAGTTAAACAATTTAACTTTAAACGTAGTCGTTAAATTATAGTTTTTTTTTTAATCCTCTCTAAAGAGGCAAGCCATTTTCAAAATTGACTATTCCCGAAAAATATCTTTAGGGAATATGAAATTTACACAATAAATTTCAGGTAATTGAACTGTTTAAAATTTATTTGTATGAAATTTATTAATTAAATATATTTGATTGATTTAGTATTTAACTTAAAAAATATTAATTTTGTTCTTTTTTTTTTGTGGATAAATGAGAGGTAGGCAGTAGATGAGAGAGAGAGAGAATTGCTTTAAAAGTAAAAACCTATTCTTTTCAAATAAATATTTTTCTTTTTTTTTTTGAGAAAAATATAGTAATATGATCAAATGTTGAAAAATATTTTTTACGAAAAAATGTGAATCAAACGTCTAAAAAGTAGAACTCTGATGGAAAGAGAATATTTTTCATGAAAAAATAAAAAATAAAGCTAATCAAGTCGACCTCAGAAAACGCTCTAGGCAAATGCGTTTTTAAATGCTCTAATAAAACGTGCCCTGAAACAACTGCCCAATTCGGGCGAAAATTAAACCCTGGGAGCAGAGGTTTTTTGGCTCCCGCCTCCACCAACTATGATGCGAATTGGTTTAACCGCCGGCCGGGCGGTGGCACGTAGAATTGGAGCCTACCCTAACCGCTCCCGTGTTCGCTATTCTAATTTGAACAACAACAATAATAATTGCAAAATCACGTTTGCTTCCTCATTTAGAGCATTGAGTACTTGCTCAATTTCCGATTCCAATGCTACTGCAACTACTAGTAATATTCTTGGCACGGAGACTGTGACTGAGGCTTATGGCGCTGATGCTCCAAAATATGGGGCAATGGAAGATAGTTCGATGTCGGAGGCGTATTCGGCGATCGAACTGACGTTGGATTCTGTTGTGAAGATTTTTACGGTGGCCAGCAGCCCCAGTTACTTCCTTCCTTGGCAGAACAAGTCCCAACGTGAAACCATGGGATCTGGTTTGTACTTTTTTTCCTTATTGTTTGTTCGTTATCAGTTCATTTCGTCGTATGGGAAGAAATTTCATTTTTTTAATAGAAGCTTCCCGGTTTCATTTCTTTTGGTTAATTTATTTTGAACCCCATTTTTGTGAATTATTGGCAAAAGAAAGGAAAGATAATTGAAGAGAAAGCTTTTTATTGTAACGGCGTTCTCCTATGTAACTACTGTTTAGGCAGTAATCTTTATCAACCCCTATTGATATATATTTTTTGGGTTTAACTTAGCATTTTTCTAATATCTGGACTTATTGTTAAGAACGAAAAAGATATATAATTTCTTGGACCACTTTTTAGCTAATTGTACTGTGGTAGGATTTTCCTACGAAAATGTTGTTTATACATGTTTTAGTGAGCATTTCCAGTTCTATTTTGTGCTTATTTCTGGGAGGTACAGTATAATGTTTAGAGACTAGGTTGAAAAATTAATGCAGCAGAAAAAAAAAGACAAAATATTATGGTCAGTTAAGTTTGAAATGTGAAGAAAATAGTTATAGCAATGCCCATATTCAAGAAACTGATGTCAAGTATAAGTTCAAGTACATACATATCAATGTACCAATTATCCTCCCAATGGAATATATGCAGTTAGGAGATGTTTTTTTGATCCACGGTTGTCAGGGAATGACTGCATAGGTTCTTAGGCTTGGTTTGAATGACAAAAGATCAATGTCCAGGCTGTTTATTTATTTTTTTAATTAGCTTGTTTGGAGCATGATCCCCTGTAAGATGTAAACACCCATACGTACTTATATAGATGTGTGAAGATGCAGCCAACAATTGCATAAAATACATACAAATACAATATAAAAAATGGGGAAAGAAGGAGAATGTTCAAATAGAGAGTAGAGTAGAGTGTAGAAATTATATTGTAATCCTACTGTTTAGGCTTTTCTTTCACTCTTTTCAAAAAGTAGTCTGAGCAGTTGACTAGTTATCTAGATGGTTGATAGGTCATAGATCAGGCTACTGGCCAATCTCACCCCTGTGCCGACAACCATGATTGGCCCTGACTGATTAATGTATAATTACTTGTGAATTTAAGTTCGTCTATGGTAGATTAAATCTATTGGTGGAATTGTTCCATGAAGAATAGCTTAGCTGAAACTCTTTTATAACTTAATAAAAGGATGTGTGTGAGAGCCGGGACCCATGTTTTGGATTTTCTTTTAGCTTTTTAGTGAGTGTCTAGTGCATACCCATTTATAGTATGTGATCTCTGTTCTTTGCAGCATTTAAGATTTGGGCTTTTTATGGTCTTTATTGTACTATGTAAGTGAGTGGACATTCTAACTTTCTGATTATGCTAATAAATTAAACTGTGGAATCATGATTTAAATAAACCCAATTGATGCCCACCTCATGTGAGGCGAACAAAATGCATCAGGGCGTTCATTGTGAGGCAGTTTTTGGGAGCATACGTCTTAGTTGTGTGAAGCACATGCCTCAAAACACCGCCTCAAGGCTTGTGAGACATGCTCTCCTTAATTCTTCAGACTTCTTTACTTCACTTTAGGTGTGGACCCACAAAGCAAAAAATTCTGATTGATTTATTTTGATAATAAACCCACTGCCCATGCACATTAAAACATTTATAAAATTGTGTGCCCCACCTACTAAAATAATAGCTTTGTTTTTGTTTGTTTGTTTGTTTGCACATCTTAAATTATTTATTATTTACTTTGAAATTTGTTTATGATTTATTATGAGCTTGTTTTGCATTTTTACAATTTGTTGACATTATGCTTGTTTATGACTTTGAGGCTTAGAAAAACGCCTCAATACCCGGTTACACCTTTTTAAATATTTTGCGGAATATGTTGTATGGTGTTCATACTTGATATTTCTACAAAATCACTGCAGGGTTTGTTATTTCGGGAAGGAGAATCCTGACAAATGCCCATGTTGTGGCTGATCACACATTTGTACTTGTAAGAAAGCATGGTTCTCCCACTAAGTATAGGGCAGAAGTCAAAGCTGTTGGTCATGAGTGTGATTTGGCTATTCTGGTGGTTGAGAATGAAGAATTCTGGGCCGGAATGAACTTTCTGGAGCTTGGTGACGTTCCTTTTCTTCAAGAAGCTGTGGCTGTCGTTGGTTATCCTCAGGGTAATGTTGCATGTGATACTTGTATAATGGAATTTGTGAAATTTTGTTGTAATGTGGTTTGGCATGCTATCTAACCTTGAGAAAATATCACTGTCAGGTAAAAATGTCGGCGCTTTTCTGTGAGATTAGGGTACAGAATTCTGGGCCGAGACCACACTTTTCTTTTCCACTGTGCAAATAAACTCTAATGGTCTGGGGCAGAACTAGAAGCACTTCTTTGTGGAGGGTGGGCACTTCACAAAATTTTACACACTCAAATTAGATTGTGAAAAATTGCAGGGTGCAAGTATTTATGTATTTGTTTTGGTGGGTGGGTGGGATTTGACCCATAATAAAGAACCTCTAGGTGTACCTTTCGCTCAATACTAGAATCAAAACTGAAACATAGCATCTGAGGTTGCATTAATTGAGGATACACAAAGGTGCAAAAACTACAATGTAAAATTCTATTTGCTGCGCATCCATTAACTAACTATGCAATTAAAGAATTATTCAATAGAAATGGGCTCCCTTAAAAATCCGCAATGGTGGTGTACAATTTTAAATGGTTCGAAAGGGAGGGAACAAAAAAACCTATGTTAGATTTTCATTTAGTTCAGTTTTGGAATAAAGTGTGATTGCTGTGAACAATCTTAGGCATGCCAGTGAGGAACCCTCTTCCTTGTGTACACTCAAGGAACAAGATTGAATTGTGACAACCTGAAATCCAGAGCGAGTAATTGTAGCCAAACAAATTACTTACAGATTTTGTGACAAACATATGTTTGTAATTATTAAGTTTATTTTGTGACAAACGTATGTTTGTAATTATTAACTTTTAAGTTTGGTTGGCCTTGTTATTCGATTGGCTTTCTGTGGAGGCATCATCGAGTGGATTCTCTTGATTTTAGAGTTTGTTTCTGCAAATCCTTTAACTAAGGACTCACCCTTAATTCAATCACAATGCATTAAATTTTCTTGCCCATGGGTGTTTTGTTCATCTTGTTTACTTGGAGTTTTCTCATTTTTGTTTTTCCTTGTTCACATATTCATGTTATTTTTCTATTTTTATTCTTGAGTTATTAATGCATGAATGCTTTATAGAAATAACGTGTTTTTTCTGTTTCATTACTGCAGGAGGAGACAACATTTCTGTTACCAAAGGAGTTGTCTCCAGAGTTGAACCCACACAATATGTACATGGTGCAAGCCAGCTTCTGGCGATACAAATTGATGCAGCGATAAATCCAGGGAACAGCGGAGGCCCTGCAATCATGGGTGACAAAGTTGCTGGAGTAGCTTTTCAAAACCTTTCTGGAGCAGAGAATATTGGGTAGGTATTAGACATTATAATCCTCTAAAGCAGATTCAAATTTTCCTTGAACATAATCTTGAAGTGGTAAACATTGCATGTGAGTGAACTAGGGGGGATACATTATACATCTTTTGCAATTTCAGCTGACGTTACATTGCTATACTGTGTCGAAACTAGAGTGTACAGAGAACTATTTTCTATATATCTGCAGTGCAATATATTATGAAACATCCTGCTGGTTAATTAGATAAAATCAGCAGTGGTGGTTGAGTATACTGAAATTAGTGGATGCTTATATCAGGGAAAGCCAGCTTTTTAGTTTTTATTTTTTCCAGGGTTGTAGGAAAGAAAACGAAATGAAGAAAAAATATATGCTTGTCGCCCCTGTTGTCCCTATAATAAGTAGCCTTGCAATGAAACGAGCTCCCTCTACTTCTCTATATGTTAGCATGGTTAAGGATAGTTGTTGATTGTCTTTATAGTGGTAGTGTTTAGTGAACAATGTCGTGAAGATATATTCTAAATACACATGCAAGTACAGCCAAACTATATGGTTGTCCCTATCTGACTTTTGGATTGAAAAAAAGGTTGTGATGTTATGTTTTTGCTCTTTGTATAATTGAAGACTTCTTTTACTCTATGCTTAGTGCGCACTTGGTGCCTTCATCAATTTCTCTTGATATATGCTTTTTTGGTATGATCTATGCAAGATATAGATATTACTTATTAGAAAAAGACCTATACACAACTGGAGTTTCACAGTAAAAGATGATAGTTCGTTGATTTATTTCTAGTAAGTACGAAAATGATCTTAGTTCCCAAGATTAATCTGCAGTGTTGAGGGGTAACTATTTATGTAGCAGAAGAATGAGAAGAAACATAGTATTTGTGAGTGGTTAAGTTTACAAAGATTCTTTACATTTTCATTGTAGTTTACAAATGTAATATTGGCTTAGACAACTATTTGTTAGTTGTTGACAACGAATTTGTGTGGATTTGCAGTTACATTATTCCTGTTCCTGTGATAAAACATTTCATAGCTGGTGTTGAAGAAACTGGAGACTATGTTGGATTCTGCTCTATGGGTCTGTCGTGCCAACCTACTGAAAACATGCAAATTCGAGAACACTTTCAAATGCGTCCTGGTTTAACTGGGGTGCTTGTCAGCAAAATTAACCCACTATCTGATGCATATAGAGTTTTGAAAAAAGATGATATCGTCCTTTCATTTGATGGTGTGCCCATAGCAAATGATGGAACGGGTATACTTATACCTTTTGCTTCAAACATCTATGCGTGCACACATATATGCATTTATACTTAAAGATTTATGATTGCCTGAATGGTTTTTCTCATCCAATTTCTTGCTGCAAGAGAACATACAAGATAGTTCAATACATTGCATTTGGGAGCCTGAGCTTTTACTCAGTTCCTTAAATGGTAATTCCATTATCTTAATGCCATGTTTTATTTATGTTATGCAGTTCCTTTCCGTAACAGAGAGCGGATAACATTTGATCATTTAGTCTCCATGAAGAAACCTGATGAAGCTGCTCAAGTTAGAGTATTGAGAAATGGCGAAGAGCTTGAGTTCAGTGTTACCCTTCGTCCAGTAAGTAGAGTTTCTTATTTTTGGATTTGTTTATATACAAGTGATGCTGCTATATCAGCGTGGACAGGGCCCACATCCAAAAATTAAAAGGTTACAACTTTGTAAGATGAATAAATTGTGATGTGATTACGATACATATTGCTAATAATAGTATTGGTCAATGTACTGAGTAAAATTTCAGGTGCTTCATTGAACACTCGACTCAGAAAGCATTTGCATGCACTAACAACCATATTGTCATTTGAAAATACTGCTAATGCACCTCATCTGGGATTCTGATTTCTTGGTTAACTATATTGGATCTATGTAAATCTCTATTGCTTGATCTGTTTAGGAATATTTTATCGTTCGATAATGGGTAAGCATAAACATGTTTCCAGCAAGAGCATGAAATCACAGAAGTTGTTACCAACACCTAATCAACCTATAACTTCCTGTGCTATAGATTTTCATAATCTTGTCTTGTTTACGAACTATTTTCACAATTGGCATTGAAATTTTGGAGTATACTTGGTGTCGTGAAAATTATGGTTGTGGACTTGATACAGCTTAAAGATTTAGGCTTCTGTTACTTGTGTTTTTTTTAACTTTACTCTGGTACTTATTGCACATAACGACTCAATTATGCAGTTACAACCACTTGTTCCAGTTCATCAATTCGACAAGCTTCCAAGTTATTTCATTTTTGCCGGTTTTGTCTTTATTCCATTGACACAACCATATCTTCACGAGTATGGAGAAGACTGGTATAACACCTCTCCCCGTCGATTGTGTGAACGAGCACTTAGGGAGCTACCAAAGAAAGCTGGAGAACAACTTGTTATTCTCTCGCAGGTATTCAGATTACGTTTTTGAAGGAAAACAAACTAAATTATCCGAAGAACTTTGTACTTCTATTAATCACCTAAAAATACAACATCTTCGAAAAATGAAGTGTTGTGCTAAAATTGATGTGTTTGGGCGTGCATACAGCAATATACACAATGTTCCCCTTATTTATATTATTTCCTCAGCTATACAATGTAATGTGAGAGTAATTGTGTATTTTGCTATAATGTTAACATATTTTATACCTAAGCTAAAATTACGAATTCATACAGATACTAATGGATGATATCAATGCTGGTTATGAGCGTCTTACTGAGTTACAGGTATGGTACAAACAATTTTTGTATTATTTATTTATTATTATTATTATTATTTTTTGCTTCAACTTTTGGCTAATCTTTATCTATTTAACCACTTAATTTTAAACTTGATATTTACATATAATGGACAATGGTATTGCCTAATTGGTATAACGTTCTGGGGGTTCTAAACCATTATATTTATTCATCTATATGGTTTTCGTTTAGATATATAGCATAGTCAACGATCTGAAACTGATGAAAATGATGTTTTTATTCTCTTATATTGGTCATATTTGAAATTTGATTTATGTACAATCAATTGACTAGATAACAGGGGTATTTTCTCGGATAAAAATTGTCATACGAGTATATTTGGCTGTGCTTAAAAGTTGCTTGCTTACTAGAAAAGTAAGCTTTGTTATTACAAAAAGTAACTTAAAAGTAAGTATGACTTACTTTTAACCACAACCAACATGCTAGAGTCGTGTTGGATAATTTCTTTTCATGTATGAGTTTCCCTTTTCCACTATCAGAGCCCTTGCTTTGTAAAAAAGTTATTCTCTCCCCTGAATGATTGGACCGTTTTTCAGGTGAAAAAGGTCAGCGGGGTTGAAGTCGAGAACTTGAAACATTTGTGCCAACTCGTGGAAGATTGTAGCAAAGAGAGTATAAGGTTTGATTTAGACGACGAAAGAGTGATTGCTTTGAACTATGATGCGGCCAAAGTTGCCACATCTCGCATACTAAAAAGGCATAGAATACCTTGTGCCATGTCTGCTGACCTTATTGAGGAACAAGATGTGTCTCAAATTGAGTTAGCCTCTTCAAGCTAACCTTTTCTATATAATTAATCCGTTTCTTATTTGAGAATTCGATTCCTAGATTGTATATTTGCATTATTTTTATTCAGCAGCAGGGTTTATTTGAGCTTAGGATGAATTCATGTATGATTTATATAAATCATGATTTAATTGAGAGTTTAAAAAAAATATTTTTTTTGAACTTAAATCATAAAATGATTTTGTAGTAGAACCATCGTTTGTTGATTCTAAGATTCAGAATCGAATCGAAATTCCTTTTTTTTTTTTTTTTTTTTCGGAGCTATATCTAACTACTTGGTTCGGTCTAAAAAATCCTAATATGTTCCAAGTGAGTGTCGAATATCATCTGCTAATTTAGTGACTTATTGTGTTAAAATATCATAATCGACAAGATTTATCTTAAATGAATCATGTCTCTAACTCAAATAACAAGTAACTCTTAAGCCTATAGGAAATAAAGATACTGACTATGCTCGGTGCAATTCTTAGGGTGTGTTTGAGTCACATTACATTGGAAAAATGTATTCTGGAATAGTAGATTGATGAAAAATGTGTGGTTGAAAAAGAAAGAAAAGTTATTGATGTGATGAAAAATAATATTTTATTGAAAAATGTGTGGTTGAAAATGAGTAGAAAAATGATAATGTAAATTTTAATGTTTACCAAATAGAGACTAAAAGTTATAGCTTTGTATTGTGTTTAATTTTTATTTATTCATGCCCTTTATAGAGAGATAGTTGGATTGTAGGTAAAAAATTGATTTAATTTATCTCCAGAGAGAAAATTAACACACAGTGATTATCGATTATCAACATAAAATAAGAATATGCCATAAATGGATAATTGATAATTAAAGTAAGGTAACAATGGTGCATTTTGTTTGTGATTTGATTAATTTCAAGACCTTATTTTCTTAGATTTAGTAAAACCAAGACCATATACTTAAAAATAAATCTACTTTTTGTTAATCCAACTAGTATATGTATTTCAAGATTACAAAGAAAGATTTCATGTAAATATCCAATAAGGTTTAAAATTGTTTTTTAAACATTTTAGCGGTACATAAAAAATTGAGGTATGCAGAAAAATACAGTTAAATAATTATAAATTTGTTAAATGGACATTGAGATATATATATATTTTAACGGTTAGCTGAAAACCATAGAAAAGAGAGGAGATATTAAGGGAAAGCCTCAAGAAGACAGTGAACGCTGCTTGCGGCCAATGCACTCAACTCTAACGGCCTCTCACTTTCTTCTCACCTCTCTTACATATAAAAAGAACGTCCCAATGCCTAATAAGCAAGTCACCTGTTTACGTCGAGCACGACGACATTTATTTTTGTACACTATCAGAAAAATTTAAGTAGATAATAAAAATGGGTAGGATAAATTTGGTGTTATTTTCACTTATATTATGTGTATCGACGTTCGTGACGGTCCACTGTGAAGATCCTTACTTGTTCTTCACATGGAATGTTACCTATGCCACACTTTCTCCCTTGGGTGTACCCCAACAAGTTATTCTCATCAATGGCCAGTTTCCAGGACCAAAAATCAACTGCACTTCCAACAACAACATCGTTGTCAATGTGTTCAACAACCTCGACGAACCGTTTCTTTTTACATGGAACGGCATTCAGCAGAGGAAGAATTCTTGGCAAGAAGGGACATTGGGCACAACTTGTCCCATTCCACCTGGTAAAAATTTTACATACCATTTCCAGGTGAAGGATCAGATTGGAAGCTTCTTCTACCATGCCACAACTGCATTACACCACGCTGCGGGGGCATACGGCCCCATCCGTGTCCATAGCCGGGATCTTATTCCAGTTCCGTTCGACCGGCCGGAGGATGAGTACGACGTTCTGGTGGGTGATTGGTACACAAAAGGTCACTCTACCTTAAAGAGGTTACTTGACAATGGGCGAACCCTTGCACGGGCCGATGGTGTTCTGATCAATGGGAAGGCAGGTAGTACTAAAGGGGAAAATGAACCCATGTTTACGATGATCCCTGGAAAGACTTATAGATACAGATTCTGTAATGTGGGGATGAAGAACTCCATTAATGTTAGAATTCAAGGTCATACAATGAAACTGGTGGAAATTGAAGGATCCCACACTGTCCAAAATGTGTATGATTCCCTTGACGTGCATTTGGGGCAATGCTATTCAGTCCTAGTAACAGCTAATCAAGAACCAAAGGCCTATTATCTTGTAGCTTCGACACGGTTCACAAAAACAGTGTTGACCTCGACTGCAACCATTCGCTATTCGGGTAGTACGGGCCCTGCCTCACCGGAGCTGCCCGAGGGCCCGGTTGATTTGGCCTGGTCCCTCAACCAGTTCCGGTCATTTAGGTGGAACCTGACAGCCAGTGCTGCCAGGCCTAATCCTCAAGGCTCCTACCATTATGGCCGAATCAACATTACGCGCACAATCAAGCTAGTAAATTCAGTCAGCAAGGTTGATGGAAAGCTTCGTTATGCTATCAACGGAATCTCACACGAAAATACTGAGACTCCATTAAAGCTAGCCGAGTACTTTGGGGTTGCAAACAAAGTCTTCAAATACAACCTACTTAAAGACGAACCACCCACAGATACTGAAAAGATCACCATTGCACCCAATGTGATCAATGCCACTTTCCGTAACTTTGTTGAGATCATATTCGAGAACCATGAAAAGAGTGTTCAATCATGGCACTTGGCTGGATATGCCTTTTTTGCTGTTGCGTAAGTATATATACATACATCTGGTTCCAACACCATTTTTCTTTTAAGAAATAACGTTTTCACATATCCATATCGTTTTCCAATGACAATTTATCCATGTAACAGGATTGAACCAGGAAAATGGACACCAGATAAAAGAAAAAACTACAATCTTCTTGATGCTATAAGTAGAAACACAATCCAAGTATATCCAAAATCATGGGCCGCGATTATGACAACACTGGACAACGCGGGAATGTGGATCCTAAGATCAATGATATCAGAGAGGCAATATTTAGGCCAACAACTCTACATCAGTGTCCTCTCACCTGCACGTTCCCTTCGGGATGAATATAACATCCCGGACAATGATCCTCTTTGCGGAATCGTCAAGGGTCTGCCTATGCCAAAACCATATACCGCATGATTCTACTCGAAGTTGAAAGATTTCTAGGCAAAATAAGAGGCTGCCAAAGCTACCATAATACACAGGGTTAAAGAAGCACAAGGGAGTGTATCAACAGGCTCTGAAGCAAGAGGGAGGGTAGAGATTCTAGATTTGAATCCCTTCCGAATTAAGAAGAAGAAAACTACATCTGATGGTATAAATGGGCACAACCTTTATTTTTTATTGAACATAGGTTTTGAGTTTTTGTTTTTTCACTTTCGTATTTTATCATTAAATTTTGATGTATTTATTTTAATTACATATTATAGAAATGGTTTCCACAGACATAACATAGTGCCATATATACTCAATAGAATTTGGAAAATCTCTCATAAAATCAGTGTTTCGAGGAAATTTAACTTCAATATCAGGTCATTGGTACATGGTTAAAATATACAGAAAATATGCAAAATCAATGTAGCTAAAGCTCGGCCACTGGAAATGAGGTTGATAAATTTCACTCTAACGCTTAAATTAGTTATTGTTCAAGGAAGGGAATTCCATTAGAATTAGTATAAATGTAGACGCGTCGTCCCTAGAGTAGGAGGCACTCTTGGAGGTCAGATGAGAGAACCAGGCCACGTCGTCCATGACTGAGCCAGCTCACCCTTATTTGGCCTCACACCAGATGTAGTGATGGCAACGGGGCGGGGCGGGGCCCCGTTTAATGCCCCATTTAGTTTTATTTATTTTTTTTTAAACCAAAAATTTCCAAGTAAATATAATTCAAAATTTTATAATCCAAAACAAATAATATTTAAAATAATTACATCAATATCCAAACCAAATAATGAAAACAAACAATGTCCAAAATTAAATAAACAACGTTCAAATTTTTTTTTACTAAACGGGCGGGGCTGGGCACCCTCGCCCTGCGACCCGAGTCTAGGCGGCAATCCCCGCCCCGCCAACCCGTCGGAGCGGGTTTTTTTCGCCCCATTCGAGGCGGGGCGGGGCTGGTTTTTTTGCCATCTCTAACCAGATGAGTAAACCATGCTACTTTGTCCATGACATTTTTTAATGCACTTTCATTGCACATGGCCTCACACCCAATGTGAGAGAATGTCAAGAAGGGTGTCAAAATCTTTTAATCAAGAATTAACTTTTTCATCATAAACTAAATCCACAAACGTATCTACTTCAATATGATTGAGGTCTTCCTTATTTTATCAATAAAATACGGTGGTTGGTTGTCGCGAGTGACGATCCATGACCCATGATGTTGTAGGTGGCGGCTGGTCAGCATGACTGCTTTTGGGAATTTCAACCCTCCCATAGTGTGGTTCTTGACTAGTATAGTGTTATATTTAGCTCCCGCCTTTAATTCAAAACTCTTTTTTCAACGTACTTATTTTCAACCATATATTTATAAAATAAAATATTTTGCACGTAAGTCCAATTTTTTTTAACCACAAATTCTTTAAAAATTTACTATTCAAAATATTATTTTCCCCAAATAACGACCATCCAACGATTTATTGTTATGATTTCAATATTCCGTTTAACCTTTAAATCTCTCGTAAAAGTGAAAGTGTCATGCTGCGATCCTTTCTTAGTTAAAAATCTCACCATCTAGAACTTACGGGATTCGTGACTATATATATTTTATTATTTTGTACACCGACTTCTAACGTGGTGCCTGGATATGTAGTTCTTCACCTGTCTCTAGTTGCTCCTGCATTTCACGAAGTCATAATCACCCACAATTTATGCAATTGAACTGTACTATGGTAGCGTTAGTTGGGGGAAGGGAAGGGAGAGGGCATGAGAGGGAGTGGTTTATCCTATGATGAACAGGGGCGGACCCACATGGGGTCAGATGACCCCACAAAAAAAAAAATTTTTTGTTTTTTTTTGAGTTTTTTTTTTTTTTTTTTTTTAAAAAAAAAAAATTTAGCCTAAATATTTTTAAAATCTCATTTTTGACCCCACAAGAAAATTGGTCTCGGTCCGCCCCTGATGATGAATGTTCACAATTTGAATATTCTAAGATTTGAATGTTGACAATATATATTTGTCTATATTTCGATAATAAGTCGATATGAGATTTATTCTTTAATATATCCCTACAAGATGATGGCTCATGTGAGCATACTATTTTGAAATTCTTACACGGATCGAATTACGCGTTGAAATTTAATGAGCTCTAGCATCATATTAAAACTTTGATCAGTTCTATCTTAAAATGTTAATATTATTAAGAGGAGTAGTTAAAATCCTTATATATTTCGATAATGAACCGATATGAAATTTATCCTCAATAGGATATGCTTCTCTCCAACTACATTCTTTATTCTTGTTATTTAGTCTAAATTCATCTCTTTTTTGGCAGTTTCAACTTGCCCTTAATTGCTTTGATCCAAACGTCTTGATGAGACTGGACGTGGGTCGGTTCGGTTCGATTCAATTGTGAAGAGAATCTAACCGATCCAAAACTTTCGGGTATTTAATAAATGAAACCATCGGATCCAAATATAATTATGGAACCGTTTGGTTCGGTTCGATTATGTACCATAATTAATTTTTTAACATTTACAATAACACTACATAAAAATAAAATATTAAAAGTAGATTAATTCAATTTATACAAACACTAAAAAGTAGATAAAATCCTTCAAAATATCGCTAATTCATATCAATAGTTCATTTGCTTCAAGCAGCATGCATAAAGAAAATGAAATATAAATTAAAAGTTATAAAAATATTTTTTTATTTTAAGTATTGGTAATACTTACCGACTATTTGATTTAATCATCAATTGCTTGATTTGTCATAGTAAGAAACTCTACAAACACAATTGAAAAAAGGCAATTAACAAACACAAATAAACTAAGAATCATTCAACTAGTAAGATTTAATAAAAAAAATGATATAGATTTATTACTTGTCTCAATGCCCTCATAGAACTCTGGGCAACTGAGCTAACAATGACAAGACCCAAATATTGGGCAACTGGGCTAACAAAAAAATAAATTTGGTTGGACTTAGTTGGTTTCTTTAATTAATTTGGTAATTCGTGTTTATTAAAAAAAAATCGGTTCTTATTCGGTTTTTCGATTTTCGGTCTAAAATCGAGAACCGATCCAAATCCATCGGTTCTCGATTCAGATACCCGTTCGAGTATTTAACTTATGAAGAACCGCTCGATTCGGTTCGAGAGTTTTGCTCAGCCCTACGTCTTGAAGGCTATAGTCAACTATGGCACTTTCCCAATATTGGTATATAGTGGAGTTTAGAATTGTTTATATATGTTAAAAGAAGGTTCTAATAATGGTTGGTACAAAGCAAGGTTTATTGCTTCTTCGACGTAAAGTTAACTACCATAGTCTTTCTTTTTGACGGGACGTGTTATTAGGTTGACGCATTGTTTATAACTTGGATATATCGACATAGTAGAGGTTAGAAAAACTACTTTTATTTGTTAGGGATTACTTGAATTTCGTGCGGTATGATCCAATTCCCAAGGGGACGTACGGTCTCAACCTCATATATTTATACTCGAATATTTCTTTCTCGTATGCTTCCTTTTCTAGCTTGGTATCAAAAGAATGCATATTGAATCATCGTCCAACAAAAGATTTTGGGAGGTTAAGAAGAATAGAAAATATATCGATGACTTTCTATACAACATAATTCGAAGATTTGAAAAAACTAAGAGCATTTTCAATGCATTCTATGAATTACTATATAGGTGGCATGGAGGTTGAAAGATTTTCAGGTTTATGTTAAAATTAGTCTTCAAAGCATTTTATTCTATGAAATGCTATTTAGATGTCCATTATTAAGCAATTATCTCTATCATTATTGAAATATAGATCATATGTAAGGATTTGAGATATATACTCATCTAATAATGTTGGCTTTTTAAGGAAAAAACACAAGTTTTAATATGGTATCAGTGTACATTAAGTTCCAATGCATGTGAATTTCAAAATTGACGTGTCCAAATGAGTTACAATCTTGCGAGAACGTTAAGAGATAAATTCAACATTAGTTAAATATCGAAATATAGACTAATATATAAGAATTTAGATTATCCCTCTTAACAAAGTTGACTTTTTGAGGTAAAACTCGAAAATTAAAATAAAATTATGTCTAAACATTTGGAAAATTAAATATAAATTTTTCTGAGTCACTCTATATAACTAATAGAGCTCTTGAATCTAGAAGAAGCTCTAGACGTTACCTATTTTTTCTCTACCATGTTATTGATGGAATCCATGTGGTACATTTGCACGTAAAAATGCTGTCTATTTTTGTTAATATGGCAAATAATTTACGGTTGTAAGTGGCACGCAACTAAGCAAGCAAATTGTTGGGGAAAATGGGTTATTTGTGTGTAGATATTTATCAATTAACATTAAATAACATAAACATATAATTCAAAAATAATATAGGAAGAAGAGTTAGAAAGAAAGTAAGCCTTAGAGAGTCATGTTAAGAATGTTATTTTAAAGTCGTGTTATCTCTCCTTTGTGTTTGTAATCTTGGTACCATACGGCTTCAAGATAAAACCAACATGTCTTATAGTCGGTTCTCTTTCTATGAGCATGATCACAAGGAGATAAATAACGAGCTTTTATCGAGTTGTCAAAAGTTCAAGAATATATCATGAAAATGTTGAAAGTATTCTCTCTTATATAGTGTGAAAATCTAACTCCCGCCATAATGAAAACTAATTCATTAAAATAGAAGTTACATTATACTATTAAATATATTGATTTTGTAATTAATCTAAAATTAAAATAAGAAAACTGAAAATTAAAAAAAGATTTAATTTTGAAATTTAAAACTTTATTTTTAAGTTACAACACAAAAAATATACATTTTTCCAAAATTTCCATAAAATTGATCTAAAGAATGTAGACAAGAATTGCTTTGAACTAGGGTTGGACAAAACTCATAAATCGAATCAGACTTAACCGAATTCAAATCGAACTGAACCGAACATAGCGGTTAAATACTCGAACGGATATTTGACCAAGAACCGAATATAAATCATTTTTTTAATTTTTTATATTGAATTAATTAAATTATGTTTATTTTTTCTAAATAAATTAGCAAATTAACTAATTTAGTGATTAATACTCCAACTCCCAAGCCAAATCCATGTCTAACTAGTCTAGCCCAACTCAATTTCTAAATTCAATTTTTTGGCCCAATTATTAATTTCATTGTTAGCCTAAGATATAAGATTTTTTAAGTTTTTATCATTCCCTTTCCAATTTTATACTTTCATTTGGGAAGCACATGTCCACTAATCTCAAATCATATTGAAAACCTACCTCTACATGCCCAAATCTAAGTCGCCGACTGTCGAGTCCGACTTTCCCTCTCCAACTGCTCATCGAAGTTACGAATGAACATATCATTAGTTGTATTTATGTAGTGTTGCTGTAAATGTTTAAAAAAATTAATTATGGTAAGGAACCGAACCCGAACAGTTTCATAATTATATTTGGATCCGACGATTCCATTTATTAAATATCCGAAAATCTTAGTTCGATTCGGTTCTCTTGATAATCGAATCGAATCGGACCATGTCCAGCCCTACTTTAAACACACTACGAAGAATAGTGAATAATTGAATGTATTCATTTATGTTGTTATTTATTAGTCAAACTTTTTTCAACTTTAGCAGATAAGACCTCAAATACCTATTCTCAACTAGAATCAATAAATAAATTGAACTTTAATTCATATAGTTAGTAATAATCAGGACTAAAATTTATGATTAACTATATCCAAAAGACTGTTCATAAGTCTCCATCTTTAAGTTATTGTAGTCTTACAAGAAAACCATTGTTGATTTATCATAATAATTTTGAAGAGAATTACAATATATATTTATTGTGTTTCTTGAGCAATGGTTTTTTTTCTTTCTGTTCATATCTTGTTTACCTTTTATGGGATATTGAACTACTACCACATATAATTGAGTAGTCAATTAATTAAAGATTCAGTCACACATTAAACTTGGAGAAAGGAGTCAAATTGGTTGAGTACTGATCTCGTCTTCTAATAATGTGAACCATTTAGGTAGAAACCTAGCTACCATGAATTATTGAAGTACATAGCAACAGCCATGTGCTGACAGTTGAAGAGTTTCAAACTTCTATGCTTAAAAGACATAAAAATGAAGTTGTATATTAAGATGGTGTTTGGTGTAGATTAAAATCAGATTTTAAGTGGATCGTGATAGAAGTTTTTGAAATGCGTGGTTGAAAAGATGTGGGACTCATGAAAGATGTAATTGATATTGATTGTTGACTTTGACTTAGATTTAAAATCCGGCTCAAACATGCCCTAAAAACAAGATTTATTCACAAGCCCTTAGAATATTTTTAATTGTATCGATGGTACGTGTCTTTACGTGTAGATTGTAATCAATCAGGAGCGAGCCTAGAACTCGACATCAAGGTGGATTAAAATTTAGAGTTAGACCAGACATGGGCTTTAAGGATGGGCAAAATATTTTTTTAGGACCAATTTTATAAGGTAAAATTATTTTTGGAGTCAATTTGATGAAATAAAAGGGAAAGGAATTTTTGTTGGACCAACTTCAATTGACATTCATTATATTTTTAAATAGGTGCGAGTCTTATTGATATCATATTACCTATTTTGTCAAAAACCTTAAAGTTGTTATTAAAGGCAACATCTATATATTTAATTATTTATCTATTTGTAAGTGCATTAATGACCACTTCAATCATCATTCATTTTTGTTTTAATAATCATATATTTTGTTTATGAAAAGGGAAAGAACAAGTTTCTTTGCAATTAAATAGGAAAAAAAAAAATTAAATTTAGAATAAATTATTTTATTTTATTTTTGAATTTATGATATTAATGTTTTTCTTTGGAATTACTTGATACAAAACTGTCAAATTTATTGTCTGAAGCTAATATTTACAATGAATTGAGTCAATTATTGTCATTAAATCTACTAATTGTTGCTTTAATTGGTTGGATATTTATCATATATAAATTGCAGTGATCCAATGCACATTCTTGTCCATCTCAAGCACACAAATATTTAATTTCTACAGATAATAAATTCATGGCTGGCCTTTTAGTAGACACAATTCCCTGCAGAGACCGGTTTGTTTTGATTCTCATTTTGACACTTGGAAATAGTGTTATTTCTCATGTAAATGGTAGGGCTTTTTTTGTGTTTGGAGATTCGCTGGTTGACAATGGCAACAACAACTACTTGATGACCACCGCTAGGGCAGATGCGCCGCCGTACGGCATTGACTACCCTACTCATCGGCCCACCGGTCGCTTCTCCAATGGCTTTAATATTCCTGATATAATCAGTAAACTTCTTTCTATAGTATTTTTTTCTTACACTATATTATATGGCGTTTTTGGCTTTGCTTAAAAGACGAAAAGAAGCAACTTATTACTGTATTTTTCCACCTTATAACCTTCCATAGTGTGGAGAAAGAGTAAAAAAAAACTACTTCTTTAGCTTTTAAGGAAAGCCAAACGTGCTCTAAATGTTAATTTGCTAAGTTAAAAAGTATATTGCTTATAAGTGAATAAGTAAATTTTAAGGTAAACAATTATTTTGTATTTCTTGATTAGGTGAGCATATGGGATGGGAAGCTACATTGCCATACTTGAGTCCAGAGCTGAGGGGGCAGAATCTGCAAGTTGGTGCTAACTTTGCTTCTGCTGGTGTTGGCATACTTAATGACACTGGAATTCAATTTGTAAGTCCCCAAACATATTCTTTAAAAAGTTATATTTTTTCAAACTCATTTATAACTACATATTCTTTCAATAAAATAATTTTGCGAATGGACTCATAATTTTTCCATATTTTTAAACAATATATTTTCCAAAAATGTCACATTTCACATTTCATGGTACCCACAATTTTTATCGACTACGAACAACCCCTTAACATTGTATGAGAACATATGATCTCATTACTATTAATTTATAAAAAAAATTATGTGCGAGTCCTATTTATTTGCAGGTAAACATAATTCGGATTCCGAATCAGCTGGACAATTTCAAAGAATACCAGCACAGAGTGAGAGAACTAATTGGGTATAAAGAGAGTAAGAAACTTGTGAAACAAGCACTTGTTCTTATTACATTGGGAGGCAACGATTTTGTCAATAATTACTACTTAGTTCCCAACTCTGCAAGATCTCAACAATTCACCCTTCAAGAATATGTCCCTTTTCTCATCACTGAATACAAGAAAATTTTAAAGGTATGTTTTCTCTCTCTTTCTCCATCTGTCTCAATCGCAATGATGATCTCAATCTAGCCCCCTGGGGTATAGTTCAATGGTGCAAAGAACATGAGGGGTGTAGTCTCAGTTGAGTTGTCAGCCGCAGTATGAGGGTTCGATTCTCGTCTCCAACAATGTTTGAAATTTGACTATTTGTGAGCACCAGTATGACAGCTTATGTACTCTAACCTGCTGAGGCACATTCCGCGATTTACCTCTCCACAATACTCTAGGGACGGGGCGGTGAGGGGCCCTCAAGATTGGGGTTCAACCTTTTTTAAATGATGATCTCAATCTTTCATACTTTATAGTGTTAAGTATTATACCCCCCACCCCCCAGAGCCCTTTTTATATGTAAAAAAAATAAATTTCTTGTGTACATTTTTTTTTACGTATTAGTCCGGCCTGTGATCTAGTCCTGGATCCGTCCCCGCTGATATATCCTCGATTTGCATGTCAAACTTTGATCAACCCTTGTCTCTCATTTTTCATACTGTCCCACGCGTCCATGAATAGAGTCACAATTGCATCATCTACCAATGAAACAAACTTAAAAATGGATTTTCATAGTCAACCCCAAATGTTCAGGGAACAATACTTTGTTATCATTGTTGTACAGGTAGAGAACCTTGCAAACAAATAAATGCAATGCCTGTTGAACTTTGCAAAAACGAAACTGCAACTTCCGTTTGATGCCTTTTGTAACGCGCATTGCTCTATCCTTCTACTGTATGATAACATCGATGTCCGTATAATACGCCTGAATGTGGTGGAAGGCAGTTCCTATTGTAGTGTGGCTCTCTCTCTCTCAGACACAAGTTTTGATGTGCATACTTCTTGAGAGTTATTATATATTTAAGTATATTTACTGCATGCAGAGACTGTATAGACTTGGGGCTCGAAGGGTTTTAGTGACAGGCACAGGGCCATTAGGGTGTGTACCAGCAGAATTGGCATATTACAGTAGGAATGGGGAATGTGCAGAGGAATTGCAACTTGCTGCATCTCTTTTCAACCCACAATTGGTTCAGATGATTGACCAACTCAACACAGAAATAGGTCACATTGCCTTCATTGCAGCCAACACCAATCAAATGCACATGGATTTCATCTCAAATCCTCAAGCTTTTGGTATATATATTTGTCAACTTAATTTATACATCTCTAGTCTCTGTTATAGGGAAAATCTGCATCGATCGACCTCAATGACTTTGAAAAAATATATGGGCATGCAGGATTTACAACATCGAAGATAGCTTGTTGCGGACAAGGACCCTATAACGGCGTAGGCCTTTGCACACCTGTATCAAATTTGTGCCCAAATAGAGATGAATATGTGTTTTGGGACCCTTTCCATCCCTCTGAAAGGGCTAATAGACTCATTGTACAACAAATTTTGACAGGTTCAAACACTTATATGCACCCCATGAACCTCAATACTATCATGGCTTTGGATTCAAGGGCATGAATTTGCCCTACAAATTAATCAACTCTTTTTATTTGGTAGCATAAAATCTTAGCTCCCAAATGTGACCTAGGTTTATTCAGCTTCTTGGTATTTTAACTGTATTCTCCTTTTGTATTTTCAAAGCATTGTTAAAATATAGCATTTCTGAGTTGCGTCGTATTTAGATTGTTTGTTCTAGCATTTTTCCGAGGATGCAATGTAGTTTTATCGATTTAGTTGAATAGTTTCTATTCATATCTCGACCATCAAGAACATGATTATTCTTTAAAACAATTATACCATATCTCGCAGGGAGAATCGAATAGTTTTGAACAATTAACAGAGAATAAAAAATTACAACCTTATTCATTATACCGCTCAATTTTTTTTTTTTCTAATAATGCATATAAAACATGCAACGAAAATACATGAATTACAATTGAAATTTCATTCAATAACTGACATCCTTGTGGTGAATCATCTCTCTAGATTTTAGTCATCTATTGAGATTTTTGTCACTACTCATTTACACAAAATTGTGCATGTAAAAAATATATTAAAATATACTATATTTTTTTAGCATTTTGAAATTTTAAATAAATAATACTTTTTGTTACACCGTTGTCGCGGGGACTCAAAATTTAGGGCGTGTTCGGTAGATATTAAAATCCAATTAAAATTGAAAATATAACCGTTATTGAATCCCACTCGTTTAATAAAAGTCAACAATAACGGCTAATTTTTCAATTTTAATCCGATTTTAATCTCCACCAAACACTCTAAAAAAATGTTTTGAGGCTGAGAGGCTCTCTGTGATAAAACTAACACCAATCATTCAATTTCACTTCCTGACTTCTACATTTATCTCCAAAAAAAATGAAAAAGAAAAAAACACACGCACACACTGACGCATGGACTCCATCAACTGCACAGCCACTGATCTCCTCCCCCTCCTAGGCGGAGCTACCAATGCCACGGTGTCGAGGCGGTCTCCACCAAACTCACCGAAGCCAAATATGCCATTGACAATACATATCTCTTATTCTCTGCCTATTTAGTCTTTGCCATGCTGTGTGCTGGCTCTGTACGTGCAAAAAACACCATGAATATAATGCTTACCAACGTTCTTGGCGCCGCGGCCGGGGGCTTATCCTATTATCTTTTCGGGTTTGCCTTTGCGTTTGGTGCACCATCTAATGGATGAATTTGGGCTCAAGAACTTCCCCACTTCTTCATTTGATTACAGCTATTTTCTCTATCAATGGGCTTTCGCCATTGCTGCTGTAGGTATTTGTTTTTATTGCTCAACTGTAATTCATAAAGTGGTAGACCTTTTAGTATTGAAATATTATGAGAATCTAACACGAATCAAAAAGCATTTGAAGAGAAATAAATGAATAACTGTTGGAATATTTTAACAATTTGGGGCCACATGTAACATATTGAAATGTGTGTGCTATTATTTAAAGTAAATTAGTCAATTAAAGTGATCCACTAAAGATGAATTTTGACTAATGGGTATTGAATTTCGTAGAATTAAAGTATAGAGACTGAAAGTTTGTTTTAAATTGTTGAGGGGCCGATTTAAAACAAATGAAAGATAATGAATGGTCATTATCTTATGAATATATGGGTTATGGTCCCCATTTTGAGTGTGTTCTTCAAGGTTTCTACATCCTCATCCATAGAAATCAAGATTGAAGTGAAGTTCACAAATCAAGTTGGAAGATCATGATCCTTTCAGGCTAACAATCTAATTATCATGGATTCAGGTATGTTTTATGTTTTATGTTCTTTTTCATATTTCAATATGGAGATGGATCTAGGGGTTTTTTTTTTATTATTTTATTTTATGTGAAAATGATTTGAATAAAGTATATAGATTGATTATTCCTTTTCAATTTTCTATCAATAACTTGCCGTAAATACCGTCACTTTGTGGCCTTGTTATTCGACCACGCTCAAGATTAAATTTAAATAAATAAATAAAGATTGAAAATTAAATTTCGTTCCATAAGTTCGACATATATGTCAAGTAAAAGTTCCATCAACTAGTATAATATTTTACCGTATGTTCGACATATTATATTGGATGGACTTGACAGCATTAAAGACGAGAAGCATGTTAGATATTTGAATATCTTCGTATTGCATCTTAGATAAAATAGAGTTCCAGACATGCTTTTAGTTTTAAGCTATTTAACCCCCAAGCGGAATATAAAGTTGTCCACCAACTCATCTCACTAGTTTAATTGTATCCAAATTTCTATTTCGGCCGTGGCTTGCAGCGGTGTTCCTAATGAATGCAAAGTTTGTGTTTGGCTTAACAAATAAAAAGTTCATTACTTAATTTAATTGCCTTCAAAAAACCCAATTGCTAAGTTTTTCTAATCTCCACTTATTGAGGTTTTGATTATCGGTGCTTTGTATTTTAGCCCCTGTTTGAAACTCATTTTAAGGAGAATAGAAATTTGGGAATAGTGATTGATGTAAGAATGTGTGGTGGAAAAGTGATGAAAAGTTTTTGATTTGTGTGTAATATTATTTCGTTTGAAAAATGTGTGGTTGAAATGAAGAATGAGAAAGAGAAAGAGAAATTAATGGGTGTCAAACGGGGGCTTAACTGTACGTTTTTGCATCTTTGAGTTTAAGAAATGGTACTTAAAAAATGAGAATTTAATATTCATATAAACTATAATGATTAGAAATGTTCTCATATTCACAATGAGAAATTTTATCTTGCACACTTGGAGAGAACGTTACATACGATTTTCACATTTGAAAAAATACTGTAAATAATATTCTTGAGTTACGTCAGCAAATGAGCAATCTTGCCATGTCCATTGTGGGCACGAAAACAATTTCATTATAATGATATAACTATTTGTCACAATATTATTAATTTTGTCATCATTGCATATTTACATATGTTAACTTGTATAAAAAAATATAATTATAAATTCCAAAATAAGGAAAAATTATAGTGGTGGTCTCAACTTATGATCTATGTATCAAGTTGATCCTCAAATTTTAAATAGAAAACTTGGGTGCTTAATCTGTCACATTTGTTAAGCAAAAGACAGCCACTTCACACTTGAGCATATTTTGCTAGATTCAATATAGTAATTGTCTCTCCACCTACATTTTGCCTTTTGGATATACCATTTCTAGTTCGAGTGAGAAAACTACTTCTTGACATAAAGTAATTGATAGAAATTCACAAGTAGTCACACGGGATGGAAATATTCTAAAAACCATTAATAATTTTGGAGTCTAAGAGATTTTTCTTATTTATTTTCATTTTAAGTTTTTCCTAGTTATGCCATTCCTCTAATTTTATGCCCAAAATATTTTACATCGAATTTTGCTACTATAGCCACAATCACTCATTGATCATCTGCAAAATGAACCATGCTATTTGTACATAATTCTTTGACAAAACGCCACTTGGTGGCCCCCTATTGAGGAGTGCCTGCGACGGGCTCAAAATAATTGTCAATGAATTATGTACAAGTAGAATTATTGCTGGAAAATTGTGGGAAATGGACAGCAGCCTTAAAACTTGTCAGCGCCAATACTGTTAGAATATTGGACTTTTGGACTTAGGCAGCAATAATGGATGATGAGAATTAAAAGTTGTCATCTTGTTGTGGTAGACATCATGAAAGGTCCAAAATTATGCATCAATTTTTTTGCACTTTTTATATTTTTTTCCAATCTATATTTGATTATTTTATGTTTTGATATTTATGTGCGCGACATTGTAAGACCTCAATTCTTTTGATGAAATATCTATGCTATTTTCTATAGTAAAAAATAAAATGAAATAATTTAAATATAGATTTAGCAAGAGATATAGTCTAGACTCATACATATAAAGAGAAGTGAACTCGTGCTTCAAAGAAAAATATTTTAGATCGGTGACGTGACTAACCATCAAGCGTCTTTCTACTTCTAGCCAAGATGTGAGATTTATGAGAGAATGCTCGTGATGAAACAAATAGAGCACGATTTGATTACCAACTGAAGTGCTAATCAAGGGGGCATTCATATACTTTTATAAGGTTTTCATGTACTCTCTAATAGCTAGCTAAATTCTCTCTCATGGTTCATTCATTTTCAGTAAAATACGGTTTGTTTGAATTCTTATCGCTTTCCCTCAAATAAAATGACGAAAATAATCATGTAATCTAGAACTTTAAATTTGTCGAGAATAATACTTAATATGTGGTGGGTGGGTTTGGGAGAGGGTTCAAATGTGGACAATAGTTGTAGCCAAGTTGCAAGTTTGGCTATATCTACACAATATTGATCCAAAGAGACAAGAACAACGGTACAAAGATTCAACAGGAATTGAATTAAAGAGCCAAAATGATTGATTCTCTGTAGCTCTTCACATCATGAATGTAAATATTTGCCCTCAAAATAGTGCAAGTTCGAGACATCACAGCCCATGAAAATCCCAGTGCCAAGTCGAGCTGCCTCGGAAGGTGGGCCACTCCGAACTTGGCATTCAAAAATAAAAGTTGAATAAAAAAAAAAACCGATTGACACAATAATAAATTGGGCTTAAAGGGCAAAGGCCAAGACATGTCACAGAGAACCGTGAAACAAGCCCGTCACAAAATCTGGGTTGGCCCAAGCAAAAAGGATGGTCAAGGCCTCTCTGCAACTGACCCGGCCCTTTTTAGGCAAGAGTGATTCCAAAGAAAGTAACAACCCAGCTTCCACCAAAAAAAAGCAATTGAGTGATATATGACTACATTTTATGCATTAAAAAATCTGGAAATAAAAAATTTACACTGATACTTTCCCGGGGGTGAAAGAGGATTACTTACAACTCAACTTGCTAATCAAATGTTGCTCTAGACATACAAATTGGAGAATGAAATGACTGAACATTATATTACAGAATTTATTATGCTTCACCTCCGATTATGGTGCAGATGGAACCAAGAAAAACAGTAAAGAAGTGTTAGGTATGCTAGACTAGATTATACCTGACCAGACTGAACAATGCAATAGCAAGAATTTAGCTTTCACCCTACCAAACAAGTCACAAGGGCATAGTCTTTTCACTGCATATCATTCATGAATGTAAAGCAGAATTGCTTTGAGACCGTCCAGGACAAATAACCATAACAAACAAGGTTGGTCTCCTGCAAAGAAGGGAAGCAAGTATAACGGCACATTTGGTGCGCTTTAACTTATTTTTCTTCTTCAACGTTGTCCAGTCCTCCTAAACATGCCATAAGATTTTTGTCATAATAATTTGTTCCAGAATCCCAAAAAGGGGAAAACGGCAATCAGCAGTCTCACGAGTAATGGAGTACCTTTCTTTGTTCTCCTACTCATTTTAACTTTATCTTGCACTATTGGTTCATTGGCCTTTACAATTGGCGACGTATTAGACACTTTGTCCACTCTTGTTTTCTTGTCTAGCTCGTCCCATCCACCAAAATTTCGTTGGTCCCTCTTCCCACTTTTTGTCGAAACATTATTTGCAGCTGCCCATGACCGATAATCCCCTGCTTCCTTCTTCCTAGTCTGAGGATTTTTTCCTTTCTCCTTTCCAACTCTGGTATTACTAGTAGCTCCAGTGTATGTCCACTTCCTGCCCTTAGACTTCAGTCTTGAGGTGTCACTAGACCTTCCCCATAATGTATCTGCAGCTAATGAAAGTGCTGATTGTGCAAGCGGTAGAGCCATTGCCATGATGATGGCATTGGGCCCTGTTCCAAGCAGCAGTGATATCATGATGGCTGGAAGCATCCAACCAAAGGCCCTGAATACCTGTATTAGAGTCAACCCAATTATGTCATACAAAGCAAACAGAATGCTTGACAAGCCCGAATAGCTAGTCCCCAACGTTTAAAAAGAGCGAGGTGGTCCTTATCCTTTCATTATAGTTGCACAATCAGATCGTAACAGTCGAAACCATCCAAAACTTTGTGGAATAGTGATATGGCTTAATGGAAACAGACACGTCTCACTTCAAATATTTAGGCACCGACCAATTTAGGAAGCAAAACCTTGATCCAAAAGATTGGTGAAGGGTCATGTGATGATTCTATGTAGAGTTGGACAGTTTTCATCATCAGGGATTGATTGTGCAACTAAAATGAAGAACTGAGGAGCAATTTGATCCTTTTTTAAAAGTTAGGGATCAACTTGCTACTCGGCCATTAGTTGGGGCTAAATAGTATCTTTTTCCCATGATATATATGTCCAGAAATTCAGAATATGACATTTCGTTCGATCAGCTACCACACAAGTTGTTCTTTCAATCAAATTACCAATCAACTAATCATACGAGAAACTATTCATTGTTCTCAATAAAGCAAAAGCTTTTTTAATTTTACAATAGAATGGTAGAAAAGTAGGATGAAAGCTGCAAATCTAACCCCCAACTAGTTTCTACATACCGAAATGCTTAAAAGATAACTGGACATAGATAAACAGAGTATTTCGTGGTTAGACATGAAATAGTTCTTCGAAACTTGCTCTAATCTATTAGCCGTAATCAAAATGTTTAAAGAAGTAACTTTTTAGTAAAGTCGGCCATGATTTTCTATGAATTCTTCAAAATTAAAACAAAAGATTATATCATTTTATAAAAGTTTCTTTTTTGGTGTATACCATAAGGGTGTTTCTCCAGTGAAAGAAAAACGGTCACATGTGCCTATAGACGTTACTAACTTTACTTCCAACATTAATGCATTCCTATCCTAATCTTTACTTCCTTCTTGGCTGAACACTTCATCTCACCAAGAGCATATCTGGTAATGCTTAAAGTTACTTTTAAGCAACTTTTTTGCCAAACATGTTTGACATTTTTTACAAGTTACGGTTTATGGCGATTTTTAGTTCCAAAAATTACTTTTGAGGTGGAGGATCGACCACTGCCCCGATCCTTTACGCTTCGGATGATTTAGTGTAATGGGGAACTCTAGATTCACATCGTCTCCACCTTCATTCTTCTGAATTTCTATGTTATCGTGTAATAAAATAGGCAGGAGCTCACTGCCTTCCTACATATAGGCATTGTACAGCCATTTCTCACTATAAACCCATATGCTATCCCACAATTGCCAATTTACTTTACATAGATCATGATGAGGGCACAGTGATAAAAGCTTATTAGCTTCTTTGGGCTTCCATGGGATAATCAAGGAAATTCTGGCCTCCTCTTTTCAAAGTTTCTATTTTTATTAACAAAAACTTACTTTACTTCCAAACAAAACTTACTTTGCAGAAATTAAGTCGAGAAAAGTAACTTTAAATCACAACGAAACTTGCTCATTTCATACCTTCACCAATAAAATTAATTATTTATTTCAAAATTACTTATTACTTATAAGCGAGTTCTCTTACAAGTAAACTTTTTTCACGGTTATACAAGCATGCTTTAAGCACACAAACTTAAAAGAATAGTTTTTATAATAATACCTTGAAAATCCAATTAAAACCAATGGAACCTTCGAGAATCCCAAATCCTTCATCCTCTTCTTCTTCACCTTCGTCATAACACTCTTCAGACCACCAAATCCTCTGCTTCGCGGCGTTCCCGAACCCAAACTCCTCCTCCTGACCATCATATTCATCTGTCACATATTGGTTGCCAAATCTGGACCTTTGTTTGGGCTTAAAAGTCCTCTCCCCATCCCAATTGGACCCTCCGCTCCGGCCTCCGGCGTAACAGGGCAGATTAGCCTTTTTGTTGTCACTGTTTTCGAATCCATGATTATAATTACGATAAGATAGCGTGAATGGGCGGATGAACTGGATTGGTTGAGTTGCCATTACAGGGATTGGGGGTATATATATAAGCGAGGAAGGAGAAGGATACGAAATTTGAATGGTCCATAATCCAATTGAATTGGTGAAATTGTTCTGTATTGCTACGTGTACAAAGTTATCTTACAAATTGGTTAGACAAAATAACATCTACACTGATCATTTTAAAAACGAATTTTTAAATCATTTGAAATCAACAATCTGAATTTTGCCAACTCAGTTTGTAACCCAATTTTGTACAAATAACTTTATTGTAAATGCTTAAGCAAATCCTTCGCGTCGGCCGGACACTCGTCGTTTCCAAACAATCCCAATTGCGCCTTTTCATTTCCGAAGACCATGACCCACAAATCCATTTCGAAAATCCATCTTTCAGTTTGTGCTAAACTCCTGTTTGAGTCACGTTAAAAATTTTATTTTCATTCTTCTAATCATTTTCAACCACACATTCTTCAATAAAATAATATTTTCCATCATATTAATAAGTTGTCCTTCTTTTTCAACTACACATCCTCTATCAATCGACTATTCTAAAATAACGTGGCTCAAACACAAAATTTAAATCCACTTTCTCGCAAAGATTGTAAGAAAGTTTCGAGTCTTTCGACTGCTGTGGTTACTTTGATCGATTATGAAGTCCACTTCGACTGAAGATAATCCCACGTTGAAGGTTGTTAAAATCATCTCCTAATTTTCCGTTTTTATTGTTAAAAAAAAAAAAAAAACAGGCTGTTGATTTGTGTGTTTGATTTTCATGTTGGAATTCTTGTTATAGTGGTTTGGCAATATATAAGACTGTGATTTGTGAAAAAAAAAAAAAAATTAGTTTTAATATTGTCAAAAACGGAAGTCGGTGGGTATTCAGTACAGGCGGGGGGAATTGAATCGAGACTTTGGACGTAGACTGAAGGTGGTAAGGTGTGGAAGGAAGATCTAGAAAGAAATATAAAGCTGATCGAATTCATCGGTAACAAAGGATTCTACTATCACATTGCTAAAGCTTATCAAAATTTTGATAGTTTTTGTGGTGGGGGTAGTTATAGGAATATCTTCCCGTTCACACATTGATTAGTGTTTCACAATTCAAATAGAATAGTTTAGTTTAAAGAATCATGTTGTATATATTGCACAACGAATCATGGTGAATAGCGAAAAAGAGCATAAAGAGTTTCATCATGCCGCGGAATTTGAACCATAGTATGACTGATGACGAGTTTTGGCTATTATGGTATTCATCAAGAAGAGGCCCCAAAGGAGGAGATAGAGAGACTAATTATTGAAGCCGGTGGTGTAAAATCTCTCGTTGGATGTGTACATGGAGTTGCAGCAATTCAAAAAGCAAAGAAGGAATGCAATGAGTTGATGAAGCAATCGACTGCCCAGAATATAGACACGGTGCCTTGTCCCATCCTGGATGGTTTGCCCAAGACATTAGACGAGCTCGAGGAAGAGGAGAAAGCTAGAATGCCGGATTCGCCCTTCACAAGATTGCTTAGAACCAGATGACGATCCCGAGCTTGGTATTCATAATTCATCGGTGCCTGATCATGAGACAGACTGATGATGATTATCAACTTATCGTGATTCATCATCCTTTGTGAAATGTACATAGTAGTTGTTTCAACAATTTGTAGCCTCCACAACAGGATTGTAAAGAGAGTTTTTGCTTCGAACTTTGTCATGTTTGTAGTATAAGGCGTGTTTGATGCACATTATTAAGAAGAAAATGCATTTTATGATGTGATGTAATGGAAAATATGTGGTTAAAAAATAAGGAAAATTTTTGGATTTACGTTTAATATTATTTTATTGAAAATGTGTGATTGAAAATGAGTATTGAAAGAACGAATTTTGGAAAGAATGTGGATCAAACATGGGGATAATATATGTTAGCATAAAGGGGATCGAGACGGAGGAGAGAGCCTGCTTATTAAGTGTATAATCATTTGGAATGACCGAGCATGAGTTCTACTAAGAGCTTTCCAATCAGATTGACTTGAAAGAATACGAGAATATGTAAGTTTATTACTATTTTTGTCTAACATTATAAATATATGAAATGCGGGTTAGCAATGTGAGCTGAGGGTCGTTGGAATGGTAGGACAAAAAATGTCTACTTCTTCTCTATTTATTTTTAAATTAGCATGATAATTTGCGCCCATATTCACGAAATACCATCTTTGAGACCATGAATGAAATATAACTGAAAAACTTCGGACTGTAATACTGCGTTTTGAAAAATCGGGGATGAAAATGTAGAATGACTACTAAATTAAGGACCTGCACTGTTATTTTACAAAAAAAGAAAGAAAACGGATAAACAGAATTCGTTAAAAACCTAGCTGCCATTAGCTTATTTTCTCCGTGCCGTGTCCTGTCAAACGTGACCAAACAATAATAATCTTTATTTTACCAAACTTTACGCACACTTGCCAGTAACAGTATAGAAATTAACCTCTGCCTTCCGCCGCTCTCATCCACCACTCCTCCACCGCCGCCACCGCCTTTGCAACCCTTAGATTCAAATTAATTTGAATCAATCAAAGAAATTTGAATCGATTTGATGCAAAATCTTTCATATTTCGTAAAAACTTCGCATTTCAGATTATTCTCAAAACCCCTAACTTCTCGTTTTGGGGAATTTCAACTCAATTCCTTTCTCCGATCGTACAAATCGCCGTCAATCACCGGTAGTTTCTGTGAAAATCAAATGGCAAAGTCGGCAACCGGAAAGTTGCCGCAGCCGATAGAAGAGGGTCTAGGAAGGAGGTTTTGGATCAAGTCCAGAAAGGATGGGATTCAGGCTCTCTACACTCCGTTTATGGTCTGTTTGGCTTCTGGAAATCTTGAACTCGACAAATTTCGCCATTACATTGCACAGGATGTTCACTTCCTCCGCGCCTTTGCGAAAGCGTCAGTAACCGTCATTAACTTGATTTTTTTTATTCTTGGTTCCTTGATATCATAGATTATTAGCTATGTTCTATACTATGCTCTGTCATTGTTTTCTTTTTCTTTTTCCGTTTCTTCCATAACATAAACCAGTAGTTCTATTATATTGCAGTACCGTCATTATTTTGATTTTCGTTTTTTTGTTATTCATATTTCGTCAATAACATAGATTAGTAGTTCTGTTCTATTACCGCACGTACATTACCTTGATCTTCTTCTTCTTTATTATTATTGGTTATTATATTTCCTCGATAGCATAGATTAGTAGTATGTTCCATTACAGACTTACAGTATTGTCATTACCTTTATTTTCTTTCCTCTTTTTTTTTTTTTAGCTTTTCTATTTGTCGATTAACATATAGTAATAGTTCTGTTCTATAATAGACTTACAGTACCTTGATTTTCTTGATTTTCTTTCTTCTTTTGTTATTTGATTTCATCAATAGCGTAGATTAGCAGTTATGTTCTATTTCAGTACTGTGATTACCTTGATTTTCCCTTCCTTTCCTTTCCTTTCCTTTTTTTTTTTTAACTTCCTCAATAACATTGACCAGTAGCTTTGTTCCGTGACATTGAGAAATGTTAGGTTTCATTGACATTTTCATCTAATTTTTCAGAATGATGTTTCTAAATCTGTTAAGTTCAGGAGTGTGGAAAAAAAATGAGATGGCTTTCTTCTATTTATCTCATTCTTAGAATTGTTGTGGTTTACACTATATATAAAGTTTATGAACTGTGTGTTAGGCAAGAGGATCAATGAGTAGTGATAACAACACATTAATAAGGTCACTCTTGGGAAGGATTATTTGTGCACTGTTGATTTATGAAATATTTACTCGTAATGCTACTTGTTCGTTTAGGTCTATTCATTTATTGAGAGAATATGGGAAAACAAATGATTGGATTAATTTTCTTTTCTGCTGGCATGATAGGAAAAAATATTCTGCTTGTGAGAATATTGGGATTTTCATTCTGTTATCATGGAGCTCTTAAAAAGCTTCTATTTGTCAATTTTAAGCCTGAGTTTGAACCGTAAAAAAATAGGTGTTACTATCCTGATATTCAACGAAAGATTTAACCCTGTATTTGATGGTTGAACTTGAGCCAGTGGGCAATACTTATTAATCTCCTAACTATGTAGGGTTCAGTTCAACCTGATTCCATGTGTCATAACTTCATATTGTTACTGGTTAAATATTATTTGCAGCATATATTTTTTATTTTCTTTGGTTTTACATTTTTTGATATGAAAGAAATTAAAAGGAAAAAAAATTATGATCACGTCTGTAATAATATTGAACTTAACCTCTATTTTCCTTAAAATTGGGATAAATATATCACTGGTCATGCCATCAATTGGTGTGAATAGGTAAAAGGAATAAAATCTCATTACAGACCCACAATAGATATGGAGCCCATTTAATAGCGAAGATTCTTTACATAACCTGTGCGTCAGTGGAGGAGGTTTTGTCTCAATAGTGGACTGCATTGTTATCCTGTTTGGTGAAATTCAAACTCTAATGCCATAATCAGAGCAAATTATGTTAAACTCATCCCAAGGTTATGATGTATGCTATTTCTCAACTTCTTTCCCTAGGTTTTGACTGCTAACCTGCACATTGCCCTTGTATCATGATCTTGTTATTTTTCCCAGTACCAGTCATATGTCCACACTTCTTACATCTTTTAGCATTTGCTCATTGCCCCTAGAGATGCAATGCTATGTGTTACATACCAGATACTAAGAGAATCAATTTGGCAGAATAGCAAAGTGACACTGGAAAAACAAATCATTTGCTTAATTATTTGAAAAGAAGACTAAATGGCACGTGATATGCATATGCCTTTTGACATGGCAGTCCCACCTTATGACACACAAGTAGGTTGGAAAATTCCTTCTGTCGAATGTGGAGCAAATTATTGTCGCATTAACACTTAATTTGAAAATCAAGTTAAATCGAGCGAAATCATTCTAGTTTCAATTTTGAGATACCAACATGCTATCAAATACAAACCTATGTCCAGTGTTCTGTGTTTTTGGATTTTAAGTTTTGGTCAAGATACTTCTATCATAGAATGTGGGCAAAAAATTGCTAGGAATTTTGATATTGGTGAAGTAAATGATATTTAGGTACGAAATGGCTGAAGAGTGCGCAGATGATGATGATGCAAAGGTTGGTATTAGCGAACTGAGGAAGAGCATTCTAGAAGAGCTCCAAATGCACGATTCATTTATCCAAGTAAGTATCAAGAATCTGCATAAGCATCAGTTTTGTGGTATTTTAAGTTTTGTTTCCTATATTGATTGTTATCATTGAACTCTGGAACTATCATATATTTGCAGATATGCTCTGTAAATCGATTCACTCCTTTGGTACCTTGTCATTCAAATTTCTTTTACTTGTTTTATGAAAAGTTAAATCTTACTTATCAGAAGGTGGTCTACGAAAATGAAGTATTTCTTCCTGCACATTATGTTATGTTGATAACTAGTAGGAATTCTGAAAACAACACAATTTATCTGATCCCATTGGTTGTGCTGAACAGATTATCTTGCTAAATCAAATTAAACTTTTAACTTTGAATTTTGAAACAAAAAATGTTTTAAGAATGCACCTTTTATATTTTGGGGATATGAGATTTTTTCCTACATTTACTATAGAAGAAGTGTGACACATGAGTGTGTGAAGATGAATCTTGAAAGGGATTCAATGATCATTACATCTCCATGTTAATTTTCATCCAATGAGCTTTGAATAAGGATGATGGATCTAATATATTGGTTAGGATTCATGTGTAAATACTAAATGTATTGAGGGATGCATACTGAATGTATTGGAGTTGGGCAGAAAGAGAAAAGTAATTGCTAGTATCACAAAGGAAGTGTCTAAAAGTGAATAATTGAAAACTGCGGATACAGTTATCGGAGATTGAATTCGATGTTACAAAAAGGATTATATTTTGCTGGTTTAAAATGGATTAATTGCTTTATATATTTAATGTTTTCTGTTTCTGCATGCCGACGAAGTTGTAAGGTACTTTCTATATAACAAGACTAAACAGAAGGTCCCTAAAAATGAATATGCATACATATAATTAGAAGGGTAGGCTTTCCCCAATAAATGGGAGAACAAAAAATTCGTGTAGCCGATGCCAGTGTTTAAAAAGTTGTCCGAGGTTTAAGACACACCTCACAAGGTTTTCAATAAATGCTCATAGCTTACACCTCAGAATGCCATTTGTCAAGGCTTACAGCTTGATTTATTAAGGCTAACAACTCAAGTTACCATGCCTCAAGGATAACCTACAAAACAGCTCCAGTGTGCGCTCATTTGTCTTGTCTTTACTGTGCTTTTTATTACCTGTCATAGCTCTTTAGGCTATTTTTTTTATAGCCTAGAACGTTTTTCAAGGTTTTTTTGTGTGTTTTCTTCTCTCTGTCATCTGCATGGAAGGGAAATGAGGCACCATTGCAATTGGAGGATGATGACAGAATGAGAAGAAACTGAATAGTCACGAGGAGGATATGTGAATCTAATAGGTTGATAATTCTCTAGGGGATCCCGTTAGTTGTGATGATATGAGACTTTTAGGTTGTTTATACTTATAGTAGTATATTACAATTGTGTTTTGTGAGTACTAATTTGAAAGTTTTTAATTTGTTAACTTTTTTTTTTTTTTTTCTTACCTGTTTTATGGTGTTGCCAAGTTAGACTTCTAATTATGTTAATTTGTCTTATAATGACTTTTCAAGATTGTTTATGGCTTACTATGAGCATATTTTCATATTTCTATATTCTTTTTTATTATTTTATTAGTTTCTCTTGAGGCTTACATCTTGCCTAGAGGTAAAACATAAAAGGCCTTGGTATCTGATTGTGCCTTTGTAAACATGTAGCAAATTTTAAAATTGTAGGGACAGGGATCTTTGTGTTCGCTCTTAGAATGCAAGGATGTGACAGTTTCCAATAATTTGTCTGAAGATGCATCTATAATGGATGACTTTTGCCTTTAGCCTTGCCTTAAGACGACTCTTGCCCTAGCCTGGAATACTGGAAGTATTTTGCATTGGTTTTTCTCTTTGCTTTTTGTTCCTCGTGGTTGTCAAGTTAAATACCATTTGTCATCTCAATGTGTCCCATTTGTTCTTTCATGTTAATTTCACAGGATTTGAATTCCTGTAGTACATGGGCTATGGTTATTGACCTAAGACTTGTGAATCTCTGTACTTCTTGAATCCTACTGGTCCAAGTATTCCAAAGCTGGTGATATTCTTGTGTTATTCCGTTTGTTATTATTTTTCTATAATTATTGTCTTATACTATTTATTAATTTTCTATAAGAATTTTTGAGAAGTAATTTCATTGAATGCGCCTCTTATGGGGTTAATTGGGTTAATTCAATTTGGCGAATTTTCTGGGTAAAGCAGAATGCAAAAATGCAATATGAACTGCATGTAGGCTGGTGGCCATGCTCTTCGGGATGCAATTGGCTGTAGAATGTGCTATAAAACACTACTCTCTGCTGAGTCTGATTTTGTTTATAGGACTACTAGGGCGTGCTTTTATTCAAGGAGAGTGATGAAAGAAGAATCTTTTACTGAAGGTGACTTTTGGGAGTTTGCTTTGGGCCAAAGAAGGAATTCTGGCTCTTTGAGGCAAATTCCATCTGCTGGAATTTCCATACCTTCCCAAGCAGAGTGTCAGCTTGTGCCAAATGTGCTATTTTCTTCATTTTTTGTGGAACTTGGTTTCCTCAAAAATAAATAAATAAATTGAAGAGGCTGTAACTATGGGTACTTGTCCTCACACCTAGGCCAAACAAGTGTCGATACATGCCATATCACTTAGCTATGGCCTGCCTCAGCTTGTCACTTTACCTCCTAACGTGTTTTAAGGATCATTGCTTAAAGCTTCTGGATCACATTAAGAATGTTAGATACGGAGAATCTGCTTTTCTGCTCAAGCGGTTAGAAACATTGCTATATGGGTATTGCTTTCCTAATTATATCTAGATTCTTAAGTCCTGGTAGGTTGAACGCTTGATTACTGTAATGGTCAACGTTGTTGTAATGGGTTTCTATCATTTTACTCAATATGATGTGCTCTGTTTCACAATCAAGTTGCAGATCACATGCACATGAACTTCTCTTTTATCAAGGTATGTTAATCTGTATTGTGATTCCCAGGAATGGGGTATTGATGTGACCAAAGAGAGTCCTCCTAATGCTGCAACTGTCAAGTATACAGATTTTTTGCTGGCCACAGCCTCAGGAAAGGTTGAAGGAGTGAAAGCCCCTGGTAAACTAGCAACGCCTTTTGAGAAAACGAAATTGGCTGCTTATACTCTCGGTGCTATGACACCCTGCATGAGGCTTTATGCCTTTCTAGGTGAGGAGGTGCGGGCACTTCTCGATCCCAGTGAAAGCCCTCATCCCTATCAGAAATGGATCCACAATTATTCCTCTGAAGCTTTTCAGGTTTTTACTAATGTGAAACCATGCACTTTGTTCATTTGTTCCCAAATTTAAATTTTCACCAACTACAGGAAATTTATACATAATGGTCTTGCAACTCTGCAATGTTGTTTTCTCGATTTAGGCTGTGACTCTGCAAACTGAAGACTTGCTGGAAAAACTAAGTGTGTCTTTGACGGGCGAAGAGCTTGATACCATTGAAAAGCTCTACCATCAAGCTATGAAACTTGAAATAGAGTTCTTCTTAGCTCAGCCACTTGCTCAGAAAACTGTTGTTCCTCTCTTGACAGAGCATAATCCAGCAGAACATTGTCTAATTTTGTTTTCCGATTTTGATTTGACATGCACTGTTGTAGATTCATCTGCCATCTTGGCTGAAATAGCAATTATAACGGCCCCAAAATCAGATCAAAATCTTTCAGAAAATCAAATTGCTCGGATGTCTTCGGCTGATTTGAGAAGCACTTGGGGAGAACTCTCCAAGCAGTACACTGAAGAGTATGAACATTGTATAGAGAGTATCTTGCTTTCTAATAAAGGTTTGTTTTTTATATCTTTTTTACTACAATCTTCAAGCTTTCCGATTTTTATGTGAAACTTGGATGGACTAAAGCTTGAAAGCTAATCTTGTATATGCAGCGGAACAGTTCAATTATGAAGGTCTGCGTAAAGCACTTGAGCAACTTTCAGAGTTCGAGAAAAGAGCAAACTTGAGGGTGATAGATTCTGGGGTACTTAAAGGTCTGAATGTTGAAGACATAAAACGAGCTGGGGAACGCCTGCTTTTCCAAGATGGTTGCACTAGCTTCTTCCAGAGTGTCACGAGGAATGAAAAGTTGAACACAGACATCCATGTTCTTTCTTATTGTTGGTGTGGTGATCTCATTAGGTCTGCTTTTTCATCAGGTGAGTTCTTTTCTAGTTAGTATCTGGAATTTTTGCTCTCTCATATGGCTATTATATATGGTTTCCATTTGCCTGATCGAACCCTTCGAATTTATTTCTGAAGAATATCGCATTTTTCCACATGTAGAGTTTTTGACCTGTTTTTTCTTGTTATACTCTAATTATACATGAATATAGTACCTGTGCACTCTTAACTATAAAACTTTAAAAAAATAATAATAATAAATCATCCTTCTTTTTTTCCCCTCAGTTTTTGAAGAGCTAGAAAAAGACAAATAATAGCACAAACAAATTCAGTAATATGCGTCTAAATAATAATCCATATTTTATACTCAGCTGTGCAACTTTTTCTTTTGGTAAATATCACCAGTGTGACTTGAATTTTTGACATCCACAATTAAATAACATACAATTTTATTTTAGTC
This sequence comes from Fraxinus excelsior, assembly GCA_019097785.1. Lineage (NCBI taxonomy): Eukaryota > Viridiplantae > Streptophyta > Magnoliopsida > Lamiales > Oleaceae > Fraxinus > Fraxinus excelsior. The sequence goes on from CM032623.1 coordinate 47,478,418, forward strand.
AAATTTCAATGGGGAAAAGTGCATCTCCAAAATTCTTCATCTTCGGTCACTATTATAGAACCTCTATTATCTGATCTGAATATGTTTGTCTACGAACAGTGTTTGTATAATCAGAAACTATTATAGTTTGATTATTTTTCTTTTTATATTATTAACAGTAAAAGCGTCATTTAGGGATCAATAGTAATTTCCACAACTGAGACTGATAGACAAATAGCTCAGTTAAAATGTGGTTTTCAAAATCTCTTGGCTCAGTGTTTGTATAATCAGAAACTATTATAGTTTGATTATTTTTTTTTTATATTATTAACAGTAAAAGCGTCATTTAGGGATCAATAGTAATTTCCACAACTGAGACTGATGGACAAATAGCTCAGTTAAAATGTGGTTTTCAAAATCTCTTGGCTCACTTTTCTCTCCCACTAAATTTCCTATTTTGTTTGATACCCAGTCTGTAACAATTAGCGAGTTGATGCACTTTAGTGATTGAAATTAAAATTTATGTGGTTATACATGTTTGATGTTGTTGTACGCATCTTGGATTATGTTTCATGTAAATTAGTATTAGTTATAGTATGTAGTCTCAATACATAACTGATATTGTTGTAAAACGTCCTGAGATTTATGTTCATGTAAGTTCTGAAGTTTACATCTAAATTCTATTCACACCATTAGTAAAAGTACGTAGTCTCACTACAAATAAATATTTTATATAGAGCAGGACCATTGAATAAAAACTCTCATGTATTTATGGGATAATAATCGACAAGTTAGCAAGATACTGGGGCAGCAGAAGTTCCTGTTAGACCAAGTGAAGAATAGATGGAAATACGGTATCAAAAGATTAAGAGTTGAATAATTGTATGTGATAGAATTTTTCGTTTTGTTGTCGTTCTCTGGAAAGCATTTCTTCCGTACCATAATCTTATTCTCGCCTGTTCTTTGAACATGACATTCCAATGGATTTTCTCTGTTCTTTTGTGATATATTGTGGAGTATTCTTTGTTTTTATGTCAATGTTTTTCTTACAATTTCAAGTAGGTGGTTTAGACAGTCTGAATGTACATGCAAATGAGTTTATCTACAAAGAATCGTCCTCCACTGGTGAAATTGTTAAGCAGGTTGAATCTCCCATTGACAAAGTTGAAGCATTTACTAATATCCTCCAGAACTGTGACAAGGACAAAAAGATTCTGACAGTATATATTGGAGATTCAGTGGGTGACTTGCTTTGCTTGCTTAAGGCAGATGTTGGCATTGTAATAAGTTCAAGTTCAAGTCTGAGACGAGTGGGAAGTCACTTTGGTGTTTCTTTTGTTCCTTTGTTCCCTGGTGTGGTTAAGAAACAGAAACAATATGTCAAAAATGGCTCGCCTAGTTGGAAGGGTCTATCTGGAGTTCTTTACACAGTCTCAAGCTGGGCAGAGATTCATGCTTTTATTCAGGGGTCATAAAACTTTTGCTTTTATGTACGGATTTTATGACAATTAGATAAACTTGAAGAAATGTCAATATAATAGGATACATACATACAAGCTTGGTGGTGTTTTTGTGAGCCACAGATCAGCTTTGTTCTTCCCTTGATTTTTACTACAGGGTCTTCCGTGATGTGATCCTTTTGGCTGATGTTCCATGTGAGTTTTTCATAAGCCACTAATGTTTTAGCCTTTTTATATAGAGAGGCATTACTTTTTCCATTCTAAAGTTAAATTAACTTTTATCTAGTTCTCCAATCTGCAGATGTTTGAGAGTTCCTGTTGCAGCTCTGAAGATACGAGTTACTTTAGTATCATTGGATTCAAGTGTAAAAAATTGACCTTTTTGTACTTTTGCTGTTTGATTTTTGGATTGAACGAAATTATGGAGGATGCATTGAATGGTCATTGTACGGATTCTATTGATTGCTCTTATATTGGGAGAGAAGCTTCTGCAAACTTTTATAAATTTCGCAGGTCTCTTGTATAAGATGCTAATGACCTTATCTTATGTGCCAAACTAGAAAATCTTACTGCTTACGCTTGTTATCAATTCATTTCTGTGATCTATTTGAACTGCTGTCTGGAAATGGTATGGTGCTTATTCCTAGATTCTGCTATCTACGTTAGAGGTGTCAAACTGGGGTTTTGAGCCTCCTCCGACCCGGCTTTGGTAATGCTGGGCATGTGGGCTTTCACTTTTTTGGTTTAGCTTTCAAGATAACACATCCACTTTGCCCTGCCAGCATCTCGTCTTGTGGTGCCAAGGATGAGCTTGTTTACTGGTAAAGTGTGTTGAAGAAGCTAACCTCAGTTCAAGTTGAGTAGATCTATTCCTTTAAAAAAGGTCTCCCTAAATTTTATGACTTAAAATTGTTCGTACGATTTAAATGTCTTGTTCATTTTTAGCCTTTTGATTGCACCATGCAACAACGTTTGGAGAAGAAGTAAAATGTAAGAAATGGATTATTTGTCTGGTTTATTATATACGGAGAATGGTAGGAGGATGGAGAAAAAAACATAAAAGAATGAAATCCACATGAACAACTCGAATGTATGGGTCCAAGTTGAAGGTGAAGTTGACATTCTTCATATTTACAATTCATCAAGTATTAAAGAAGGCTTATTTTCATTCAAATCTTGAACTTAACTCATAAATTTGGAGGGCTCAATATTAGTTAATTTCAACACTAATCAAATTGGCAAGTTGAGCTTCCAAAATTCATATAAAATTGTATTGCCACTTCCATTTAACTAAATAACAAAACAATATTCAATCTAATATGCCATCCAATTAGGCAAATCTCCAAATATTTACAAGAATCCAAGAGGGTTATTGACCTTAGTTCTATCAATTATTAAAAAAGTCCTAGAAGATTATTTTAAACCCCACCCACCCACCCACCCACCCACTAATATGTGGTGAGGCATCGTGATCACACTTTATTTATAATCATAAAAAACCCCTTGTGCTTCTCATCAAAAGGTGGTAATTGGTGGAAATTTTAGTTAGACTTGGTCCTTTTTGTTTGGTGGAGATTAAAATCGAATTTTTAATGAATTTTAATAAAAGTTGATGAAATGTAGAGATGGCAATGGGACGGGGCACCCCCGTCCAGCCACTCCCCCACCTCGCCCCGTGCCCGCCCCACCTTAGACGGGGCTGGTTCGAGGCACGGGCTTGTCCCGTTTCCTGTCCCTTTCATTTTTTCTTTTTCCAAAATTTTCTAATTAAATAATATTTTTTAAAATTTGTAGTTAATTATTTTTTTTATTCTTCACAGAGTGGGGCACCCCCATCCCACCCCGTGACCCGAGGTGCCCCATCCCGCCAATATGTCAAGGCGGGTTTAGGGCGGGGTGAGACGAATTTTTTTGCCATCACTAATGAATGTGATTGAAAAATTGTGGATCCTACAAAATATGTCGTTAAAATTAATTGTTAATTTTGACTTAAAATTTTAATTGAATTTTAATCCAAACCAAACAAGTCCAAAGACTCCAATAATTTTCTCCTTTAATGGATAAAGATTCAAGCACTTTTGGCACCCGTACAAAAGGTGTGTATATATCTATTAATTTTTTACCCTTGCTTTAACTACACTGAAAAGCTCATGATTTATCCATTGTCACGTATTTGATTGAAAGGGGGTGTAATTTAACAGTGCAACGAATAAGATTTAAAATTTTTATCCTCCTTAATACTATTTAACGTATAAATCACTTTAATAAACAAGTTATTTACCTATAAAATATTTTATTTATGGTCTAGTAACATTTAGGAATCCTTTTTTTTTTTTTTTTTTTTTTTTTATCTTAATTGATTAATGATTGTTTATTTTACTTCCTAGTGAAGTTTTTCAATGCTAGAAATCTCACATTACAAGAAAAATGCACTAACACCCAACCTCTCGGAGGGGACATTTAGCATTGTGACGATGGCAACTTGTGAAGACAAATAAACAAGGACAAGTGATGAAAAGAATATTAATTCTTTTTCGTGACGACATTATTAAAATATCGAAATATATCAGCAATATCATAAAAGCCTTATACAATGTATACATTTTACCAAAAAAAATATAGTTATCTATGGCAATAAACTTGATAATAGACACCTAAACATGATTTTGCTTAAGTGAGAAGAAAAATAATTTTTTTCTATGATTTTGGGACCATGCTCTTGACCCCACCCCACCCCACCCCACCCAACACAAAAACAACCATAACCTAAAATGCAACCCACCCACCAAGGCCCAAGCGATAAGATCCGAATAGATTGAATTAATGAATTCCTTAAAATCGATTTGTTCAGTGGCAATTGACCCACATTTGACAAGGCTTTCCTCAGATTCCCACTTTAATTGAATTAAGTTACAAAGTAATCCACGCACTTCAACATAGATATATTTTAAATACCCCTTCTTCTGTTATTTAATTCTTGAAAAGTTACAGCCGCCTCCTCCAATTTATGGGTATAGTAGCAATTAGATCTCTAACCTGTGAACACATAAATTTCGTATCTTTAAAAATACTATTTGAAGCATAAATCCTTTCCCTATCTCCCATTTTATTCGAGTGAACGAAGTATATTACTTTTAAGGGAAGATTGCAGTCACGGTACCAAATCTTTCACATTTTTGCAGACTTCGTCCAAACCTTTGTTTTGTGCCACATATGGTATCAAACCTTTTAAACAATTCACACTCAGAGTCCAAATGGACGGTTTCCGTCCAATTGACCTTTAGTTGACCAAAAAAGTCAAAATTGACCAAATTAATTAAGAACAAAATGATAACTTTGTATTTTACATTTAAAATGATTATAAAGAAAAGAAAAAGAAAAGAAAAGAAATAAAAAAACTACTTCATCTTCTTCACCCTACCCCTACCCCTACCCCTCCTCCACCAACACCCCACCCACTTCTTCTACCCCCTACAGTCAGCGGCGTCGATTTCCGTTCAGTTTTCCTTGCTTTTGATTTATTTTTGGAAAATAAAATGTGGAAAATAGTTAGTTGTTTTTAGCAGTGATAGCTGCCGCCGTCGGCAGTAGGGTGTAGAAGAAGTGGTGTATGTGGGGGTGGGGGTGGATAACACAATAAAAGTTTGAGTAAAGTTTGCAAAAATGTGAAAGGTTTGGTACCGTATCTACAATTGTCCCTACTTTTAATCTCACATGACCCAAAGTGCTAGTGCTACAAAAATAAAATGTTCAGACATATCCACCAAGAAAAGATTTGAGAATCGGTTTGCAAAAAATTAATAAGTGATGGACCCAATGCAATTTCCTTTAATTTTTTCTTTACAAAACCCTCGTTCCTGTCCTCTTTGTTTCCCTATGAACTAAGCAAAACTATTCTTCATTATAAGTATTGTCCATTCTTCCCCCACCTCTCACCCCTTCTTTCTTCTCCTTCTTCACCATTTTTAAGTTGTATCTACACAAATAGATACACTTTAGCTTCAAAGACATTGAATACCATGCTGCTAGCTAGGGATTCAGATGCATGCAACATGGATGGTATCAAGATCGATGATCTCGACGCGGTTAAGGAAGGCATGGTCGAAGAGAAAATCAAGGAATATTTAAAGCCAAGAAGTTGAAGGAAAGAAATGAAACTTCTAGGCAAGTCTGATACTTGGCTTTACTTCCACAGTATGTTTGTTTGTCTCTCTTTTTCTTGGTTTATTTTTCCATGGTTTGGTCCTGATTAAGATTAATCCTAAGGTTACTTTTTCTTACTATCTTTTTAACAGCAACTTAACAAATTTCTTTTGGCCATTTGCTTTTATTTTTTTGTATTTTCTCCTATTTTTTGGAGTTCTTATGCTTTTCTACTATGAAGAGAGAGAGAGAGAGATCCTTGTAAACCTCGAATATTGATTCAACTATTCCACCGCTAAAATCTTGAATTATTTGCTTCCCAGATTGCTAAATTAAACGATTTTTTTCCCACAATATTTACTTCTTGCATTCTAGAAAAACACTTCACATTTTTTTTTAACCGGAATTTGGAAACACGCCAACAACGACAAACTTTTTCCGGCGCCGGTCGGTTTAACAGGAATGAAAATGTGCATGTTACTGGGTATAGATAAATGAGACTTGTAATATTAATGTTTAGCGTAAAGTAAGGGATTTTATCAGAAGTTTAAGTGTTTAAAAGGGAAAAAAAAAAAAAAAAAAACTTAGAATGGTTTTGTCCATGATTATCACATGCAAGTTTAGAAGAAATTATATTTTTTTTTGCCTTTTTTCTCCATCAATTTGATGAAGGGCGAATTTAAATCGAAAAAATTGCTTTTTTTTTTTTTTTTTTAATCTTGTAATTAGTTAAAGAAAAGATGATTTTTTTTTTCTTTTTATGCAAATTTTCAGTTATTTGGAACCCTACCTCACTTAAATCATTTTTTTTTTTTTTGTGAAAATAATTAAATAAAAATAAGCAATTAGATATATAATAATAATAATTAATAGTACATGCATGCATTTTTCCTAGTATACTTCAATGTGTTTGGCATGTTTAAGCACACTGTCTTAGAATCATAAATGTTACATTTTCTTGGAGGATTTTTAATGAAAACTAATTAAAAATATGTCTTGACCGAATGAGAAGATTCTTTTGTCTTAAATTCTTAAATTCATGTCTTAGAATGTTACGTATGGTATATACATACGCGCACTTCAAATAAATATTGTGTTCACACTTCACATATTTGAGGGTTTGGTAGTATTCCAACCACTTTATTAGAAAAAACAAATTTGAAAATATAGAAAATTACGAATCGAAAAAACTTCACCTAACGAAAAATTTGTTAAATATATATCAAATATATTACTTAAAAGAAATAATTAAATTAGGTAGGATGCTCAATTGATGAGAAGTGTGAAATTTATATGGAAAGTCGACGGTTCGATTCACACCACTATTGAATGTTCTCATAAAAATCACAGTTGTTGAAGTTATAAAAAAAAACTGGCTATACATATACGGGTTTTGTCCTTTGAAAAAACACATTGAATCATTCGTCAAGTTCTACAATTCTAAAAAAAATTACTCGCTTTTTAAGAATATTCCTCCATTTTGAGATATTATTCTGAAGTACTATTGAGAGTTCTGAAAATCACTTACGATTGCTGTACAAGTGATTCCATCGTTGCATAATGGAAGTGGTTGTTCCAAGAGGTTGTATCAACTTATGGTAGATAATTTCACTTTAGGATATCGTGCTATCACGAGTCTCGATCGATAAGTTTCTTTTCTGCATTTTACTGACGTTACTGCAACTAATTATTTTTCAACAGAATTAATAATCCAAATCCAAATAATCCAATATGAAAAAGAAGAATATTAAGTGAATCGGTCACCAATTTTTTAACTGGTTTATGAGTCATTAACGACTCAGCAACTACATAATTTAATCATTAGACTGCTGAATTATGCCAATTCATAAGCTTTCTTGAATTATTATTAATATTAATGATCTTTTTATCCACTAATGACAGTGCCTAATCTTGTTTTTTTCTTTATGGATTTCCTTTATGAGTGCCGACCAGACATATTTTTGTGTCTAGATAGAGGTGTAAGAGGCTGTGTTCATGCTAGCTAGCTTGCATAGAGGAGCTTTTAGATTTTATTTTGGAAAGATTTCGTAGGTTTAGTTTTACCAATTTCAAATTTAAGAAATTATGTTTAAAATTTCAAATAACAGAATTTTTTAAATTTTATTTATAAATTAATTAATTAAATATATTAAGTCACAATTCCATATAATTGGCTACATATTATTAATTGGTCAAAAATCATAATTTTCATATGTCACAAATTATTTTACAGTCACAATTCATTTGTTCATCGGTCATAAATCAAAAATTTATACGTCACAATTTATTCATCGGTCACAATTCTAACAAATTAATAATCACATATAATTTATTGGTCACAAATCACAAATTTTATAAGTCACAACTTATTTTATGGTCACAAAATATCAAATTAATTGATCACAATTTCTATTTAGCTCATAATTTATCAAATTATTGGTCAAAAATTAATAAATTTTTAGGTCATAGTATTTATTAGTCACAATTTATCTATTTCATTGATCACATATTGTTTATCAGTCACGCACCAACCAATTTATTGGTCACAATCAACCAAATCATTTGTGACCACCACCACACCATTGCAACAGTCCAAACTACAATCGCAAGAACCACCAACACCATCTCCCGACAACAAAATCATCGTACCACCACCACATGTACCACCACTGCAGCGCCAATAGCCAGCCAAAGGGTGTCCCCTGCCAAGGTCCCTAGCGCTCCTACCACCACCACTTTCACTGCTGCTGTCGCATGATCCACCACAGGTCGACATCGCTACCATTCAAAACCACAAAAAAAAAAAAAAAAAAATCGGCGAGCTCCGACAAACCAGATCGAAGGAAGAAACCAACCCAAAACCATTGCCGTTGCACCCCACCTCCACTCACCACACTACCGCGACACCATCGAACACCACCACAGATTCACACACTTTTATGTTAGACAGAGATCCGCGACCACCATGTAGCAGCAACTCTCATTGCTGCTTATAACAGACTCGTCGTCAGCCTTTTCTTAACGGATCTGTGGTGGTGATGCTTGTTTTGAAGTGACGAGGTTGTGGACACTGGCTGCTTCAGAGCGATGCCACTGCGGTGGTGGCGTCTTGAGCATCGCGCCGCGATCTCTAGCGGTATCTCAGGAGGGCGACGCATTTCGGTGGGCATGGTGGCGACGCAGTGGTTGTGGTTGTGGACAATTGGGTATAGAGGCGTCGCGAGCAATTTTCGGAGGGGGATAATAGAAAGAGATGGGAGAGGAAGAGAGAATGGATGGGCGTGGAGATAGAGATTGGAAAATATCTGATTTTTGAAAAGTGAAACCTAATATTTGAAATTTGAAATTGAATCTTGAAAACTTTTGTTTTGTGTAATTTCCACTTTTATATTTTAGAAATACTAACACAGCAAAAATAGTAAGGACTGGAGGCCTAGCCCAGCTCGCATAAGGGTCCTGTTGGGTCTATAGATGTCTCATCCCGACCGTGGGGCAGAGGGAAGGGGGCCTTGGGCTTGTGGCCTCGACTCCCAAAGTTTTCTTATTTTTTAATATATATTTTTTCAATTTTTTATATAAAAAATAGTATGGCTTAATTTAGTCTTATTTTTATATTTAATTATATGATATAGGCGAGTCAAATTAACGTAAATATATAATTTTAATTAAATTGAAATTTTAAAAATGGAAACATAATTGGATTGTTAAATCTAATTCTAGTAGTGATATTTGACTTGTTATTTTGAGCTCGTCGTTTAATGATTTTTCAATCTGATAACACGTTACGAAGTTCGCCATTAATTCTTTGAAATGATACCCATAACCTACATGGTTGGGTTAAGGACATAACATGAAACTAAGTAAATAATATATATATATATATATATATATATATATATATATATGTTTGATTGCACACCGTTGGTGGTCAAGAAACTAAAACAAGAAATTTGTTTGCTGTCTTTTAATTTCGTAATTTATATTTTGTTTACAGTTTATTGATCGACATGGTAAATAGTATTTGTAATTCCAGATTTTGAGACTACCGTATCATGTTTTCATAGTGAATTGTTTGTCGGTGGCATGGTGTCCGTGAATATTTCCTTAGAAGGTTTTATCACATTACACAGTGTGCAAATTAATATTTACTTTTATATTTTTTTTAAGTCACTACAGAAATTAAATTTTTTTGATAACAACCTATTCGCCCATTTTAAATTGTTCTTTACATAAGTATACGACTTTACAAATTTAATCACACTTTTCGTATTCTATTTTAAAGTTATGAATCCTTGTAATTTAAGGCTCAATGATTCAGCCTAGACATAGACAACTCTCATCTCCAAGGCTTTAATCATTGACATTGAGCTAATTCATTGAAATCTAATATTACACATAAATTATAAGTTATAAAAATTCGTAACTTTTTATTTAATTACTAGTCAAAGCCCGTGCAATGCACGAGTTGTGATACTTTTGAAAGTTATGTTTTTAAAAACTGTCAGTGAGATTTCTGTTGAATTCTAACGGCGCCTAAAGTCAGTGAATTCCCCTATAATTAATCTGATGCTTCCATCCTTTACCAGTCCCTACTCAGTGCAATTTGCACCAACCATTCTTAAATTCATTCTATTTTTAGCAATTTCCCCGAACCTTTTTCATCTATAAATATTGAGGGGAGAAAATGCATATCCATATTGAGTTTTCATATCTAAATGCCATTTGCAACAAGAGAGAATGGATTCCTCCAAGGTTTGCATTGTCTCGGTGTGTTTAATGGCCTTAAACACTCTATCCTTCGCCCTAAATCGCCCTGTGGATTTCGTCAATGCCCATAACGTGGCTCGTAAAGAAGTCGGCGTGGTCCCCCTCGTGTGGAACAACACCCTCGCTGCCTACGCGCAGAAATATGCCAACAAAAGGTCTGCAGATTGTGCAATGCAGCATTCCGAGGGACCCTACGGTGAAAACATTGCAGCAGGCTCATGGGATCTGAGTGCAAAGGAAGCTGTGGATATGTGGCTTGAGGAGAAGAAGTTTTATAAGGCAAAATCAATCGTTTCTGAAGATGATCAAAGCTTGCATTACACACAGGTTGTTTGGGCTCACACAAAGCGGGTTGGCTGCGCCAGGGCTAAATGCCGAAATGGATGGACATTTGTTACATGCAATTATGATCCTCCAGGCAATTACATCGGCGAACGTCCTTATTAGGCTAATACAATATGTTTGACCGGGCTTAAAAATGACTTTTAGCCTTTTTTTTCAATAGCATATATGACGATATGCTTTTTATTTTCTTGCCAGAGATTAATTTGTAATAGAAGATGGAAAGAAAATCTTCAATCTTTCATGCAAGCGAGCGCAGTCTATTTGCTTATTGCACAGTTTGGGGTTTGAATATTTATATATGAATTTAATTTATTTCTTCTATGTTTTTTTTTTCCTTTTAGGTAAAATCCTTATTTTATTCTTATTGATCTTAGACTCTCATCCTTGACATATATGCTTGAGTCCCACAACCGTGATTTGACCTTGAGGCTTGATAGAACAAGTTAAAACATGAAGGGATAAATTAGAATGTAAATTAACATTGACTTGATATGTAATGGTTGTAAATCTTTCAATAATTTAATAATCAACATAATTGAGAAAATAAGTTCTTACATGTAGTCTAATCTAAAGTTTATTGAGAACTCAACTCGGCGAAAGAAATGCCCACAGACTCGTGCCTTTCTTGCTTGGGACCAACCCAACATTTTCAACTTCCTATATTAGCGGGGCAACTCTCTCTCTCTCTCTCTCCTTCCCCATTTTCATTTTTAGGATTGGGGGTGGGTACCAAAGCGGTTAAAGAATGAGCCAAAGAAAATGTTTTTATTCTTTTTATTATAAGTTTAGACAAATTTTTGAAGAACACAATGAGAATAGTCATGCAGAATTTGGCATGCGAATTCATATTTTTATTTAAGATATATAATGATTGAATTTAAATGTGATGGAGATCGTTCGCTGTACCAAGTTATATTTCAAATATATTGACAAATAAGTTTAATACTTAAGCTAATCTCACTATCTGAATCTGTTAAAAAAATTATTTGGTAATATTATGAGGTATATCCACTATATATATTTACCAGAATTTTCTCATGCTAACAATTGTACAATTTTCAATCATTTACTCCATATTTGTAGGGAAATCAATTGTCCATAAATATGATTGACTATATTTCCTCGTCCATTAAAAGTTCATGTTTCGAATTAAACTCTCGTTCTTTCCATTTCGTAGCATTAATTACCGATTTGTTTTTATAACATAGAAATAGTTAAATACTATAATGAGGAACCATGAATATGCTTTCTTGTCTCTTTCAACTTTACACGAAGAAGCATGTTTCGTAAGCATTTGGACTCGACAATATCATAAACAAAATTTTGACTACTTAATTTCTCTTATTAAAAACCATCAATTACTTTTTAGTACTATATACTAAACATGTCTGTGCTGTTTTAGCATAAATGAGCCAATAAATAAAAAGGATAGACCATAGTCCGGGAATTAGTCTGTGGGTTAATATTATTGTAATGGAGTGATATTTTGCATTACAGAAATCATGCATACGATTGACTAATTTTCATAAATAGAAAGGAAAGCAAAATGGCTAAGTTCATACACTTTTATCCCTTTCTTCATTGTGTTAACAATGTCATCATATTCATCTCAAGCCCAAAGCAGGGAAAAAGACTATCTCGATGCCCACAATGCTGCACGTGCCCTGGTGGGAGTTGGATCCATGACACGGGACGATAATGTAGCAGCCTTCGCACAAGTTGTACCAATCAGAGGATTGGTGACTGCAATCTCATGCAGTACTCTAGCAACCGTCACTGTGTAGAGGACCTTGCAATGGGAAGCGGTGGAGTTGTGGGTGGCTGAGAAGGGAAATTATGATCCAAACTCAAATTCGCATAAGACCCCAAATTTCATAAACTCTAGAGTGTTACCAAAGACTTACTTATCTTTACGTTAAATACGGAAAGATAAAAATTTATTTCTTTAATAAAATTATAACAAGATTATCCATAAAATTAAACCAAAACATGGAAATTGTATCTTTAAAAAACATAATCACATAACTAATTAAATAACACGCCTTTGAATGAATTAAATTATGGGTTGGTTAAACTATTTAGATTGGAAGGTATTCTGGCTCCAATACATGTTTCCAATTTGTTGATACATTGTTAAAGAGATAATGAAATTCAAGCTAACCCCTCCCCCCCCCCCCCCTTTTCTACCGATTGAGGTAAGACATTATGTCTTATTCATCTCGTGCTCATAGAATCTCCAATTACATGTATCAATTGCACCAGTATTTAATTTCTTTACAAAGACTCTATGCAAGACGTATGTAGTCAAGATTAATTAATTAATAATAATACAGTGCAAAATTTAGGACAAATCAAGGGTCTTTATCAGTATTAAAACCACAACACAACGAGAATTTTCATCATAGATGCAAAAAGAATAACAAACGATCACCTAACTTCATAAATTCCGTCGAACATCTTTTTAGCATGTTCTAATGATACCGTACATTAAATCAATTTTCAAAAAAATCAAAATAATTCACTTCATAAAATATGTTTGTCTACTAGTGATGCATGATGTAGGAAGATTCTTCTGAAAATCATTGAGTTCCTTCAATATCCATTTTGACGCTATAAATTTACCATTTTTAACCGTAAAAACTGAAAAAAAAATTGAGAGAAATTGGTGCGAGTATGGGGATTGATGGTGGGTAGAAAACAAAAATTAACGATTATGATTTTACGTTTAATAATTTAACATAAAAACTAAAGAAAAATGAAATTGAGAGAAGTTAGTATGAGTATAGGGGTTGAGAGTGGGTAAAAAAAAAATTAACGATTATAATTTTACGTTTAATAATTTAAGATAATTTGTATATTTAAACGTAATCGACAATATATTTATTATTATCATATTTTAAGTTTTTTTGGAAAAAAAAATTAAATCGATTTGAATGGATATTCATATTGTGAAATATCGAATCAAACGTTGTAGGAAAAATAAAGTTCAAAAAAATGATATTGGAATGTAGTTGAGATTGAAAATAAATATAAACAATCACGACTTTACTTTTCACAATTAATGAAAAATTATTTTTGATATTTAAAATTTATCGACCATATATTTATCATGGTCGTACTTCAAGATTTACAACAAATTTTAAATTGCTTAAAACACATATTTGTAACTTAAAATACTGAATCAAACGTTAAAAAAAAATCGGTTTAATTTAAGATAAAAACTGAATAAAAATGAAATTGGGAGAAATTGGTGTGAGTATGTGGATTGAGGATGGGTAGAAGAGAAAAATTAACAATTATGATTTTAAGTTTAATTATTTAAGATAATTTTTATATTTAAACTTAATCGATAATATATTTATTGTTATCACATTGTAAGTTTTTTTTATAAAAATTTAAATCGATCCAAATGGATATTCATATTGCGAAATATCAAATCAAACGTTGTAAGAAAAATAAAGTTCGAAAAAAGGATATTGGAATGAGGTTAAGATTGAAAAGAAATATAAACAATAATGACTTTACATTTCACAATTAATGTAAAATTATTTTTGATATTTAAAATTTATCGATCATATATTTATCATGGCCGCACTTCAATATTTCCAACAAATTTTAAATTGGTTAAAACGCATATTTATAACCTAAAATATTGAATCAAACGTGTAAAAAAAAAAAAAAAAAAAAACCTCGGCGGCTTAGCTGAGCTGAGCCATAAAGTCATCCGGCTCGACTTGGCTTATGGCTTATGAACAATAACAAAAACCAACTCTTTTATATATAGGTAGAAATTATAAATTTAGTCATGGATCGACTAACTTGATTATAAATGTCTACTTAATTGGAAATGGGTGCCAAAGATGGTTCTACTCGCCAATTGAATTGATCCTTGAGTACTATTTTTTCTCCGACGAGCTCGATGTAATACTCGAGTAAACACTTTACCGAAGTACTGAAAAACCTCAAATTCTCCTGACTGCCGAAAAATGCTTAAGGGGATATTTGACTCTCCATGGAAAGTTGTGGTTCGCATATCTCAAATTTATGTTCTAGGTATTGACTGTCTGAATTCTCAAAATGTCGATATATTAGCCATAATGTAACTCCGGTCTTTAATGTTCAAAAATCTAAACTATAAGTTGTAGTTTATTATTTGCTCTGGATTGAGTGAACTATCAGAGTCGATATAAAGGAATCAAGCAAACATAAGAATATGTCTACTATATTGTATTTTATTAGTTCTTATTCAAGTCACCGCTTCTCAAACCAATACAAATCATTGACTCAATTAAAAGTAGATAACGGTATGATCCACCAAAACATATCCTCGAGCTTTATTTTGGACTAATGACATCTGTTTCAGTATAGTCCACCGTTCGTAATAACGCATTTGTAATTGGTTAAAGAAGAGGCAACTAATAGTTGTCGCGTTAGACCATAGTTGATTCCTATAAATCGGAATTCAGTTCCATGAAAATGTATTTTTGTTGAAAAGTGCAAAGGTGAAACCCTATTAATATTTTTATTCTAAATCTATTATAAAATGGTATAATATCTTTGAGTTTTCTTTCAATTAGTGTTGTTTAAGTCAATTTTCCACTAGAAAATTGAGTTGGATTTGAGCCCAAATTCATAATCTTTTTATTATTGGGTTGGGTAGGTCTAAACTAAGACGGGCAAATTTGATCAAACTCGACCCATTTACTTCGCAATAATTGACCCATTGATAAGTGATAACCCCATCGCTCATCTCAGAGAGAGAAATAACTTTTGCTAAAAAAATCACTAACTTATCAATAAAATTAGTTAAGTAAAATAGAATATCCATAATCGAAATTAACAAATTACAACCTTTGTATTAAATTATTTAACATTTCATACACCAAGTTTTTTTTTTAATTACTCTTATATTCTAAAAAAAATTCATTGCTATTTCATTTTCATCTAAATGTTTTTTTTTCCTCATTCATCTCTTCCTCCATAAGTTAACATCTAGTTGAGCAATCTACCTGCAACATATTCATACTTGTTTTTCCATTTTCATTTTTTTACCCAAAGTTACGTATTTTTATTAGCTGTATTTATAGATTCTTCTCTTCGGTGAAGTTTGATCGCAGAAAAAGAAAATAGATGCCAATAAAATTAAGCATGTGTTGATATCCGACTTGCGACCTCACCAAGGCGAGCACCGACCTGGGGGGTAATCCGACCTCATTAAATACTGTTCATAATATGCATTAAGCTCATACTAATTTAAGGTCAGGTATTTGAGGTCAGCTCGTACTAATGATCGTCGTTATTGAAAAGACATAATGATTAAAGATTCATTACACACTGTCAAACATCCAATTAATCAATTACATTTGGATATGCTCATAACAACACCTCCTCATTCGACCAAGCATATGTCCTAGCTTCATTCTCTAAGTAATTCATTAATTGTTGGGGATCACATGTAAAATAAACTCATAATGACCTGACAAGTCGAGCTCATTAAATCAATCCAAACGTGCCAATGATGTACTTTCTCAACTCGGTACTGTAACTGATAAGACAAGAAAATGATGTATACATATCTATCTCTCCCTATAAAAGTATAAAGGTATCCTCAAGAAATGAGATGATTCTAAACACTTGATATTTCAAAAATCTCATTTAGAAAAAAACAAAGAAAAACACTTGTAGTTTACTCTTATAATTTATAAGTCATTATTAGTAAAAATCATCATTTACATTCTAAGCATGCTTGAATTCTGTACATACAATTTTCAACGTCAACATCATGCATTCTTAACAATTTTTTTAGTTGCATTATTACCTCCAACTTAAAATGAAGAAGAAATTGAATTTAGCCACAAAATAATAACCAATATCAAAAATTATTTTGAATGATTTTTATTTTTTAAAATTTTTATTCATTGATAAAATTATTTTTTATTTGTTTTCACAATGTTTGAAGAGTCAAATAAAGTATTTTCTAAATTGTTCAATATTTTATTAACTTGCTGAAATTAACTTTTATCGATTTGATGCTAGAGTTCAAGGAAAAAGAACATAATAAATTTTAAAAATTTCAGATAAAAGATATTATTTAAAGAAAAATATTTAATCAAAAATCAATAAATAGAAAATAGTATGCCAAATGTTATATACAGTCCCGTTCTCCTGTATTATAGCTAAGAGGGTATTTTTGTATACTGACATATTTGAAAAAATTTCAGCAAATGGTGTCTTTGTAACCATTATGCAGAATTAGTATATAAAATGTAAATTATGAAATGCGGTATGTAAAGTGTAATTACACCTATGGAATATATTTTGTAACTTTTTCTTTTTATAATTGTTGCAAATGCATTATTGCAAGACTAGTCTTAATTTCCTCTAAATTGTTTTTAATAAGGTTAATTAAACAATATCAAATAGTATTAAGGTATACAAATAAGTTGCTTTTTATCGTATTGTTTAGTCTTGTCTATTGATTCATATGGAACGTATTCTCATATTATTGGAACAATTAAACAACGAAAAGAAAAACTATAAAAAAATGGAGACAATTGGTACAAAAATAAGAGTTTCACAAACTTTATACAGATCGACATACTTTTTTTTTTTTATAACCGTGGATGTTTGAGCCAACTTGTGCGCACCTCGACTAATCCCACGGGACCCTGAGATTTACAGTCGGGTACTTACCTCGGTGGCCTTAAGGGGAACTTAAAAAAAATAAAAAGTTAGAACCTTGTATAGTATACTTCACGGGGTGCGGTCGAACATAATAAAGTGCGCACGGATTCGGGTTCGACTAACAAACATTTCATAAAACTTTGTTCATTGAGTTGAATTAATCATTGTCATGTTTTTTAATACTTAGACTGGAGTTCTGGACCACAATAAAAAGTCAGAGAGAAATTAAAATTGTGATAATTGGGAAAATCCTTGAGACTTGATTCAAGATTCTTAAGTAATTGTGCAGCATTATTAAGAGAGGGCTTTGTTGGAAAAGCATGTGGGCACCTCATACTACATATTTTTGATTCTCAAACTGGTTCCTAATAATAGTAGTTGTACCAGTACTGCTATAAAAAAAATCCTAAATAATTCAATGCGGATCGAAGTAACAAGAATATTTCTAGTGGAATAGATTGAATGAAAACTAATTTGACCCATTCACGTGAACTTTTGGAATTCGCATTGTGCTCAAAAATTTATATATTATTCGTAATTAGTGCATTTTTCATAGTTAGTCATTCTATCTCCATACCAAGATGGCGATCGCTAACGTCGCTAGAACCAACATCGATTATTATTATTTGGTGACTAAGGAGTGGGTGTCTCTTCCCTTGCAAGAATGGGTGCAAATTCATTTTGATTTCCAAGGGAAGCTGCAGTTTCAGGTCCTTCACATGGCCTCAAACTTTTGATTTTATCTTTGCATTATTTGGGTATCATCCCATACCACAAAACATATCAAAATAAAATTAATTTTAAATTCCATAAAAGATTAAATAGCCAGATGGGTTCCATGTGGGTACCATGTAAGAACGGTCTATTATTGTTTTGCAGGATATGTGTTTATATATGTAGATATATAGAAATACACACATATACATGTATAGAGGGGGGGGGGGGAGCTTTTAGTTGTCATGTTTTTAACTAATTTCCCTACCCTAACATGATGAGATTCTTTGAGCCCCTTGTGACCATGTTCACAAATAATTATATACGTATTGTATTTGTACTTTACCTTAGTATAATTATAATGAACACGATGTAGAAATTTTATAAATTTTGGTGTTATCGGGGCTCAACGACTCGGTTGTCAGCAAACTGTCTGTAACGTTGGCATGATCAATCTAATATTTTCATTTTTGGTTGGAGAACAATGATCAAGTGTTAGATAATCGATTATCATGATTGGGTACTTCGATATTAAACCGATTCAAATAAGTAATTGAACTAGTGTTCGGAACGAATCGATCGGGTGGGTAGAACGATAATCTTACCATTATGATTAATAAAAGGACGGGTCAAGGACAAAAGATTACAGTCATAAACAATAGCAGTCTTTGAAGGTAAACAAAGCCCACAATAAACTAGTAAACATTTTTAGTAAGAAAGATGAAATTAATCGTTTTTATTACTTATTATGAGTTGACTAATTGATCAATTACGAGAAAGTACTATGTAATAAATCAGTCAGTTGATTACTTAAAACACATTCCTTGCATGTTTTCATGTCGGAAAATTTTGAAACAAGTCCAAAGGTTTACAGTCATTTGTTTCAGATTAACTGCTAGTTCATATTCCAAGAACTAGTGAACACATTTAAATTAATTAATTAATCCTTCATTGAAAATTAATTAATCGTTGAATTTCAATCTTACTAAGAATCCATACACATGCAAAGGGATATTCCATTTTTTAATCCTTAGTCATCACAAACTTATTGTCCAATCATTAATCCCATTTCGCTCATTCATAACCTTGTACAATTGTCTGGAATGGAGCAAAACTAAGAAAGGCAGAAAGAATATGAACAAAATGCAAAACAAGCTGCCTTTTTTCTACTGTTTCATTGGTTTCTGCTTTATTTTTGTCAATGCAGATTCATTTCTTCCAAATGCAGAGTTATCAGCATTGTTATCAATAAAATCTAGCTTGATTGATCCTTTGAATCGCCTCAAAGACTGGAAAAACCCCACCAGCGAGCTTAAAAATCACTCGCCACACTGCAACTGGACCGGGATTTCTTGCAACTCGAAGGGCTTAGTCGAGAAGGTAGATTTGTCCAACATGAATCTCAGTGGCGTGGTTTCAGACAGAATTCACGATTTAAGGAGCCTGTCCATTCTTAACATCTGCTGTAATAATTTCGCCTCGTCGTTGCCTAAGTCATTAGCCAATCTGACTTCTTTGAAGAGCATTGATGCAAGTCTTAACAATCTTATTGGAAAATTTCCAATAGGCCTTGGAATGATTCCAGGTTTGATAAGCATCAATGCATCAAGCAATAATTTCGAGGGCTTGCTCCCGGATGACATTGGTAATTCAACCTCACTTGAAAGCCTGGATTTCAGAGGGAGTTTCTTTGAAGGTTCAATTCCATTGTCGTTCGGGAATTTGAAGAAGTTGAGGTTTTTAGGCCTTTCTGGCAATAATCTTACGGGACGGCTTCCGACTGAGCTTGGTCGGTTGTCGTCTTTAGAGACGATTATTTTGGGATACAATCAATTTGAAGGCTCAATTCCAGGAGAGTTTGGAAATCTCACTAGCCTTCGGTATCTGGATTTGGCTGTTGGTACATTGAGTGGACAAATTCCAGGAGATTTAGGCCAACTGAAGAATTTAACCACAGTTTATCTGTATCAGAACAGTTTCTCTGGAAACATTCCTCCTGAAATTGGAAAAATAAAATCTCTAATCTATTTGGATTTATCTGATAATCAAATTTCAGGAGAAATTCCTTATGAAATTGCTGAACTCAAGAATCTGCAGTTGCTGAACCTCATGTGCAATAATCTGACAGGGCATGTTCCTGAAAAGCTTGGAGAATTGGCAAAACTCGAGGTACTCGAGCTCTGGAAAAACTCGTTGACAGGCCCTTTACCCCAAAATCTTGGAAAAAACTCTCCATTGCAATGGTTAGATGTTTCATCAAATTCGTTGTGGGGCGAGATTCCATCAGGTTTGTGTGATTCAGGCAATCTCACTAAACTCATTCTTTTCAATAATTCCTTCTCAGGTTCAATCCCAATAGGCCTTTCGAATTGTTCTTCTTTGGTACGTGTTCGAATTCAGAACAATCTTATTTCAGGGTCAATCCCAATTGGCCTTGGAAATCTTCCAAAACTTCAAAGATTTGAATTAGCTAATAACAATCTTACTGGTAAACTTCCTGAAGATTTTACGCTTTCGGCTTCGCTTTCATTTATTGATGTTTCTAGGAATCACCTCGTCTCATCATTACCTTCCAGCATTCTTTCTGTACCTAAACTTCAAACGTTCATCGCCTCCTGCAACAATCTTGAAGGAAAAATTCCAGATCAGTTTCAGGACTTTCCGTCACTTTACGTGCTAGATCTTTCCAATAACCATTTTTCAGGACAAATTCCCCAAAGTATAGCTTCATGTGAAAAACTAGTGACTTTGAATCTCAGAAACAATCAATTCACTGGAGAAATCCCGAAAACCATTGCCACAATGCCAACTTTAGCCATTCTAGATTTGTCTAACAATTCTCTTGTTGGAAGAATACCGCAGAATTTTGGTAGTTCACCAGCTCTCGAGTCCTTCAATGTGTCCTACAACAAGCTCGAAGGTCCTGTTCCAAACAACGGTATCTTAATCACCATTAACCCCAATGATCTTGTAGGCAATGCTGGTCTATGCGGTGGGATACTTCCCCCATGTTCTCGAAGTATCATCCACACAACACGGGAAAAGAAAGTTCGGATAAATCACATTGTTGCAGGATTTCTTGTAGGGTTATCAGTAATTTTGGCTGTAGGCATGTTGGTTTTCACAGGGAGATGGCTGTATAAACAATGGTATTTGTACGAAAATTGCTTCAACAATTTGTTCGAGAACAATTCAGAATGGCCATGGAGGCTTGTAGCCTTTCAGAGGCTTAATTTCACTAGTTCTGACATTCTGGCTTGTCTGAAGGAATCAAATGTGATAGGCATTGGTGGGACAGGAATTGTGTACAAAGCTGAAACTCATCGTCCACACAACGTTGTTGCTGTGAAAAAGTTACGGAGGTCGGAAACAGATATTGAAACCGGGGACGACCTCTTTGCAGAGGTGGAACTTCTAGGGAAACTTAGGCATAGGAACATAGTGAAATTATTTGGTTATCTACACAATGAGACTGATGTTATGATGGTGTATGAATACATGCCTAATGGAAATCTTGGTGCAGCATTGCATGGAAAAGAGGCTGGAAAAATGTTGGTAGATTGGGTGTCAAGGTACAACATTGCCCTAGGTGTTGCACAAGGGCTTGCGTATCTCCACCACGATTGCCACCCTCCGGTTATCCACCGGGATATCAAGTCTAACAACATTTTGCTAGACTCAAATTTTGAGGCACGGATCGCTGACTTTGGCTTGGCAAGGACAATGCTTCACAAGAATGAGACAGTATCAATGGTGGCTGGATCATATGGATACATAGCACCAGGTTAGTGAATATCTGCAAATTTAAACTGAAAATGTTCCTGTTTTATTAAGATTTAGTCCAGTACATTTATAGTCAATAGTTCGATTCATTACTGCATCTATTAAAATATCTAAAGCCCGATATACTTATTATGCTTCTCTTCTTATTTTTCAGAATATGGATACACGTTAAAGGTTGATGAAAAAAGTGACATATATAGTTACGGTGTGGTGCTTCTGGAGCTTCTAACAGGGAAAACGCCTCTGGATCCCACCTTTGGCGAATCCATTGATATCGTCGAATGGGTTCGACAGAAGGGAAACAAGAAAAACTTAAAAGAAGCATTGGATCCTGATATTGTTGGACGATGTAAATATGTTGAAGAGGAAATGCTTCTTGTCCTAAAAATTGCACTTCTTTGCACTGCCAAACTCCCAAAGGACAGGCCATCAATGAGAGACATTATAACAATGCTTGGAGAGGCAAAGCCAAGAAGAAAAAGCATTTCCCATAATTGGGGATTCACTGCCAACAAAGAGAAAATAATATTTGCACATTCACCAGTTATAAACCTTTTATAGTATAGCTGAAATTTTACTTGATTTCACTTTTTGAAGTTTGATTTGTATTCATATATGTAAATGACATGTTTTTTTAATGTGGGTTTAGTACTTAACAATATTAAAAAAGTAAAAAGGCGAATATCTTGTTTACTATACTATCCAATATTGCATATTGATGCAGCCGATCTCACAACTAAATAAGGGGGCTGAGCTGAGCCATATTATCTTTTAAATTTTTTTTTCTTGCACTTCCAAGTCATTAGGGGGTTTAGTCTTTAATTGATATTACGACTTTTAATTTCACGCACAAAAAAATGTGGCAATAACGACGTCAAATTTTGTTGCTAAAACTTGATTTCAGTTCGTAACAGGTTTTACAGACGGTAAATTTCAGATATTGAAAGCTAGTAAGGTAATTAGGGTCCGTTTGATTGCAAATGTGGAAAATGAGTGAAAAAATATTTTACAGTGAATTGATTTGCCCAGAAATTATTTTATTGGGAATTATAATAAATTGTATTTGAATGATATAATTTTCCATCAAAAATATTGAAAGTTCGGTGTCCGTTTACCTTCGTTTTTTATGAAAATTGTCTATTAAAGTGATAATTTTTTCTACTATTGGGTCTAGAATTTGTTTCAAATTCCCAAAAAAAAAAAAATTCAACATATCGAATATCATTCGTTTTACATGAAAATTGTCGATAAAAGTAATAATTTTTTTTTTTTTACCATTGTGTCTAGAATTTTTCCAATTGAAAAAAAAAAAAAGGAAATTGTTTTCTAACCAAAATATTAAGAGTCCGTTTGATTGCAAGGGTGGAAAATTGGTGGGAAGAAAATGAATTTCAAGGAAAATAATTGTCTAGAACTTGTTTTTCAAGAAATTGTTAATTAAATGTGTTTGATTAGTATAATTTTCTACCCGAATTTTTTTAAAATTTTTGATCTGTTTGTGTTCGTTTGACTTTGTTTTACAAGAAAATTGTTCATTAAAGTGATAATTTTTTCCACAATTGGTTATAAAAATTGTTTCCATTGCCAAAAAAAAAAATCCTAAAAAATCATTTTTTTCCATCAAAGCTTAGTGTTCGCTTGACTTTATTTTATATGAGAATTATCCATTAAAGTGAATTTTTTTTTTTTATAATTGATTATAAAATTTGTTTCCATTGAAAAAAAAAATGGAATCAGATTTCCCACCAGGTGAAAAATCCAATTCCACAAAATTGGCGAACGCAGGCTCGTGAGCAAACAAGCCAAATAGGTGGAAATGGAAATCACTTCCCATTTTCCATGGAAAATAAGGGTCCGTTTGATTGCACCATGGAAAATAAAGTGGAAAGAAAACGAATTCCAGGGAAAATATTTGCCTAGAACTTGTTTTACGGAGAATTGTAATTAAATGTGTTTGATTGGTATAATTTTCCATGGAAAATGTTGAAAGTTTGAAATCCGTTTGACTTCCTTTTTTATGGAAATTGTCCATTAAAGTGATAATATTTTCTACTATTGGGTTAAGAATTTGTTCCAATTACCAAAAAGTAAAAAAAAAAAAATTTAAAACAATTAGAAAAAATTATCATATTCGTTTGACTTTGTTTTGCATAGAAATTGTCAACAGAAATGAAAATTTTTTTTACAATGGTTGATTGAATTGGTTGCCATTGCTAAAAAAAAAAAAAAAAGTTGGAAAATGTTTTCCCACCTAAAAGGTTGGAAAACATTTTCCACCATTCGTGCATTAAAGGATTGTACCTAGAAAAAGGGAGGAAAACATTTTCCGTGGAAAATTTAGCATATCAAACAGTCAAAAAGTGGAAGTAGGAACTTCCAGGGAAAATATCGCCAATCAAACGGAGCCTAAGAATTTATTTTTCTCAAAAAAATGGAAAATGAGGAAATGTGGAAAAAAAAAAAAAATCAGGCAAAAATTTGACATATCAAACACTACAAAAGTTGAAAAATGAAAATATTTTCCATGTAAAATAAGGTATATCAAACGGAGCCTAAGTTTTAACAACAAATTTTGCCGTTGTTGTCGTCACATTTCTCCGTGCATGGAACTAAAAGTCCTAATACTAATTAAAAAACTCTCGATTGACTTTAAGATAACAAGGCTCAGCTCGTGGCAAATATGCCCATTGACTTTTGAAAAGCAGAGCCAAACAGTACCTTAAACCAATCTCTGTCTTTTCAATAGATTGGGATATTGGAGGAAAGAGGACAAAACGAATAAATGAAAAAATTGCATCTTTGGTTCCTAACCTATTGTTCGAGTAGCAAATTGATACCAAACCTAATAGAAAGCAACAACCAATCCCCAATTTTATGGACAGACTGTCCGTGTAAAACTCTAATTTTGAGTAATCAAATCCAACCTGTTAAAAACGAATGAATGACAGAATTGAAGTATGGAAATCTATGTAGAAATAGCTAGCATATAATTTATGAGATCAAAAGGTTTGCCATTTAAGTTCAAAATTTCCGATATCATTCGGTTTTCTTCCTCCATATAAAGAAAATTTTCAAGCCCAATTGTATACATCCTATGTCAGTTAATATTCATATAAGTATACATCCATCAAAATATATACAAACTATAATAATACTTTCCACAAGGTCTACCTCCTAAGGCTTAAGAGAAAATGGCCATGAGTCTTGATCCCTTTTTAAAATTGGCCACATTCCAATTGTTATCAGAACTATTAATCAATAACTTAACCTACAAGAAGGATGATGTACCAGTACTCTTAGCCTCGGTAAATTTTGCAGCTTCGGCAATTCTCACGGCCATCATGGCTCTGTAAGTTGCCATGTCAGCATTTTCCGCTAGCAACTGGGCATGTTGACGCTTCAGAATAGCCAATACTTCAGATGTGTCGGCTTCTGATTTAGCTTCTTGCTTTTTAAGTAAGATATTATGTTGTTCCAACGCATCTCGTTCAGCAGCCATTGCTGTAAGAGAGTCTCTTTCGGCAATCATTTCTGCAAAGAATGCCAAAGTCAATGTTTGTTATCAAGAATAGCTAGGATAACCAAAAATCAAAATTTACCATACATTATCTGGTTAAAAACATTGGTCGTCACCGAACTTTTATGGCATATATTGTAAGAAGAGTTGATCAATCTATCCATTAGTGTACCAAAAATACACTTTGCTATGTTGGTCGCTGAAGTTAAACATTTGTTACAGTTTGGTCAGTCCTCCATGTCTGGTAGCAAAAGCTGATGTGGCAGACTACTCCGCGAATAACCAGACTGTCACGCCAGATTTTTTGCTGTCAAACTAAACGGACATGGACGGAGTGGCTAACTTGAAACAAAGTTTAAGTTACTGAACCAAGACCAAAATGAAGTTTAGCGACCAACATGGACTCTAGATAAAAGGTTAGAAACCAACAGTGTATTTAACCCTTTGTTAGTAGCTAGCTACTAGGACAAGATCTAAAAACACAATTCATAACCAACAGATTAGTTACCCAAATTTCGTTTAAAAGAAAAAGGCTAATTGAATTCCTGAATTGAAATTACAAATCATAAAGTAATCGAATTTTACGTCGCAGGTTAGTGCAACAATTTGTAAGCCCGGCTCTTGGAAGCATAAAGAAAAATTACCCCAATTATACATCCATACAACAGAACAAAGAGAGCCAAAGACTTGAATTTTGTTCGATAAATACATTTAACATCAGGCTGAGGACCAAATTGCAATAATGGCAATAGGTTAGGAACCAATTATGAAATTTCCATAAAATTCCCATAAATGTATAAACAAATTAACAACAGTATCAACAAGACTAGAACGGTAGAAGTGCAAGTTACCAAGGAAAAGCACCTTGCAACAAAGTTCGTCGTTTGCCTCTCCCAGCCTGACTTCCCGGTCGTTTGAACGATCTTTTCTTTCGCAAAACAGACCTCGGGATCACTTGCATTCTTCTAGGCTGGTAAAACTGTAAAAAAATAATAAGAAAAGAAATGAAAATTTTGTAACTTGAGATGACCAGCACAATCCAATGTGGCTGCTCTACAGAAACATCAGTTTGTGGGACATTAAAGAAATGCATAGAGCACATAATCGAAAAATATTCTTTTTATCTTCTTTTAATACTCAAAAAAAAAAAACCATTCAACATTGTAAGTCAATATTATTAGAATATTTTCCACATTACTTGGAATAAAAGTAACAAATTCAAAAACTCATAATAAGTACAAACTCTATTTAGAATGGAAAAGGCACAATGCAAGAATCCAACTAGATAGTACTTGCTATTGCTGAGTGCAAGGACTTGCTTTAATTGCTTGACCAATACACAAGGAAATTTGACACATTTTGCACTTTTTTTTCAATTATTATCGCCCCCAGCCCCTCCCCTCTCTCTGCTCCTACCCTAAATTTTTCAATCTTGCTACATGTACAATAACTTTGACATCATGGATAACATTCTTGTGAGTTGACAGTTTTTTATACATTGATTTTAGAAACACTTCAAACAATCAACGACACAAATTTTGACAACTCACGCAATGTTAATAACAATATCATCTAGGAATGTACATCTAAATTAATTCCAAACTTTTATATAAGTGAAGAGGCGCAAAGGCCTTCATTCACATATTCCCAAGGCAAGGTGAGATTGTCGGGTAAAATTCTTAAAAGGCGAGTGCCTGAAAACTGGAAACTTGATAAATTCATCCCATGAAATAAAGCCCCTATTTTGTAGAGATTAAAATCAGGTTTTTCTTAAATTTTTATAATATGTGATGAAATGAGTGGTTCAAAAGTTGTGGGTCACAATATGTGGTTAAAATTAATTATTGACTTTGACTAAAATATGAACTTCAATCCCTACCAAACAAGGGCAAAAAAGTGCACTTGAACCCCAGCAACCTAAGAATAACAAAGACTTCCTCCAGCTATTTTTAATCCACTTGTTGTCAATTATCAAGCTTGTGAATGTTTATTCGAATTTATCATCGCAACTGACCATTTCATTCAGAAGTATAAAACACACACACAAAAACGATTAACAGCACGCTCATAGTAATGCAAGACTCCAGGATAAGTAATTAAGTATACTAGAGAGTTCACCAAAAAAAACTTGGTTGTCTCATTTACCTGGAAAACCCTTAACAGTGACGAATGATTCTGTCCTCGTTTTTGAATCCAATAACTACGAATTGCCTCTACAATTTCCTTTCTTTCCAGATCTATGCAAAAAATATCTGCTGCTATGTCATCAGCATAATCGTCTGAATTATAATGAAAACCTTTTTCAAGGGCATCAATTATCAACTCAAAACTCTCAGGATTGACAAGTTCATGAAGCTTCTTTTCTGCGTATAACTTATTATTGAACTTGTTCAGCCAGTCCTCATCATCAGAGTCCATGTCATAATTAGCAGTCCTCTTCGCCAAAGCCCTCGTTAACTCATCGCCTTTAACAGTGATGTATGAATCAGGTCTATCGAACGGTCTGATGTTGCTATCTACAGGACATGATAATTCACGTACCCCAGGAATGGGAAGAATACTAGTTGCATGGACCTGTACATTGCGCTCGGCACATTTCTTGTAAAGTTCCCTGAAAATCGCCCAGTCTAGTTTGTTAGGAAATTCAAGCTTCCAACCACCATCACCTGTCCATATTATAGAATGTGTGAAACGGTTACAACCACATGGCCTCAAAACATTTTTTGCTGCAATGCTATAACGGTAAATCCCATCCCTCATAACTGCAAGAACCCATTGTTCTGATGGAGATACCTCTAATGTGATGGTAGCTCCTTCTTCCCTATGGCACTTGTCCATTTCAGTAATTAATATGTTAGCAGAACAGCTATTAGCACCCAAGTCCTGCGTCTTTTTTGCATAGCTCATAATTAGGTTACTGGGTGCTACAGAGGAGGATCGGATGTCATCTCTAAATCTTAAAAAATCAGAAGCTAAAGCTCGACTGGCTTTTTGTACACGAAGTACTGAAGGCGGTCTACCTCTCTTGCGCTTTAGAGAGGTCCTCGCTTTCTTGATATTGGAACCATTTCTTAGGTGCATAGTTCGAACAGCGGATTTAGAAAATCTAACGGCTGATTGTGACAACTCTCTTGCCTCTGAACCATCAATCCGAGATGCAACCATGATGCCATCGGATCGAACTATCCTGGAAGGAACTTGAGATGAGGGTTCCTCCTGTACGACTTTCTCAACATGCTTGGTCACACGCTGTGAATTTGTACCAAGTACACAAGCCAGTTTTACAGGTTTAAGGTACATACTTGAATGCAAATGCATAAAGCAAGATGGAACTGCAGAAAAATCCACAGAAAACACAGGTATTGAAGACCTTGATCCTGAAAGTATGCAAAAACCAGGATTCTTGATGGAAATAGAATCCTAGAATATGAAATAAGAATATCAGAATAATCCCAAATAAAAAAATCAGATAAGATTCAAACGGCAATTGATAACAATAGTGTTATATCTTGAACTCGAGATACCTCATTACTCATCAAATAACTATACCTAAATGAAGCAAAATTCCTAAACCAACACACAGGCGCACAAAAAAAAGTGACTGCAATAATTAGTAAAGGTATGCTACTAAATAGTTTGAGTCCAAGAAAACATGATTAAATAATAGATAATGAAAACTCATATTTTTAGGTGTATTAGCCATGACTACCCAACAATGATAACTGATAAACAAATATCCATTAGTATGGAAAATAAAATATTCTTGATGGAAATAGAATCCTGAGGTATGAAATTAGAATATTAAAATAATCCCAATAAAGCAATCAGATAAGATTCAAACAGCAATAGAAAACCATCGTATTAAATCTTGAACTCGAGATACCTCATAACTCACCAAATAACTATACCTAAATGAAGCAAAATTCCTAAACCAACACAGTGAATACAATAATTATTAAAAGTAGCTACTAAATAGTTCGAGTTCAAGAAAAACATGGATAAATGATTGACAAAGTAAACTCAGATTTTTAGGTGTATTAGCCCTGACTACACAACAATGATAACTGATAAACAAATATCTACTAATACGAAAATAAAGAAAAATTACCTGCACAAATCGAATGCCATGTGAAGAAAAAGCATCACATATTGGTTCTGATAGTAAGAATGCAGAAAGACGCCACAATTCAATCCTAAACCTCCTCATGTACTTGAATACGGAATTCAGGAAGTATGAAATCCAATAACCATTATCATAAGAACACTCACTGGCAATAATAGCAAGTTCTGAACACCTTCCAGAATTATTGTGGAATTCTCCACGTGTTTCAGACAGTTCAGTAGCTCTATAACTTTTCCTCAAACTTTTCCGTACAAACTGCTTCCCAAACATCTTATCCTCTGAAATGTTGGAACTACTCAACACAATCTTTCTCATTTTTCTCTTATATACAATTCCAAACATCCTGTCAGCAATTTTTACCTGTGGCACGCATTCTTCTGTCTTAGGTTCCACAACTATATCCAAGGAAGAATCATTTTCATTTTTATTTTCAATTTCATGCCATGCCCTCTTGCAACGTTTTCCAGCGTCCACTCCAAAATTTATAGAATTGTTTGGAAGCTCAATCCGCTCATTCTCCTTATTGGCCGCTCTCAGGTACTTCCCACTAAGACGTGGTTCAGTGCACAGCCTCCTTCCTGACCGCAAGACCCTCGCTCCAAGCACCCTCGTGATTTTTCTCATTCCCACTGCGGGCATTGGTGTGCCTACTAGGCAAAATGACCGAATCAATCTTCCTTTATGTAACACCACCTTAAAATCAAAACTTGGTCAAATACAAAACCCACAAAGTTCTGATAACGCAGAGCACTCAAATCCTTTGTTTTTGTTCATTTTCTAGTGGCATAGATTGCTCTTGGTCTGGACAAATGAAAAAGGGCTCAGCAAAACAGATGACTACACAGTAAGAGTCCCGGAAAACAAAATTCGGTATCTTAGTCTCAATAAATGGCACGAACCTAATCTGAAATAAAATAGACTTTCTACGAAGAAGAACTCCACGGCTAAATTCAATTCAAAGTCCCACCAACATAAACGAGAACCCTTGACTAGACAACAACCCGATCCCAACTCAGTAAGCTTGGGACTTCCACTCACACAAATCGATCCCAAACTCCTTTCAAGCATGCAAGAAACTGAGAAAGAAACCCTCTTCTTTCACTCTTCCCCACCAATCTCGGTCCCCAACTCAGTTGACTCAACCGAACCCACAACGAGCCACGGATATTTTTCAATTCATTTTTCAGCAATTTTCAACCTCGCCATACTGCAAAGAAAACTATATACCAGAATACGACAAACCCATCAAAAATTCCCAATGTTGTTCCATAAAAACACCATCTTTAATCATTAATATCCAAAAAAATCCAAAACATGTGTAAAATAATAATCCTACAATAAAAGATTACCTGTCTGCAAATAATAATTCTACAGTCCACTAGTAATTTCTTTGATTTTTCAGACGGGTCCTTTTTATTCTAGTTTTCTAGTTTTTTTCAGGAGTTGACGGTGGAGGGCTGCGGAGTGCTGTGAATGTTCTCTAGGGTTTGAGTGCGG
This sequence comes from Fraxinus excelsior, assembly GCA_019097785.1. Taxonomy (NCBI): domain Eukaryota; kingdom Viridiplantae; phylum Streptophyta; class Magnoliopsida; order Lamiales; family Oleaceae; genus Fraxinus; species Fraxinus excelsior. The sequence continues at coordinate 47,509,430 of CM032623.1, forward strand.
GAAATGAGGCAGGAGTAGTAACCGCTACTGGTGAGCCAGAGTGTTCACAACCGTTGGATGAAAAGGAATGGACGGGTGAGTTAAGAAATCGATGACTTGGATTGGTAGGGACCTGTGGGGCCCATAGGCCTCAGCATCTACAGTTTTGGCCACTCACAGCACGTGAGAGTGCGAGCGTGTGAGAGGGAGAGATATAGGTAGTCCACGTGTTGCCCAAAAAGTTTCCTCCCACTAAATTTGTTCATCGTTTTTAAAAAAATTATTAAAATGTTTATTTTACTTTGAATAATGTTACTTGAAGAGTTGTGAAAATTTTTAGGGATTCTTTGTTAAAAGGCATGGTCAAACAATGTATTTGGACAAATAGGATTTTCTCAATGTTTATTGGTAAAATGACCTTCATTAAAAAAAATAGAATAAATAAATGGTATAAAATGTCTAAAATATCATCATCATCAAAAGACCCAAATACCCTTCAATCCAATTAAATTTCTCAATTCATCACCAATCCAATTAACGAGCTCTCCGTCTCCTTTGCTTGCTTCCCCCACAAAATTTTGTTATTTATTGTATTACTCACCTATATTTTCCTACATTTTGAGTATTTGAACAAGAATTTTGGTTTCTATACTATCTACATTGAAATATCTAAATATTTGAAGAAAAAAGAAAGGTATTTTTGGTAATTTCGTGTAAATTGATCTTTTTATTGTTGAATATAGTATGAAATGATATTTTAACTAATTTATTTTCCACAATTGATGTATTTTTGTACTGGGTGTAACTATTGGACGGTCTACAGTACAGAACGACACTCCAGTCGTTTTACATAGTGCAGAACGACAGTACAATCGTTATCTTTCATGTAAAATGACAATACAAACATTATCTGTTGTTATAGTATGTCCGTTCTTAATAATACAATGTTGTTATTTTCATAATTTAAATATGATGGCTATTTATGTAAACTATTTAACTTTTTATTTTATTTGCAGCTATGAATTCTATAGAAATGATATAGATACAAGTATGTTAGTTTGTTGAGTTTAAAAAGACTGAAGAATGCAAATGGACATGAAATTATTTAGAGAATGCTGAAAAAAATCTGGATATTCTTTATGTTCCAACTAACATTTAGTGTATAGAGTTGTACAACAAAGTACAAGAACTTGTTAGTCTGGATTCAAAGTTATATGAAATTAAGATGATATCTTTTAACTCTGGTATGACTAAGTTTTCAGTTCCACCACAAAGGATTAATTGTGACATGAAAGTAAAGTGATTTCTTTCTATTTGTAAAAAAATCCTATTTGTGTGACTATTTCGACTAAAGTTGCAGATTTTATTGGCAGAACGACACTGTGTCTTTTTCAAAATAGTAACGACAGTTGTGTCGTTTTCTTTTGCCTCTCGATTAAGTAATGAGCATAAATCCTGAATGTTATAAGGGGCGTGTTCAGTCTACAACTTAAATGAGTTTGACTTATTATTATCGTGGCTCGGACGCGTCGCAGCTCTTCAAAATCGATTTTATTGGCAGAACGACACTTGTGTCGTTTTCAAAACAGTAACGGCAGTTGTGTCGTTTTCTTTTTCCTCTCGATTAAGTAATGAGCATAAATCTCGAATGTTGTAAGGGATGTGTTCAGTCTGCAACTTAAATGAGTTCGACTTATCATTATCGTGACTCGGACGGGTCGCGGCTCTTCAAAATCGTATTTATTGGCAGAACGACACTTGTGTCGTTTTATTAATTTTTCCAATATTTTGCTACTTTTCAAGGCAAAGACATCAAGGATTGGACCCCCCCCCCAACCTAAGAAAGACGAAAATATTGATTGTGTGACAACTAGAAGTGGAATTGATATAGAATATAAGGTATGAAACGGTGAAAACACAAGTCTTAGTCCATATTCGGTTGAAAGTACAAAGAATGGGCATATCTCAAGTATTTTATAAGGGGCGTGTTCAGCTTGTAACTTAAATGGATTCTGTTTATCGATTATCGTAGTTCGAACGGTTCGCGGCTCTTCAAAATCGTATTTATGTCGTTCTGTTGATTTTTCTAATATTTTGCTACTTTTCAATGCAAGAATATCGAGGATTGGACCCCTCAACCTAAGAAGAACGAAAATATTGATTGTGCGACAACTAGAGGTGAAATTGATATAGAATATAAGGTATGAAATGGTGAAAGCACAAGTCTTAGTCTAGATTCGGTTAAAAGTACAAGGAATAGACATATCTCAAGTATTTTGTAAATGGCGTGTTCAGTCTGCAACTTAAATGGGTTTCGTTTATCGATTATCGTGACTCGTACGGGTCGCGGCTCTTCAAAATCGTATTTATTGGCAGAACGACACTTGTGTCGTTCTATTGATTTTTTCAATATTTTACAACTTTTCAAGGCAAGGACATCAAGGATTGAACCCCCCAACCTAAAAATAACGAAAATATTGATTGTGTGACAACTAGAGGTGGAATTGATATAGAATATAAGGTATGAAATTGTGAAAGCACAAGTCTTAGTCTAGATTCAGTTGAAAGTACAAAGAATGGACATATCTCAAGTATTTTGTAAGGGGCGTGTTCAGCCTACAACTTAAATGAGTTCCATTTATCAATTATCGTGGCTCAGACGGGTCACGACTCTTCAAAATCGTATTTATTGGCAGAACGACACTTGTGTCGTGAAACGACAATTGTGTCGTTTTGTTGATTTTTCCAATATTTTGCTACCTTTCAAAGCAACGACATCAATGATTGGACCCCCAACCTAAGAAGGACGAAAATATTGATTGTGTGACAATTAGAGGTGAAATTGATATAAAATATAAGGTATAAAATTGTGAAAGCACAAATTTTACTCTAGATTCAGTTGAAAATACAAAGAATGGGCATATCTCAAGTATTTTGTAAGGGGCGTGTTCAGCATGCAACTTAAATGGGTTCCGTTTATCGATTATCATGCCTCGAACGGATCGCGGCTCTTCAAAATCGTATTTATTGACATAACGACACTCTGTTGATTTTTTCAATATTTTGCTACTTTTCAAGGCAAGAACATCGAGGATTGGACCCACCAACCTAAGAAATGACGAAAATATTGATTGTGTGACAACTAGATGTGGAATTGACATAGAATATAAGGTATGAAACTGTGAAAGCACAAGTCTTAGTCTAAATTCGTTTGAAAGTACAAAGAATGAGCATATCTCAAGAATTTCGTAAGCAACGTGTCTAGTCTGCAACTTAAATGAGTTCAGTTTATCGGTTATCGTGATTCGGACATGTCGCGGCTCTTCAAAATCGTGTTTAGAGGCAGAACGACACTTGTGCCGTTTTCAAAATAGTAACGACAATTGTATCTTTTTCTTTTTTCCTCTTGATTAAGTAATGAGTATAAATCTCGAATGTTGTAAGTGGTGTGTTCAGCCTACAACTTAAATGAGTCCAACTCATCATTACCGTGGCTGGACGGGTCGCAGCTCTTCAAAATCGATTTTAGAGACAGAACGACACTTGTGCCGTTAAACGATAATCAATTTTCGTGGCTCTTCGTGCTCAAATTCAGAGGTAGAACGACACTAGTTACATTCTTTTGATTTTTCCCATATTTTGCTACTTTTCATGGGAACGACCTTAAGGTGTCGCTTAGAGGCAGAACAACAAGTGTCGTTCTCTTTGATTTTTATTTACAAATATAACAACAGTTCTATCGTTCTGGTAGACGTTCTCAAAGCAGTAACGACACTTTTGTTGTTCTATTGATTTCTCCAATATTTTGCTACTTTTTCAGCAGAACGACGTCAAGTATTGGATCCCCTAACTTAAAAAGTTCGACAAACTGATTGTCTTTTTAGCCAATCAATCTAACTTACCTATTTTTGTACTCAAAATTGTCGTTTTCAATCCTCTTAGTTAAAAAAAATATTTCGGGGGCTCCGCCCCCGAACCCCTAGGAGGGGGCCCAACCCCCGTATTTTTTGATAGATAATATAGGTATGAAACGGTGAAAACACAAGTCTTAGTCTAGATTCATTTGGAAGTACAAAGTAATGGGTATATCTCAAGAATTTTGTAAGCCGCGTGTTGAGTCTACAACTTAAATGAGTTCAGTTTATCGATTATCGTGGTTGGGACGGGTCGCGGCTCTTCAAAATTGATTTTAGAGCCAGAACGACACTTGTGCCATTTCAAAACAGTAACGACAGTTGTGTCGTTTTCTTTTGCCTCTAGATTAAGTAATGATCATAAATTTCGAAAGTTATAAGTGGCGTGTTCAACCTGCAACTTAAATGAGTTCAACTCATCATTATCGTGGTTTGGACATGTCGTGGCTCTTCAAAATCGATTTTTGATGCAGAACGACAGTTCTGTTGATTTCTCCATTATTTTGCTACTTTTCCAGCGGAACGACGTCAAGCATTGCACCCCCTAACTTAAATAGGTTGAAAAATTGATTGTCTTTTTTGTTAGTCAATCTAACTTGCCTATTTTGGTACGCAAAATCGTCGTCTTCAATCCTCTTAGTTAAAAAAAAACTTCGAGGGCTCCGCCCCCGAACCTCCAGGAGGAAGGCCCGCCCCCTCCACTCCCCGTATTTTCGTCAATACTTTTTGTTGATTTCTCCAATATTTTTTGCTTCTTTTCCATTATTAGAGGTCATTTCGTTGAAAAAATCAAATTACAGCAGATAACGACTGTAGTGTCATTTTACGTCACGCCTGCGAACCTTTTTGAGCAACAGCAGATCAAATTTGTGCATTATTGGTTGATGTTAAGTCATGGTGTTCGTCGTCTGGGCGAGTGCTATCCACTGGCGGTGGTGCGCGACCATGGATGTCTCCGGAGACATGTTTTTCGGCAGAAGAAGAGTGCGCAATTCTGGCTGTTTCGTGGATAATTGTTGGTTGGAGGTCGTAGATGGGAGTAAGATGAGGCTGGGGTGGTGGAGTCCGATGGTTTTGGTGGCCGAAAAGTGGTGGAATCTGGCTCCATATGTGGCTGCTGAAAATGGGCAAAAATCGCGCAAAATGAAGAAGAAAGAAGAAGGTGAAATGAATGAATTTGGGTGAATAATTTGATATAAATTGAAGGACAACTTTGTCATTTTACCATTAAAACTTTTTAACTTTTTTTTATTCTATTTCAATGTGGGTCAAATGCCATTTCTCCAAAATCATTGTTTAGTGGGGCTATTTGGCCAAATTTTTACTAATAGATAAGATGTCGAGAAGAAAGTGAAAAAAAAAAATTCTATTTTTTCAATTTGGTTGAAAAAATTCTAACACGATTATATCTCACCACATCATATATATGTACATTAATCTATAAATGGTGATTTACATGTAACACAATACTTTTCATTATAAAATATAGATATTGTGAATTACCTCGTCCTCCACCCTCGTTGTAGTGCTCCTCATGGGCCTCGTCAAAATAGTAAACTAGGCGAGAAAAGAAAAATAGTCCATCCAAAATTTCATAATAACCTCCAAATATTTTTTATTTAAGCTGTAAAATATCACCAATGATTTTAGCGCAAGAAGTTACTCCAAGTAACATGGATGAATCTAACATGCATTCTAATCTAATTGTGCATTTACAATTGCTCAACTTTTTGCCATATAAACCTGTTAATGTTGAATGTATTGCCCCTCCATCTGGTTGGTCCTCAATTTCAATATCTTGTGGTGTTGTAAAAAATACAGTCCCAAAACATTCACAACCAAAATGAACACAGAAGATTTTTCGCCCTAAGGCCCGGATGTTCACCCTAATCTGGGCTAGTCACCCGTTGAGCATTCACCGGAGTGATTATCGCTCTAATCCACTAGAATCCAAACGAAAGTTATCAAGTACAGATCAGAGACCCAAAAGAATCACTCGACACAAAACCCTCAGCCCAAACCTCTCTATTTCTCTCTTTTGCAGATTACACACAGTAACCCATATCTATGCTCACCAAGAACACAAGGATCACACCAGAACAGTAATCTAAACAAAGATATCACCAAGATTATCTAACCTAAAGATTACAGACGAAAACCAACAGTTTTCTTCAAGAGAGAATATACAGAGAGTCGAATGTCAAGGAGAGCAAACCCTAGACCCAAAAGTCGATTTCTACCAGAGGCAATGGAAGAGTCTCGAATATGTATAGTCACCATGCATCCAGCGGTCTAGCCACGGCCACGTGTCTCAATCTCACCCAGCTTACTTATCAAGGCCAAAGTCGCATAACAGAAACACGAGATTGCACATTGGGGGCCAAAGGACCGGGTCACACTTATTACAAACAATGGGCTGTAGTGTTGGGCTTCATCATTGGGCTTGACTGTAGATGTTAAGCATATATATACTAACAATCTCCACCTTGCTTGACATCTTCGGGTTTCATGTGGATTAGAGGTTAACTCCTCCTCCGGTTTCATGTGCTCGAGTACCTGCAAAAGGATTAGTCAGTAATGATATTTAAGAGATTCAAACAATCCTTAAATTTATATAAAGGAAGTATTTTGGTTCCCATATCTGCAGGATTACACTCAGTAGAAATCTTCTCAATTTTAATGATTTCCTTTTCAATAATATCTCTTATGAAATGGAATTTAACATCAATATGTTTTGTCCTATCATGAAAAACTGGATTTCTACTGAGATGTATTGCAGATTGACTATCAGAGTAAACAGTAGCATCATTACCAGAGAAGCCAATTTCATCCAATAAATTCTTCAACCAAATACCTTCCTTTACAGCATCTGAGGCTGCAATGTACTCAGCCTCAGTGGTGGAAAGTGCTACAATTTTTTGCAGCTGAGATTTCCAGCTAACACAGGCATTATTCACAGTAAAAACATAGGCAGAAGTAGATTTTCTATTGTCACAGTTACCAGCAAAATCAGAATCAACAAAGCCTTTAAGTTGAATTTCAGTTTCACCTTTACAGAACATTAAACCCAGATCAGAAGTCCCTTTTAAGTATTTCAGTAACCACTTTAAGGCTTCCCAATGATATTCTCCAGGATTGCTCATATATCTACTTAGAGTACTTATGGCAAAAGCAAGATCAGGTCTTGTGCAGACCATAACATACATAACAGAACCAATAGCATTAGCATAAGGGATTTTATCCATTCTACTTCTTTCAAATTCAGATTTAGGACATTGTTCCACAGAAAACTTGAAGTGACTTGCAAGTGGTAAGGTAACAACTTTGGCCTCATTCATAGAAAATCTAGTTAACATTTTTAAAATGTAAGTCTGTTGAGTTAAGAACAGAGTTTGATTAGACCTATTTCTTTTAATCTCCATACCTAGAATTCTTTTGGCACAACCTAGGTCTTTCATTTCAAATTCTTGTTTAAGCCTTTGCTTGATGTTCTTAATTTCATTAGCATCATAACCAGCCAGTAACATGTCATCCACATAGAGCAAAAGGTAATAAGAATTTGGACCTCCTTTTCCTTTATAGTAAAAACATGGGTCATATTCACTTCTATTGAAATCAAGACTTTTGATAAAGGTATCAAATCTGATATACCATTGTCGAGGTGCTTGTTTTAAACCATAGAGAGATTTTTTCAAGTAGCACACCCATTTTTCTTTTCCTTTTTGTTCAAAACCTTTTGGTTGACTCATAAAAATTTTTTCATCCAAGTTACCATGCAAGAAAGCAGTTTTCACATCTAATTGTTCCAATTCAAAATCATATTGAGATACAATAGACAGCAAAATTCTGATAGAGGTATACTTGACTACAGGAGAAAAAAATTTCATTATAGTCAATTCCCTCCCTTTGGTTAAACCCCTTAGCAACCAGCCTGGCCTTGAATCTAACACTATCATCCTTAGGGTCTCCTTCTTTGACCTTATAGATCCATTTACAGTCAATGACTTTAGCCCCTTTTGGTTTATTGACTAAAACCCAAGTATTATTCTTCTCTAAGGACAACATCTCATCCTTCATGGCTTCAAGCCACATGTTAGCATTTTTTCCTTCAACAGCCTCTTCATAAGAGGTAGGATCACCTTCCAAAGGTCCTATAACACTAAGGGCAGTGATGAAATCAGGTTCACTGTACCTAGCAGGTGGTCTTATTTCCCTTCTGGTTCTATCTCTGGCCAGAAGGTAATCTTCTAAAGGGTTAATGTGAGGGTCAGGTTCAGTTTCAGAATTAAGATCAGGGGTATCCTGCTCTGGTGCATGCTCCACCTGAAACTGATTTTCATTTTCAGTGTTAAGTTCAGCTGGAGTAAGCTCTGTTTGAATAGTGCTTATATTTTGATCAGTTTCAGTTGGAGTAGACCCTTTTTCTTTGAGACAGGGCATGTCTATCTCATTAAAGACAACATTTCTACTTATAGTGACTCTGTAGCCTCCCAGACCCTTCAGCCAAACTCTATATCCTTTAACACCTTCACCATACCCTAAGAAGACTCCTTTAATGGACCTAGGTTCCAGTTTTCCTTCATTTTGGTGTACATAGGCAGAACAGCCAAAGGTTTTAAGTTTAGAATAATCAGCAGGCTGTCCATTCCAAACTTGGTCAGGTGTTTCATAGTTCAGGGATTTGGTGGGGCATTTATTTATGAGATATGAGGCAGTTTTGACAGCTTCCCCCCAGAATAATTTTGGAAGTCCTGAACTAGTCAACATACACCTAACTCTCTCTAACAGAGTCCTATTCATCCTCTCAGCTAGACCATTCTGTTGTGGGGTATAAACAACAGTTCTATGCCTGAGAATCCCATTGTCTTTGCAGAAATTATCAAATTCCTCATTGCAGAATTCAAGGCCATTATCAGTTCTAAGGGTTTTAACCTTCTTATTTACTTGATTTTCAACAAGAGTTTTCCAATTGACAAAATTTTGAAAAGTATCAGATTTATTTTTCAAAAGTAAGACCCAACTCTTCCTAGATAAATCATCAATAATCAGAAGGTAGTATTTAAAACCAGAATAGGTATTCACAGAGGCTGGTCCCCAAAGATCAGCATGAAGATAATCAAGTATGCATGTAGATTTGTGTGTGCCTGCAGAAAATGGCAGTTTCTTTTGCTTACCATATATGCAATGTTCACAAAAGGATACCTTTTCAATTTTTTCATTTCCCAAGTGTCCTTGTTTCTTAAGAATATGCAGATTCTTATCACTTATGTGTCCTAACCTTTTGTGCCATATTTCTGATTTATCTGACAGTGTGACAGCAGCAGCAATGGACTGATTCTTTTGTTGTAAAGCTTTCAGAATATAAATTCCATTTGATTTAAAAACTTGAGCAATTTTATCAAACTTCTTTTGAAGAATCAGGGTACCTTTATTTATAATTGTGTTAAAACCTTCATCATCAAGAGTGCCTAAAGAGATTAAGTTTCTCTTCAGACTGGGAATATACCTGATCTTATTTAAGGTCAGTACATATCCATTTTCAAGTTTCAAAACAATTTTCCCAATTCCTTTAATTTTGCAAGAAAAATCATTTCCCATTATTACTTGTCCTCCATTTACTTCCATGAATTCAGTGAAATATTTTTTTACATGGTGTCATGTGAAAAGTACAACCTGAATCTAAGATCCATTCATCTTTTCCAGATGAATGGCAAGTCACATAGACTTGTCCATTAGAGGCTGCAGCTTCTTCATAAGCTAGGGCAGCTCCACCTTCAATTTTATTTGAGTTTTTCAGTTCATCCATTCTCTTGATACAATCTTTTATAAAGTGACCCATTTTACCACAGAAATAACATCTCTTTCCTTTAGCCTTACTATCAAACTTATTGAACTTATTTTTGTCTTTTGAAAAATTTCCTGAGTAATCTTTGGGTTTTCCAAAGGTTTTGTTTTGAAAAGAGTTATTGTTCTTCTTATAGGAATAGTTTCCTCTGATGTGATAACCAACTCCAGTAGTGGAGGTTTTTGTTTCACTTTTAAATTCAAGTTCTTTATTCCTTAAGGAAGCAACAATATCATCAACAGTGACAGAAATCCTACCATATTCTAGAGCATTTTTAAGTTCCTTATACTTATCAGGTAAAGAAGATAGTAAGGCTACAGATTTTTGGTCACTGGATAGAGTCTCACCACTATTGGTGAGATCTTGTGAAAGTTTGTTAAATCTGTCAAGATTTGTTTCAAGATCAGAATTGGATTCAAATTTGAAACTGAAAAACTGTTTCCACAAGTAACATTTGTTGGGAAGAGTTTTGGTTTTGTATAAAGATTCAAGTTTAGTCCAAATATCAATTGCAGTAGTGGTGTCACCTACTTCTCTAATCACATTGTCAGATAGATGCAGGAATATGGTGCTCCAAGCAGTTTCCATTTGCTCAGTTCTCTTAATTTGGGTGACTTCTTCACCCCAAGATTCATCTAAGGCTTTTGCACATTTTTGTTGCATTAGTAATGCCTTCATCTTTTTACTCCAGAGATTAAAATCACCTTTAGCATTCCACATTTCAACATCAACTTTAGTGTTTGCCATAGATTTCATATAGAAAAGGGTATGCAAAGATTAACAAGTAAGTTGAGCAAAAGCAGGAATGTATGCAGACTGAGATCACTTCAGATATTAACGTGCAGATAATGTTCACACAGAATTATATGTGCACTTAAATCAACAAGGATCAAATAATATCAGGTAACTCAACAGTGATAGGTAACAGAAAATTCGAAAAACAGAAATTAGGGTTTTTCTTGAAGAAACCGTTAAACCTGTCCCCTCAGATTCTAGGGTTCTCTTATGAAACCCTAGACAAAGGAAGATTAAGGTGGGTTTCAACCAAGAAAAGCATAAAGGACTGAGTAGCTCGAAAATTGGTAGCCAATAAGGGTTTAAAACTTGTTACCAGATGTGTCTCAGTGCAAGATGTAAAATAGTGAAAACCAGACTATTTTACTTTTACTCCCAAAAACAGGATCGGTTCCAATATTGCAGATCTATGAAGATCAGTAGCAAGATCGTCAAGAAACCAAGAGTAAAACCAGATCGAAAGCCTCCAATAACCAGATCGAGTGCTCTGATACCACTGTTGTAAAAAATACAGTCCCAAAACATTCACAACCAAAATGAACACAGAAGATTTTTCGCCCTAAGGCCCGGATGTTCACCCTAATCTGGGCTAGTCACCCGTTGAGCATTCACCGGAGTGATTATCGCTCTAATCCACTAGAATCCAAACGAAAGTTATCAAGTACAGATCAGAGACCCAAAAGAATCACTCGACACAAAACCCTCAGCCCAAACCTCTCTATTTCTCTCTTTTGCAGATTACACACAGTAACCCATATCTATGCTCACCAAGAACACAAGGATCACACCAGAACAGTAATCTAAACAAAGATATCACCAAGATTATCTAACCTAAAGATTACAGACGAAAACCAACAGTTTTCTTCAAGAGAGAATATACAGAGAGTCGAATGTCAAGGAGAGCAAACCCTAGACCCAAAAGTCGATTTCTACCAGAGGCAATGGAAGAGTCTCGAATATGTATAGTCACCATGCATCCAGCGGTCTAGCCACGGCCACGTGTCTCAATCTCACCCAGCTTACTTATCAAGGCCAAAGTCGCATAACAGAAACACGAGATTGCACATTGGGGGCCAAAGGACCGGGTCACACTTATTACAAACAATGGGCTGTAGTGTTGGGCTTCATCATTGGGCTTGACTGTAGATGTTAAGCATATATATACTAACATGTGGAACGCTCTTTCTCATAGACAATATGATGAGAAGATCCTAGCTAGGGATATAATGTTAAGCGGTACAATGCCAAGTCCATCAGTCAAAAGATAGGTGCGAGGAACGCAATTGAAGGTAAAATTATCTAGCAATGCTATAGGACAACTTGTACAATTGATAGAAATGAGAAGAGGCATCTAGGCCATTCTAAAAATTCTTTGGAATCCTATGAAAAAACTTGATTTCCAAATGTTCTATGTAGAGAAAGTCTAATTTCTAGAATGTTTCAAGTAAATATATTGTAAAATAATCTTGAAATTAATATCCAAGGTAGGTTAGGATCAATTAACATCGCCATTCAAATGAGGTGAGAGTATAAATAGGCTAAGGAGACCTTATTTGTAACCAACCTAGGAGAGCTCGAACACAACTCATTAAGCAAACAATTAAAAGTGAAAGCATTGTGATACTTCTTGAAAGTATAATATACAAGTCATATATTTCTCTCCCACAGTACTTGCGTGTTTTCCTTCCTTAACTTTTAGAATATTTTATAGCGTACCATATGGTGCATTTGCAAAGTGCAATTAATCAAAGGGAATATGATTTTAACTGAGACCACGAGGAAGAATTGGGGAGCTAAGTGCGGTGGTAAGCTTAGAAGAGTCAAATATGCGACAAGTAGTATACAGTCAATCACTTGGGAAAATAAATTTAAAAAAAAAAAAACGACAATTGAGTTTGATTAATGGATTGTGTTCACAAAAATGTGCATGATGGCAACGATGACAGACTTGATCTTTGGAATGACAGCATTGGATTAGCTAAATTTTTGCTTTTTGGGAAAATATTTTGACTTGTAATCCATTTATTAGTCAGAATGTAAAATACAATAAAAAAAGAAAACTCTATTAGTATATTTTCACAGTTGGTGGGGGAAAATATTTTGACTTGTAATCCTTTTTGTTTGATAGATTTTTAATTTTATTTATTTATTTTTCTTTCTTTCTTTTGAAAAAAAAAAAAGTAAGGATAGAAAATCATTTATCGAGTTTAATAAATAAATAAATAAATAAAAACTTGATTTCTGTCTATTAGGGTCTTAAATACACCACATTTTAAAGATTGAGCAACAGATGTGCTCCAAAATGCAGGTTGAAATGCAGGTTGAAAGCCCAAATACACTATTGTGTAAAGCTTGAAACTTCAATCTAATTTATCTTAAATTTAAAAATATAATAGATATTGCAGCATGTACATTTATTTAATACATAAATAGTCTCTGTTTAGTTTAGCTACAAATTATTTTATATTTTGATAAAATTTATTAAAATATATCATTTAAAAGTTGATAAGAATTATGTATATCATGAAATATGTAATTAAAATTAATTATTAATTTTGCCTTAAAACTTTTTAACCCTTTTTGAGACAAAAGCCAATATTTTAACATATACTTACGTTTTCATATTCATACAAAAATAATTAATGCATATATAATCATGTACACATAATTCGCTTAGATCATGTCAAGATTATCAGATTATCTAAATCTGAAAAGGAGAAAAACCCTTATCTGATCCTTATATAGAGATATAAAGATTGGGTTTTTTGGAGAGGAGAAACATAAAAAAAAAAAAAAGATAGGAGTTGTAATACATTTAGATCAGAATTTTTGAATTTTCTTGATAAAAGGCTTTTCCTTTTGTTTAGGATTTTTTATTTCATGGCTGCTGGTACAGAAGTATTTTGTTGAGACTGCAGTGGTGGAGATGGAGTGCCCTAGTGTTGTTGCTGTTGAGTTTTCATCAATAGAAGACACTACCAATGAACAACACTGATAAAAAGGCTAATTTCAATGATAAAAAGGGATGTCACGTAGACACGTGCCTCCGTGACATGGAGACACCGTGTCTCCGTGCGTAACGAAGACACGGTCCATGCCTCCATTGCACACGGAGACACAGGCGGTGTCTCCGTTGCTAATGGAGACACGGACAGTGTCTCCATGCGAGATGGAGGCACGTCCATCTTGCAAGGAAACATGCTCCGTGGCGCACCAAGACTTCATCTTCATTGTTATCTAACAAACAATTTTTTAAAAAAAATTGGAATCATGAGGCAAAAATTTATGAGAATAAATCTAAATAATATGATGATAATAATGCATATTACTTGAGGCAAGAATTTCTTCATTACAATACAAACAATAGAGAATAAATCTAAATATACACTTTGAATCGACGCAAACAACACTACCAAAAAGAATTCCTTCAACAAAATGGAAATTATGCATTAATTAACGGGAACTCACTTTTAGCTTAAGCTCAATCCAACAAGACACCACACCAAAGAATTTTACTATGTGAGAAACGACGTGAAAATGGGGAAAGGAAAAAGAGGGGTAAAAAAATATAGAAAGCATTGAGCAGTTGGTCTTACAGTAGTTTAATTGGTGCATTTGCGTGTGAAAATGAAGAAAAAGAAGAAGAAGAAGAAGAAATGTTGGTTGAACTAAAACAAAAAATAAAAAATAAAAATTGAATTACGACGATGGAAAATTGCGACACGTGGCGCACAAAGTTTTAGCCTCTCGTATATTGTAGTGATTTAGGGCTTGTATCATTCTTGCAAGAGATCTAAACCTATTTTTTCAGTTTGTTAAGGATTCCAAACTCAACAAAGGCGCAACTAAACACGAGGATTGCTTTGTTTTGAGACTTAACCCAACACCTTACGACATGAGCTAATCATAACCAAGCACCATCTGTGTCCACATTCCCAAGTGAACCCTTCTAATGGGAAAAGATCCATATAACAGAATTCAAAATGTACAGGTAGGATTTAGGGTAAAGCCTTTTTGCACCCCACTTCCTAAAAAAGAGTGGGCCCTCCTATTGTTAAGGGATTGTCAAAATAAAGTTTTTAGGAAGAACATGCAATCATTTTCATTGTATAAGATATAGGGGAGACTAGAGAGTGAGCAGGATTGTTGAAAGGGAATTTTGGTGAGGGTAGGGTTATGCATATTGGAGTGGTTTTTGTAGAGTAATTTAGTCCAATGATAGGTTAATGGGTAAATTTAAGATTATGATTGAGATAATTGAAGCTGTAATATTATTTAACCTTTTTTTGGTCACATTAAAATTTTCTTTCATATTCCTATACTCATTTTCAACCAAATACTTTTTAATAAAATAATATTTTTCATCACATTAATATTTTTTCATTCTTTTTCAACAACATATTCTCTATCAATTTACTATTCCAAAATACATTCTTTCAAAATAATGTGACTCAAACACTATCGCAATATTAAATTCCTTTTCAATCTAATTGCAGATAAATGGCGTTATTTTAGTTGAGGAAGTAAATATAAGCCCCTGCATGGTACACATTAAAATTTTCTTTCTTAGTCTTCTACTCATTTTTATCCAAACATTTTTCAATAAAATAATATTTTCTACCACATCAATAACTTTTTATTTTTTTTCGACTACATATTCTTCATCAATCTACTATTCCAAAATACATTCTTTCAAAATAATATGACTCAAAAATTTTGAATTTATTTGATACAAGAGTTACTTTCTAGACAATGAAAACCAGGAAATTTTCTCATCCACGACATCTCTAATAAAAGGTTGCGTATAAAAATACATACGATCATAACATGACAAGTTTAAATCTCTACTCGCACGGAAAGCAAATAAACAAAACATATCCTCAGTGTCAACAATCTCAACACCACACCAAAAATCTCTTCGAATATGAAAAAAAATTTCAAACTGAACAACATTATTAGCCTAATAAAAGAAGCCAAGCACTTTCCCACCGACATTCTTTCTCCTAGCCTCTTCATGGTCCATGATGCCAGCAGATGTCGTCAGCACGATGTATCCAAACTACACGTACAAGAAATTATGTCAACCGTGTAAAAACATACATGCGGTAAAGAATGAAAATAAGGTAATAAAACTCGGTCACTGTTCAGCTTTTAATCAATCAAGATCAATTGCCAACGTACAGTACATCATTCCTATTTTATATAATACAATATAGGCATATATTTAACATGTTTGGCTAAGCTTAAAAAAGTAGGAGTTACTTTTTTAAAGTAAATTGTGTTTATATCCAAACATGTTTGAATAACTTGATTTTCCTTGAAAAAATTACTCAAGACTGAAAGCAATAGCCAAACGTGTTTAGTACACCTATTGGATAAGATATGAATTCTCCATGTAACGAATCCACGACAAAAAATGAGGCATCGTTCAAAATCCGTTTCTCTTAACATATTAATGTTAGATAGATAAATTGTTTTTATTTCTTGGCAGAAAGAAGTTGTCATCTTCCAAAATTTAATCTACAACTCTTCTATGAATTACCTGTCTGGAGGGAAGTAACCTTGCAGTCCAACCCTCAATTTCCTTGACACCAACATCAAAGCGAGGGCTGATGACTCCACACTTGTTCAACCTTCCATTGAGTTCGACCACAATTTTACCAGATCGGTGGTCATCGACATACTCAAACTCCCCAATATATCCTACACATATCATCAGAAGATTAAATAAACATATAACAATAAACAAAGAAATCCAAATAATAATAATAATCCCCCAAAATATGTTTTCTCATACCATGCTTCTGCATCACCAAGAGAAACTTGATAATGACCTTGGATGAGGGTCTAATCATGACCTGACGCTTCCCTCGCTTCTCTGCGTTGTACATGCTCTTGAGAGCATCATTCAATACACTAACTCTCACCATCTTTGCTTGTAGATAATGCTGTGTTGTACCACATATACACAACTCATAATTGTTTACATCCTTACAATGAAAACACTTACCTAACAGAAAGACTACTCACAATTTCGTGCAATCAAACATTAGGAAAAAAATAGATCCTCCCACATGAAACGACATTCAAAAACACTACAAAAATAAATCTACTAATTGAATTACTTGTACCCAAATTTTGTAATTAAAAAAAAACTATAGTTTCTAAACTATTTCTCCAATAATTGAGAGAAATTTTAAAATGTTACTTTATGTCCAGAAATATAATTGCATTATATGATACATGGTAAAAAATAACACTTCTAAAAATTTTCCTTGCCATGTGAGCTTTCTCCACCTCTAAGAAACATGATTAAAATAAAATTTCAGGATTAATATTTTCTTGTTGAGTAATGTTATTTAGGACCACTGGCATTAGAACATCAGTTTAAGTGGACCACAATTAAATGAATTACATAATTCTACATTTAATTGAGTCTATCCTATTATGACACTTGGACTGATGCTCTAACACCATTGGTACTAAATAGCATTATTTTTTCTTGTGTTGCCCCCAAGTCAAATTAGATGGTAATACACAAACAAGGAAAGTTTTGAACAGGCTTGGAGCCACGAGTTCAACAAGAAAGTTTAATATATACAACTGTTAAAATGTATGAATTACAAATATTTCCAGCTGCTGCTTTTCGTTGAACAGGGATCAACTGCGATCTTAATTGAACCTGCTAAAAGAGAAAACCAAAAAAGGACAGAGCTTTTGCTAGCTATGTATTCATTGTATGCAACTATTGATCCCCATTTGCTTGCACTCAACAAAAACCACAAAATCAAAGGACGTTCATGTATGTAACCTGTCTTCCGATCACGTCACTAACTTGCTTACATTCAACAAAAGTTCCAAAAAAATAAATGACATGAAGTCGAAAAAAGGATCAAAACGAAAGACACGTCGAAGCAGAGACAAAACCAAAATCAAGAAATATTTGAAAAGCATAATCGTAAGGAATAAACTTTCTTCACATATCACACATAAATACAAACGTATAAGTGAGTAGGTAAGCATTGAAGCTTACCAGGAAGACAAGCGAGATCTCAAAGAGCCGGCGCCACACCAAGAGAGCTAGGGTTTTGAGCTTTTGAGAAGACAGTGCTGTAAAAAAACCAAGTTTTTATAGTAGTCGATTGTGACCTAATAAGTGTGAGCAAAACGGATCGGGTTGGGCCAGGCCCAGTTAAGCCTAAGGGCTCTAGAAATATTAAAAATACTATTTTCACAAATCAGCTCACAAATTTAACATTTCAAAAATCAGGTTTTTTATATTTAATTTAATATTAATTATATAATTTTCATCCCAATTAAAATAACCTAAATCAACCCTAGAATTCATTCCACATCGTTCCATCCTCTCCCCTCTGTCTCATTCTCTCCTACCCGTTTCTCTCAGAAATTGCCATCGCCGTCGTCGACGCTGCAGTCCGCTGATGCTCCCTCTCTCGTCTTCACTCTCCCTCTCGTCTCTTTCTTCTGGACTCTACTGCCGATGTTGCAGTCCATCTATCTCTGTCTTTTTTTTTTGTGGCTCGGTGGTTGCGGTGTTGGGATGTAGCGATGGTTGGGGGTGTTTGTGCCCGCCGACACTGCAGTCCGTCTATCTCTGTCTTTTCTTTTTAAAAAATATTTGTGTGGCCCGGTGGTTGCGATGTTGGGATGTAGCGGTGGTTGGGGGTGTTTGTGCATGCGTGCGCCGGTTGCGATGGTCGGCTGTTTGTGCGTAGGTGTGACAGTTTTTGCGGTTGGGTGTGTGGGTGCGGCAGATCTGTTTTTGGTGGATGTGCGGTGGTCGTGGGAGGAGTAGATCTGTTTGGGTGCGGTTAGGTGCAGATTTGTTTTAGGTGCAGTTGGGCGTGTTCTGTGTGCGATTGGGTGTGCGATTGGGTGTGTTCTGGTGATCATAAAAGGTGCGGTGCCGTGGTGTTGGCAATGGATCGGGCGCTGCGAAATTGAGGTTCTAAAGTTGGTAGAGACGGTGGTTGTGTGTTCTGCGTTGTTTTGGCTGTGCTTGTGGCGATGGTAGTTTTGGGGTAGTGATAGTGGTGTGGGGGAGGGTGGTGGTGTTGTTGGTGGAGGCAATGGCGAATTGGTGGTCACAAATGCTGGGTGTTGTGACCAATAATTTGGTTAGTTGGCTACCAATAAATAATACGTGACCATTGAATTAGATAAAATGTGACCAATACATGATGTGTGGCCTAAAAATTATTAATTTATGACCAATAATTTAATAAATTGTGATCTAAATATACATAAAATAAGTAATGTGACTTATAATTTTGTGATCTGCGACCGATGAACAAATTGTGACTTATGAAAATTTTGAATTGTGACCAAATTGTATAGATTTGTGACCTTAACATATTCGTCGGATTTGGAACCGTCGCCGAAATGATCGTCGAAACAGTCGTCGGAGAAGAGTTGTGACTGGAAGGGTAGTCGGAATAGTCTCGGAGCGGTGGAGGTGGTGGAGGTAGGGGCGAGATAATTACATTATATTAGAATTAAATATTTAATAATAAATTGATTTAATAATTCATTATTGCATAAATAGAAATTTAATAGACCTAATTTTTGAAATTTAGAACTTGTTTTTGTATTTTTGAAATGCTTTAAAGTAAATGTCTGATAAATGTATTGTTCCCTTTTTATTATTTTACTATTTTGTTAGAAAATTATAAAACAGTCCCCCATCTTTTATCTTTTTCTATTTTTTCCCGCTCCCCCATCTTTTCTTTTCTAGCTGAAAAGTCAAAATCCCCTCCAGTCCATAGCCAAATTCATCTGGCGGGAAATGTAGAACAAGGAAAAATCTCTTACATTTATCTCTCTCTCTATGACACAGTGAGTTCGAGAATTGAAAAATTGCTGAAAATGGAAGACAGCGAAAACAGCGTGATATTCGAATCGTTGAACCTGAGCCCTCATCTCTTCATCAATGAGGTTCTCAATTTTGTTGATGATCTCACCAACGAGGCCTTCAATTACTTCCTTGAGTGAGCCCTCTCTCTCTCTCGAGGTTCAATGGAAGAGTAGTCCAACGCTTGTAATATTGGCTATTGTTTTCACATTCAGCCGATGTAGAATTTTAGCCATTAACTTGCCTTGTAAGATGGTAGTTGAACTTGAACACGAATATGGAACTGACTCTTTGTTTAAGATTTAAATTGCTTGAATTGCTCGTTTAAACTTTTTTAGCCCTCGTACCATAGGAGGCTTGAGGTTCGAGCCCTAGCTTTATTGTTTATCATTACAGGGATGCCTCTGCTCAAATGAAAACGAAGGCCACTGATCGAGCTGATGATTTAAACCGGGTATCAATTTAAGTTTTATTTTCCATTTTTAACATAATTTATGTGATTTTCATTACATTTCTCATTGTTTGGGTTTCATAATTTTGATTTTTTTGTTACATCAATAGGGTGTAGCATACATTCAGAATTTGGTCTGGTTGACACTGGACAACCGGTTGAAGAAGTGGGAAGAATACTCTCTTTGATTTTGTTTCCGTGTCCCTGAAGGATTTTTTCTACCTAGAGCTGTATGTCTACTGATGGTTGCATTTCGAAGTCAATCCCTTTGATTGCATGTCTGAATTATCTGAATAGTATTGTTCTTTTGGAGATTTATCATGTTGGTTAGTAGTAATCAATTAATAGGTATAATAAAGATTTCTTTAGAGTTGTGACCAGCACGATATTTTGGGAAGTAGCAGATCATTTCTGACATACAACTTGGGCTATCTTTGGCAGAGGCAATTGGTGGGAACACATGGGGATAGACAGTCTATCTGCGTCCATTGTGCCAGGAAATTAATTTCCTTCCCTTGTTTGGTGTTATGGGAAAAATAAATAAGAATGAAACAACATTTCAAGTATTTTTGTAAATCAGACATAGTTAAAACTTCGCTCATGTCACCATTATAATAATGCTTTCCAAAATTCCCTCCAATCAAACTTGGGAAAGTCAAATTTCCTCCAATTTTCCGTTTCCCCATCTCCGTTTCAACTTTCCCTCATACCAAACATAATATTTTCTATTTCATCATCGCCATTTCTTTTGGGTTATATATTCTAAAATGGATTGATGCTTAGAATGACCAAAGTTTAAGCCTCTGTTTAGGAAGAATTTATAAATGGTTTAATTTTTAAATATATAGAAATGAGTATTAAATAAGTGGATAGTACTTGTGAAGTTCATTGGAATGTGTGGTTGAAAATGAAGTTTGACCATTTATAAATGATTATAAATTTTGCCAAACGAAGGCCAAAAAACTAAAAACATGTTTGGGAAGTGTTTGTCCATTTTATATTATAAGTAGATAGAAATGAGTTGTGCATAAATGAATAGTACTTGTGGATCCTTCTAAATGTGTGAATAAAAAGTAGCTTGAATATTTATAAACAATTTTTAAACCTGAGCCAAACATAGCTATAAAGACAAGCTGGTCTTCGTCACACCACTTTTTCGGACTCTATCCGTTCATCTCATTCTAAACCTAGTCTTATAAATTTTCAGACTGGCGTTCCCTGTAGCTGAACTAATAATTAAAATAGGAACCATGAACAAGACAAATACCACTTATCAAAGTTCATCATTTGGTTGAAAGTGTAGACATCCATATTCTAAGTTCGAACATTCTTTTGCCATGCAGTCTTCGAGTGTGCGTTTCTTTAAGCTTCTAATAGCAAATATGCATCTTAGTCAAATAACACATTGAAATGAAATTACAAACAACATACCACTTTTGTAGGTATCCCTGCCACTATATCGATTTGAAGATTGTTCAATAATCAAAAAGTGAAAGTAGCTCTTATTTTATTTTTAGAAGTGTGAACAAGAGACACGCTTGGTTTTCCGTCCATTAAAAGAATATCTTGATGTTAGAAAAAAAATACAGTACTTCCATCTTCTGTAAGCCAGGCCTCCCAACCCCACACACATGCCCACCAAATTTGTATCTCAAAGTCCCTTTGAACATGTCTTTCCAGAATCCATCATCGCCTGATGATTTGCCAGACCTTGATGTTCTTGCTGATACAGAGCTGGATGCACAGTTGAATTCTTTGCGAGACAAGCTTACTTTGGTAAATAAGATTCATCAGATTGTAATAACTTTCTTATATTTATTTTATTAGTTTTGCTTATGAATCTTAAATTACTTATACAGGTTGGAAAAGAATCTACTGAGCTTGGCGAAGAACTGCGTGCATCGGAAAAACAGTCTTTATCAAGCAATCAGTGTGTTGGATCTGTTGATGAAGCATTACAGTTGTATGAGAAACAAGCTACCACTCAAATATTACAAGGTAACTAAAATTCCTTTTCTGATATGTTGGAGTTGGGAATGAACATGTAGGTCTTCTTTATGTCTTTCAAATAAAAATTTCTTCTGTTACTTTAAAAGGGATCTTGAACCTTAGGGAAGAGGTTATTATGTATCCAAAAGAATGGTTGAAAAAGATTCGTGCGGCCGGACCGAAGTTTACTAAAATAAAGCTTAACTTCTTGTTACTTCATGGGGACATCAGACATGGTCAACATTCATCTAATTCTTCCAAAGACCGTCCAAAGAACTTTGGCCACCTACCAGTTCATGGTACCTCTGGAAGTGTTGGATCATATTTATAATTCTAATCCTGTGTTTGGATCATGTTTATAAACTTTTTTTATAAATACTGAATCAATCACATTTTGAGGGGCTCACAAGTGCTACCCTCTTATCCACTACTCATTTCTATCTATTTATAATTTAAACCATTTGTAAACACTTCCCAAACATGCTTTACCTATGAAGTTGGGGTAATTTTTGGTTTTCCTTTTCTATCATCTCATCTCTGACCACAGGTCTCCAATGTACTCGCTGCTATTATTCTCATTCCTATACTACCTGACTATATCTTCCAAACGATGTCAATATGCCAATTGATATGGATCAAAACCTTGCTGCATATTCATTTTATTTTTGTGGAAAAGATCTATTGCTTTAGAATTGTTAAAAAATTAATTTCTCTTATTTATTTACAGTTTATTTACCTTTCACGAGCCTAAGGAAGTGTTAGACAAGTTTTTCAATACTAGATACCGTATTTACAACATACCGGATTGACACATACCGTATATGCAGTGATTTTAAACTCTGGATACCGTATATGCAACTTTTAACCCGAGGTCTATGTTACACATAGTTTCCTTAAAACAGATTCGTCCTCTCACCGTACGTGCTTGATGTATAATTTGAGCGTCTGCTTCTCAGGATACAACAGTAAAACAGTAAAATCTGAGCACCACAGATATTATTCTGGTGAACTGAGTTAGTGCCCGAACAATATCACAACCAAGATTGAAATAGAAAACGAAAAGGTATGCAAACAAACTCGAATTTTATGCAAATGAATTTTCAGATGAATTCGTGTACAGAAAAGTGGAAAAAAGAGACATAGATTTGACTCTTGTAACTTTGCCTATTTATTTCATGACAATTACCACAAGAGTTTCAATAGTTTCAAAAAATGAAAAGTCAGTTAATAAAATAAAATTGTAGCAAAACGTGGACACTCCTAAGGGGCCAATTTTGCTCCTTTCTGTCCGACATTCGTGTATGCAAGTCGCGCTTGCACACAGGTTCAAGGTTTGAAGCCTATTTCGGTCCATGATTTGCACCCTCCTGCGAACGCACGAGGAGAGAGTTTCTATACTACACATGATTGCACCCTTCTAAAGTGCAATCATATTTAAAGTGATTTTTATTTTCATCCACTTCCTATGTAGGACAAACACATTTCTAGTTTTCCCACTAACATAAACTCATTTTAATTAGCACACTTTAAACTTCAATTTCTCATTCGTCCGAGCATCAATTTTGACAAGTAAATATATGATTTCGATGTACTCACAGAGTAAAATACAAATCAATCTTTATCTTCCAAAATAGCCAAACGAGTCCCACTCAAAACTCATGTCAAAGTCAGCTAATATTTCATTTTTTCCAACAGGAAGAACCTGAATAGAATCTTATCGGTTGATTTAAGTTCTCTTGCTTATTGTGTGCTGTGAACTTATTTCTTGTGAATTTTATTTCGAGAACTGCTATCTATGGTCTACTTTGTAAGATTGTCTGACTTCTTTAATTTATTCACACTTCAGTTGATTTTATGTCAAATCACAACCTTTAAAGTAAATTCTTCCTTACAACAGAGCTGGCTACTACCACTTCTGAATTTCATTCTAAATTGGAGAAGCTGAATAGGAGAAGTATGGAGGAACTTCAGAGCATCAGATCAAAGAGGTTGCGTGTACCACATGAGGATATGCTTCCAACAAATCATGGCAAAGGTAACTATTATGGCAAGTTGCCCAGCTTTTGTCTTTATGTCGAACGATTTTGAAGATTACTGAATACTGGCTTGAACTTTGTAGACCTGTTCAACGGAAAATTGGATGATCTTCAGCAGTTTCTGGATGAGATATAGACATTAGAAATCTTTCTACTGCATAGGTATGCTGTTTTATATTTGTATTGATGTAAGAATCCTATACCTATCTAATTGTTTTTGTATTTTTCACCTTGAAGTAAAATATAACTTTCTTGAAAAAAATCTCCCTATCTACAGTTATAGTACTACTAAAGTTGAAGGAATACTGCAACATTAGTCTCCAACCTATTGCTGGAGTAGCAAATTGGTCCTCAAAAAATGAGCAAGTTGGCCATCATTCATTACCATAGTTGCATAAACAGTCCTCAATGATGAAACCATTCAAAACCCTGTTAAATCGTCACGTGAATTTCACGTGCTCTAGTTTTTAAGTCGAGTTTTGTTTCCCAACTTGGACTAGTTATCAAAACTTTGGCAAGGCATGCTTCCAGGAGAGTCATTTGACAATTTGATGAAGGTTTATAACGTTCCGTAATTTAAAACTGATTGTGCAACTACCATTGTAAAGCTGTTCATTTTCGAAAGTTGGAGACCAACTTGCTACTCCTATTTATAAACATAGTTGTAGTATGTAGTTTTAATGTTGATTTGCTCAACTTTTCTGTATGTGAATTATAAATAAATATCTCTATATATGGAGTTAGAAAATAATTTATAACAATTATACATGCAGTCTGTTGACCTCAAAAAATATTCCAACAAAATTCGACGATCTCCCTTCCACGTAGACGTCACTCATGCACTTGAACACCTTTCTAGGAGGCAACTGTTGTTGGTCGAGAAAAAGGTTCAATGATCATTTGTATTTTGACGATCATGTCTACTGTCATATGAGAAATAATATGAGTGCAAGAAAATGAAAGGGGATTTGACTAGGATTGGAATTTTTTATATCTATATTATGAAGTGGACTCACATATATATAAATAAAGAAATGGGCCAAAGGGGCTAATAGATAGAGTTCCATGCCTAAGACGAGATTGCTTGATTAAATAAGCTCAATCCCATTGAATAACCGATGGACCAATTCGGGACTTCCTGTGTCACAAGCATGTCACGTAATTTTTCTTGACCGGAAACTTTTAGTTCTTAATAGGGTATTCAAGTGCGTAGGTGATATCTACGTGGGGTAAGGTGGTCGGGATTTTATTAGCGCATTTTGAGGTCAACCCAGGCTACTATGGAAATAATTATCGAATCCATTGGAAATGTGAAAATCTTTTGTATGATTACGTGCTACTCGTATCTCTTTTTGAAATTTCAATCTCTATTAGCACGGCCAATTTTCCTCGAGGCTCTTGGTTCAATTGTTTTTCAAGAATATTCAATCGAATACCCCGTCGTTCCAAAAACAAAAACAGATCTCCACTTGCTTTGAGACCACACACAAGCTGAAACTAGATGAAGGGAGTTAATTCCATTATGCAAAATGATGACAAGGAAATAGTCCTAGGTTTCGAAAATTACAAAAATGGTTTAATGTATCTCACCTCTTGTTTAGCACAAAACGTCCCTATTTTTCAATATTATTACAAAATGGCCTTACTTTTCAATTTTTTGACATTTTCACTATATTTTGACATTTCATTGTGGAAATCATTATTTCATCCACTTTCCCAATTAAGGCTTGTGAAATAATGAATATATCATCTTATTTAAAAAAATAAAAAATAAATTAGTGCCACATTCCTATGGCCCTCCATCCATGCTATCATCAAGCCATGGTACAGGGACCATAATTCAGCAGCTGTAACTGAGCATATTCCGAGGTTTAGGCCAAAGAAATGCTGGTGAAGGTTGTGAGGGATGAGTTGCTCCCACACTGGCCTTGCCATAGGGCAGTCCCTTAGAATGTGTAGGCAGTTTTCCACTGGGAATCCACAGCTTTTGCACGAGCAATCAGTGGTTAAGTGCCTGGTAAGACGCACTTTATTTGTTAACAATCTGTCTTGTCTGGCTAGCCAAAAGAAGTGCTTTAGTTTAGGCGGGATCTTACCCTTCTAGAGACTCACCCACTATGCCTCTTCATCACAACTGGCTTCTTCCTCCAAGAGATCATATGCAGCTTTTGAATGGAAATTTGCCATTATTGGACCCTTTCCAGCTCATAGTATCTGGGCAGCTGTCCTCTGTGGATATATGGATGGCACGTATACATTTGATCACATCTTCAGGTAACCAATGAGAGAAGCTTTCCTAGTTCCAACTGCCTCTTCCATCTGTGTAGTCCCAGATTTGAGAGTCCATTTCCTCAGCTGGTATAGTGCCCAAAGCGCAGGCTAACAACGGTTGGTCCCCTATCCATAGATCTTTCCAGAACTTTCTTGTTTTCCCATCTCCCACAATCCACTTAGTTCCTTTCTTCAGCAACTCTTGACCCCTGAGAACGCTCCTCCATGTATATGAAGAGTTAGAAGTGGCCTTGCATTCCAGCAAACTTGAATTCTTTGGATACTTTCCTTTTAGCACTGCAGCCCATAATGAGTCTGGTTCAGAGAGGATTTTCTGTCCCATACGTGCCATTGAGGCAGTGTTGACCTTGCTCATGCTCCTTAGGCCTAGGCCCCCTTCCCTTTTTTTCTTTACACACCTTATCCCAAGCCACTAAATGTTTCCTCTTTTTGTTATCCTTGTTCCCCCACCCACACAAATCTGCAGTTCCTCCTATCTATTTCCTGGTTTATGGCTTCCGGAATACGCGTTGTTTGCTATGGTGTATACAGGTATAGCAGAGGTTACAGACTGAACCAGCAATGTTCTTCCAGCCATAGACAACTGCTCTGCCTTCCATCCAGCCAACCTATCTTGCACTTTTTCGAGATGCCCCATCTACCCCCACATGGCTGACCAACTATATAAACAAGGGGCTTATCCGTTGTGATCAACTCGTATACTTTAAGGCTCCATTTGATAAGTAAAGTTTTTCATGCATTTTTCAACTTTTGTAGTGTTTGATAGGCAAAATTTTCCCTAGAAAATATTTTCCAACTTTTAAAATTTTCCACTTTTTGAGGAAAATAAATTCTTAATATTTTGGTGAGAAAATATTTTTTAGAGTTTTTTTATTTGCAATTGGAAGAAATTCTAAACACAATGGTAAAAAATTTCACTTTTATTGACAATTTCCATGCAAAACAAAGTCAAACGAATGATATTCGGTATGACTTTTTTTTTATTTTTGACAATTGGAACAAATTCTAGACCTAATAGTAGAAAATATTATCACTTTAATGAACAATTTTCATAAAAAAAATGAAGCCAAACGGATTCCAAACTTTCAACATTTTCCATAGAAAATTATACCAATCAAACACAATTAATTACAATTCCCAATAAAACAATTTCTAGAAAAATCTTTTCCCTGTAAAATATTTTCTTTCCACTCATTTTTCATCTTGCAATCAAACGGACCATAAGTGTGTTTGATTGCATTTATTTTTTTATGAAAAATGTCAGTTTTCACCAAAATTTCTACTTTGAAGTGTTTGATTGCTTTTCATAAAAAATATTTACCAACTTTTAAAACTATGCATATTTTTCCTTGTTTTTAAAGAAAATATTTTCTTTGTGGGAGTATGTTTTTGTTTTACTCAAAATAAGGAAAATATTTTTTTTATCTAAAATATATTTTTCATGTCAGTCAAATACACTCTAATTGATTTACTCTCTCGTATGCATATTTGCATTATTGGAGTTCTCCTAGATGTAAATTTCCTGAAAAACGAAGTTGTAGGCGCTTGGCTTCAAACACAACTTGTGTTAGTGGTATATTGGGTAATTGGCGCAAAACGTTCCTACCTGTGACGGGTTTTGTGGAAAACGTTTTTACGTTTGATTTTTTTGGTGCAGAACGTCCCTACCTTTGCATTTTTTGAGCAAAACGTCATTTCCACCAATTTTTAACATAAAATGACCATTATACCCTCCTATATAAATAAAAAGAAAAGAAAAATAAAGAATAAATTGCAATATGCTCCAAAGTATTTTAAAAAGTGAAAATCAATCCAAATAAATTATTATAATATTAAAAATAATCAAAAATAAAAATAAACTCTCTCTCTCTCTCTCTCTCTCTCTCCTCTCCTCTCCTCTCCCTCCCTTAGCCTCATGTTATTAACGAAGAAGAAGAAGATTATGCTTTGGTTTTCAAATTCTTCAATTCCTCCTCCAACGCCGCCTTGAACATCTCAAGGTCTTCCACCTCCATGTCCCACCAAAACCCACCACCATCATTCACCCAATCTCTCTTCTCCGCCTCCAACTCTACATAAACCGCAGAATAATCCCTCTTGAAATCTGGCGTTTGGGCGTAATCTTTCAGAGAAGTAATTCTATTCTCAAATCGATTAATTACGGAATCTACACAGACGCGTTTGTCGGCTAATGATTGTACGATAATGGCAATTTTAGCGCCAGATTGAACACAGATTTCGCTCGCTTTCTTGAAAAGCCCGACTCGACGCTTGGAGAAAGTCACTCGCCTGTTATTCAATTTTTCTATTTTATTCATTTCAATCTTCCTTCTACCAGTGTTTTCTTCTTCTCGACCACCATCTATTCGTAGAGGCATCAGCAGTTTTTCTTACCTTCTCGGCTTTCTTCAGAGGTATCACCAATTTTTCTTAGCCGGAATGGTACGAAGGATCCACCTTTCTTGAAGAAAACCGTAAGCTTCCTTCGACTTTTGAATCCTAGTCTTGAATGGGGAGTTGGCAGTGCTTTGAAGGTGAGAGACAATCCACAATGTCGATGAAGTAGCTGTGGTCGGTAGTGGCGATGGTCGTGGAAATGAAGACTTTCACAACGGAACGTAGAAATAATGGTAACAATTTAAAAATTGAAATGCAAGGTTTTGCATACTGAACAACACACTAATTGCAGGCGCCTATCCATCGGGCTAGGAGCTCCGATGATTTTGGTCGAGATTTCTTGTGGTGGTGGTGGAGGAGGCCGAGAGAGGAGGAGGCTGAGGGAGAGGGAGAGGGGAGAGAGATTTTTATCTTTATTTTTAATATTTTAATAATTAATTTGAACTAATTTGCACTTTTTAAAATGTTTTGGAGCAGATTGCAATTTATTTTTTCTTTTTCTTTTCTTTTTTATTTTATTTATATAGGAGGGTATAATGGTCATTTTATGTTAAAAATTGGTGAAAATGGCGTTTTGCGCAAGAAAATGTAAAGGTAGGGACGTTCTGCACCAAAAAATCAAACGTAAGGACATTTTCCACAAAACCCGTCATAGGTAGGGACGTTTTGCGCCAATTACCCTTGGTATATTCAGCAACTTATAAGTTTAATTTTTATTTCATTTGAACATGCTATAATAAGAAATTATGGATAATTGCAGCAACAATCTCAAACATGTGAGTTTTTAGCGGACTTTACCTTAACTTTCAGTTTGTGCCAACGGAGGTCCCAACCTTTGAAAAATTAGCAGTTGTAGTCCAAATGGATGAAAACTATTAATTTGACCGTTAGTTGATCAAGAAAATTGGACTTTGACCAATTTTGACTAAATTGAAAAGGATAAAATTGTAACTTTAGAATTTACAATTTTTTTTTTCAAATATTATTACAATAAAACAATTATAAAAAATAAAAATCCACCCAACCCACCCCACCCCAACATCCATTCAACCATAATCTAAAGCTGCTGACCGCCACCACCAAACCCACAACCACCGAAAAATCAAAATCACCTCCACTAAATCAAACCATCACCTTTCACTTTTATTCTTTCTAAACTAGACCATCGCCTCCACTAAATCGAACCCAAAAGTCACAGGAGTTCCGGAAGATCTACTTGAATGATTCTTACATATTTCTGTTCTCCCATGGTGTACATGGTTTATGTTTTCTCGTTCATAATCCATTTCGACCAATTTTGTGATCTCTTAGCAAGATCCAAGCCAGAAGCCATGGATTCACAAAGGGGACTCTCTGCACCAAACATAAGGACAGTGCCATTTGATTTCAAGAAGGGAAAAGTGCATCTCGATTATGGCAATAACTTGATTTGCTTGGAGGGTTTCAAATAGGGAAAATGCATCACATTGGTTAGTAATCGATCGGATGTTCTATGTTGCAGTCGCGACGAATGTGGTGGTGGGATTCTCCATCAATAATTTCTCGTAGAATTGAATTGATTAATTTGAGATGGACACGGTAATCGTCCACCAGTCGATTGTAGAATTGTTGGTGGCGGTCGACGGCTTTGGATTGTGTTTGGTTGGATGTTGGGGGTGGGGTGGGGGAGATTTTTTTATTTTTGTTTTTGTTTAATTCTTTTTATTGTTAATAATATTTGGAAAAAAAAAATTAATTTTAAAGTTACCACTTTACCCCTTTCAATTTGGTCGAAATTGGTCAAAGTCCAATTTTCTTGGTCAAATTGATGGTTTTCATCCCTTAGGATTTCAGCTGTTAATTGTTCAAAGGTCTATAACCTCCGTTGGCACAAACTGAAAGTTAAAGGTAAAATTCATTAAAAACTAAAGGTTTGAAACTACTGTTGCAATTATTCCAAAAAATTTATTTTTAATTTCAAGTTTCCCAAGAAAGTAGCAAATTAACTGCCTAGAGAACCGATTCTTAAGCACTGTTGTTGCACGCTTCTTTATTTACTTGATGAATACGTGTTTAACTCTTAATTGTACACCTCAGCTTTTGTAATTAAATCAAATTCAAAATCCCCAGTTTACCCCTTTTCAAACTATCGATTATATGGTATTTCTGCAGATTATGCTAAAACCAGGGAAAAAATATGGAATCTCAATTTAAAATGAGAAAATTGTAATCGAGGTCTCTAACCCTTGTAATATATGCAAATGGATCCAAAACCTTAAAATCTCGAAAGTATTTTTATACTTGTAGCAGATAACGTCCTTACGGATGAAATCCATCCAAATGGACGTTAAAATTACACGTGGAAGCACATTACCACTTTTTGTGAGGGTTAGAATAGGTTGACATTGAAAATCAAGATTTGAAGATTGGGGATGAATCTGTCAGTATTTGGTAGTAAAGGTCCAATTTGAACATATATTAATAAGATTGGGGCGACTAATGAAATTTCCTCAATTCAAATTCTCGTACAAAAACTGTTTCTCACCGTTATAAGAACTCCACCATAGATACACCCCATCTTTTGCTGGTAATTGCGTTCTTTCCTCCACCAACTCCTCCTATTTACTCACACAGACGAGAAAATCATAATCATCAGATCCTAGGGTTTTGCCTTTTCTCTCTAGTGATCTGATTTCAAAAAAGAAGCAAGAAAAATGGTTCGTGTCAGCAATGGAATCATCACACTGATAAACGTTCTAACGTTCTTAATTTCCTTAACTGCCATTGGGTTTTGGCTTTGGTTCGGTGTAAACTCACACGCCCAATGTCACAAAGTTCTCCAAAAGCCTCTATTATTTGTGGGTTTAGCCCTTTTAATTGTTTCGTTATTAGGGTTATTTGGATCATGCTGCAGACTTCCATTTTTCATGTGGATTTATCTTTTAATCTTGTTCTTGCTTATTGTCGGATTGACGGCTTTTACGGTTTTTACTATTGTTGTTACGAATAAACACGTCGGGAAAGTATTGTCGGGAAAAGGGATTGGAGAACACAGGCTTGGAGATTATTCACGTTGGTTGCAGAATTATGTGATTAATGCAGAAAACTGGGATGAAATCAAGAATTGTCTAGTTGATGTGGATTTGTGTCAGCATTTAACGGCGAACAAGGGCGAGGAGTTTTTCATACATAACCTGTCTCTAATTCAGGTATTTATTCGTCTCGTCTTCGTTTCTATCTCATCATATCGAATGTTTCTATCTTGAAGTATAAGATATATGTATTCTGGTTTTTCTACAAACCCACCCATGTTCGTCTTTGTTTCTATTATCATCGTATCATATGAACTATTGTTTTGTTCGTTATTTGTTTGTGTGTTTATTTCTATCAAATCATGGTTGCATATTATATAAATAGTCGTGCTTGGGATCGAATATGAAATTACCATAAGCGGATCTAACGCTTAATTAATTTCTTTGATCCAGTCGGGTTGCTGCCAACCACCAGCATACTGTGGCTTCCAGTCCCAGAATGCAACCTATTGGGTAGTGCCTAAAACCGGCCCGGCTGTGCCAGATCAAGATTGCAAGACGTGGAGCAACGTTCAGAAAGAACTCTGCTTCGACTGTGAGTCGTGCAAGACGGCAGTATTGGACAATATTAAGAAAGATTGGAGATTTATAGCCATCATTAATTCAATCATCCTTATTATTGTAATTATTGTCTACTCCATTGGATGTTGTGCAATCAAAAGCAATTCTTCTGGTGGTTACCAGAAATGCAGTGGCCCTGCTTAATTATTTAATTTTAATTGTGAAAACTGGATGCAATAAACTCTGGGGTCGTTCTATTGCTGTTGATTTAGTTATTTTTATGTAAGTACTTTCAATGAATTTTATTTATTTAGTTTTTCATATGGATGTTAGTTATAGATATAATATTTAGTATGCGAGACAATAGTTATTAAACTACGTTCGATCACAACCGTACACTCGAACTTGTCTCTACATCTCATTTCCGTATCATATTGTTTCTACATTAACTAAAAATAATTTATCAAGTGTTATTTTCATTACATTTGCTAGAGTTGAACATTTGGACCACGAAATCGAAAAACCCAAACCGGTCTAGGTTGGTTTTCCAGTTGTTGAGTTTAAGGGTCGGTTTTTTGGAGGATTTCATTTTTGTTGGGTTGAGTTGGGACCAAATACCTAGAGAAAAAAAAAATCGTTTGCCCACCCTCTCGGACTCTCATCAATTATGAAGTCCAAATCGTTTCTCTTTTAGCCGATTGGGTACGGGTTAACTGGTTGGCCCGCAATTGTTATCAAACCAATTAACCCGAACGACCGGTTGAACCGGTTAATTCGTTGGCCCGTAAAGTGGATCGAAGATAGTTCAGTTCAATTATGGGTTGGTTCGATAATACCTGGTTGAACCAAATCGACCCACAATATTGGTGAGTTAACCAGCCGGTTCATCCCCATATTTGGTCGGATCAACATGAAAAACTGCAGTTATTGTCGAGCCTATAACTGTCCCCGGTTTCACGGGTTACATTTCTTCTTAGCACGGAAAGGGACACCGTGCGGCAGTAATTTGCTCTGCTAGACTACCTTCCGCCTTACTCAGTCGCGTCGGGACGAAAGTAAAATTTGATCACAATTTAAAGAAAGCTTACAACATGAAATTGAAATGCATTGAAATAAACTTGATAATTGATTGCTTGAAAGCTGAACATTACATTAGACGAAAATAGGAAATTACAATGACTAGTGGAATGAGTTCGATCTCATGACCGATTGCCCTCCTTGGTGACAATTTCTTTGGTAACTCCTCCGGCATGATGTTCTCAAATTCCTTAACAAACCTTCTGACAGGTTTTGGAATAGGACCAGTTGCCTCTTCGATCTCCTCTAGTCGAAGAGTGCACAAAAATAAGAGTTCATTCCTCTAGAAACCCTTGTTGAATTGCATGGTCGAGATACTCTTCTTGCCCATCTTTCCATCCTGAGTAGTAATGACACGCGGTTTACTACCCATCATCATCAATGAATCGGCGTACGACAACACAGCTGTCTTAGTGTCCCGAAGAAATTCCAATCCCAGAATAAGCTTGAAATCATCCATTTGAACGGCAAATAGATTTGTCCTTACTTCAAAAGGACCTGCTTTGATTGCCATGGATTTTGCTATTCCAGCTATTGGTTGGGCAACAGAATTGATTGCCTTAACTTTCCCACTACCTTTCTCCAGAACAAGTCTGAGTTGCTCTACTTCGGTACTTGCGAGGTAGTTGTGGGTGGCGCTAGTATCCACCATGGCCCCGATTGGCTTTCCATTGATCTTCACATCAATGTACATTAAGCTTTTTGCCCTGCAAATGCGAGCCTTTGATTCCTCCATCTTTGGCTCTTTCGAGAGAACATCGTCCCTTTTCGTAACTCGGTGCGATATTGTATTACACCGATGCGAGAACGTACCCAGTACATCCTCATCCTCTTCGAAATCGGTTTCACCATGAACGCTAGCTTGTGGGGCATCTTGCTTTGAACTCGATCCACCAACTGCTAGTTGACAATACGCGTTTACCATCCATTTTTGAGGACATTCCGACACCCGATGGGGTCCTTCACATAAGAAGCACATCAATTTAGGAGTGACATCAGTTCTGCCCCCCGTTGCTCTTCCTTTATTCCAGTTATTACTGGTGCTGCCATGGTAGTTTCCTTAACGATTGTTTTGATAGGTTCCTCTCCTGTTTTGAAGACAACGCTCTCCCCCATTTGAGTTTGAGCTAGTTCTGTAAGGTCTGTTCCCACTTTCAATTAATTGACTATTCCGTGAATGTCGATCTTTTCTAGATTCCGACTGATAGTCATTCACACATTCAGCGGCTCCCATGGCCGTGCTCAAATCGGTAACTTTCTGTCTTTGAAGCTCCGTGCGTGTCCACGGTTTCAACCCTTTCATGAAGGCAAATAACTTATCCTTCTCCGACATATCTCGGATATTCAGCATATGCTTGGAGAAAGCTTTCACGTACTCCCTGATGGAGCTTGCGTGTTTCAGTTCTCGTAAGGCTCGATGTGCCTCATATTCCACATTTTCAGGGAAAAACTGAGATCTGATCGCTTCTTTGAGAAGATCCCAAGTATCTATGTGGACCCTGTCGGCCTAGATATCAGCATACTTAGTTCGCCACCATAGTTTCGCATCCCTACCGAGATACATGGTAGCTGTTGTCACATTTCTCGCTTCGTCATTGATCGAAACCGCAAGAAAGTATTGTTCCATATCGAACAAGAAGTTCTCAACTTCTTTAACATCGCCTGCCCCTTCGTAGGTACACGATTCTGGAATTCTAAGCCTATGCACAGGCTCTTGTGCGGTGGCTTGCCTATTGCCAACCGCGCGTTGAAGCACTAGTAATTGAGCTCTCAACACTCCCATCTCATCCTACAGATCAGGTATGATAGCAACAACTTCAGTCATAGCTGCACAAGCCTCTTGGCTTTCATCCAGTCAGATGCGTAATTCCCGAATTTCCCCCTCTGCCACCTCAACCTTTTCTCCTAGGCCCTCCATGGCAAAACACAATCTAGTGTTTGTCACCTCAAGCGCATCCAAGCGCTGTTTCGTGTTCATCTTTTGAACATTCACCACTTCTGTGGTGTTCGAGGAAATTGGATCACTTTCCATCGCTTTCTTATCGAAATCTTGAGCCGCAGCTCTGATACCAACTTTCACGGGTTACCTTTCTTCTTAGCACAGAAATGGACATCGTACGACAGTAGTCTGCTCTGTTAGACTACCTTCCGCCTTACTCGATCGCGTCGAGACGAAAGTAAAATTTGATCACAATTTAAAAAAAGCTTACAACATGAAATTGAAATACATTGAAATAAACTTGATAATTGATTGCTTGAAAGCTGAACATTACATTAGACGAAAGCAGGAAATTATAATGGCTAGTGCAGGAGGCGAACACTAGAAAGCTTGAAAATGTTTGAAAGACTAATACCCCCTATAATAGACTTCGGAACAAAAACCCAAATGATGGGAGTAGACGTCTTTTGGCTCTAGAAACATACTAAAATTTTCCTATTTTCTATCTATTTAACAAAATGAATTAAAATATTTACAATGATAGGGTTACGGGGCTTAAGTAAAGTTGCGGTACGTGACACCCGGACAGGGCCACTCAAGCCAGGATAAAGAATTGAACTTGTTTAGGATATGAACTTCTTGCATGTCTTGTACTATTTGGATTTGTTGCATAAAACCTCAAAACTTACCTAATCAACAAGGTACACACAACTAAACGAAATCACTCACTTGTTGCATAAAACCTCAAAACTTACCTAATCAACGAGGTACACACAACTAAACGAAATCACTCACCTATGTACATACCAACTACAGGGCGTTCCAAACCAATTGACAAAATAACTCAGTGACATGAGGCAAGTAAATAATATTGGAAAATTTTGAAATCGTAGTACGTTGTTCCATATTTTATCTACTTCAACAACTCAGAACAGTATAACATTTTCTCTCTTCAAGCTCTTTAAGGATTTAAATAAGGCCAGACGACACATCGGTTAGGAACTTCACGGAAATTTCAATATGTTCGGCCATACTTGAATAGGAAATTGCTGCAAGTTTTTGTGAAACCCACAACAGCCTCCATTGACCCCGATTCAGTCCTTCGAAACTATTCTGTATCTATACATTGTCGCTATTACGCAACTAGTTTGGGGTTGGTAGAAACTCACCCCAAAAAACTCAGAAGTTACCTAAATGATTTGAAGCCCACAAGTTGAGCATTAATTCAAAGACGTGAGACACAATTAAGATTATTAAAATCCACACCTCCTTTTAGAACCATCAACCATGGCCTCTAGTCTCACCTGGGTCTTTTAATAGAAGTGGCCCTTCCGACAAGCCCCTGTCCGCAACAACAGTTATCCTAGAAGGGTGTTTTGCTATAATACCAATTGATATAACCACATTTGGGTAGAGTTCAATCGTCTTGAGTCAGTCATCTCAAAAACAAATCTCTTTGCCCCCTCAGATCACAGAACCACAATCACTTAAGTTTAACTATGTAGAGGATTTTCAAGCCTAAACCCGCCAGTCCTACCTTAATTGTATGTTCTAAGCGTACAATAATACAATCATGGCCTCCCTTTCCTCCAACAACCAAAGAAAAATGCAAAAAATCAAAATCACAATCAAGGGTCCATGATGATTCAACAAAAAGGGCAGTGAAAATGACGAAAAATGGAAAACTGGAGCTTCACTAGTCCTCTAGAGCGTGTTAGGAATATTTTAAGCACAGGATCAAATCTGTACTCATCTATTTTACATATATAAAATTTCATCAAAATACCATTTACTACACCAAAAAAAAAAAAAAAAAAAAAAAAAGGGGAAAAAATAAAGAGGAGATGCAGGAGCTTAAAAGGAGAACGACCATTATAGAAAGAAACCATGAAGATTGCCGGTAAGACAACTCCATTCTCAAAATTTGTATGGTGATCGCAGAAAATCTTGATTCAAGTAAAATGAACTTGTAAAATATCAGCTGCAGTTACATGTTCCACAAGGATGGCATGGTCAAAAGACATGCATTGACGTTTCATTTGAGAAAAGTACATCCCAAAAACATGAAAACATACGCTACCAATGACGTTAGAAGTTCAAGAGTCCACGTGGGCTGCAACAGAAATGATGGGATCAATGGAACCAAGAAAGAACCGCATATCCAGCCGACAACAAGAGCCCCAAATCTGCCATGAATAAAACAAAATTCACCAATAATAAACTAATACACGAGTGATCCGATATTGGGGAAAAATAAGGACATCAAAGCTCGTCTCCCACAAAACTCACCCAATAATAGCAGCTCTAGGCAAGCTCTTGGTCTTGTCGTTGAGGAAGTATATGCAAGCTGCCAAAGACAACGCCACCTGTGCAGGGAATAATTATACATTACCAAAATTTGCCAATTTGTAATATTCTAGTTTTGAAATTAAGTTTTTAGTACAGATGTAAACATAATTACATAAGCATGATACACACTACAAGCTGTGATGATCGGACCCTTCTTTTTGGCCTGCATACCCATGTCGACACGACACGATGCGGGTAGGGGTATGAAATGCGGGTCGAACACGGCCAAGGGCGGAACCTATTGGACTGCTGCCGCCATTGTTGCAAAGCCAAAAAGTCACTTGTTGTAGGTTTAGGGAAGAAGAAGGGTAGTTATACTTGGGGGTGTTTTTTGTTTTAATTTTAGGGCCTTTTGGGCTTTTTTTTTTTCAAAAAAATGTCCATTGTAGTTGAAGTATATTTATAATCTTACAACCTTATTGGTTGGGTTTTTGGGCCTTTTGGGCATTTATTCTTGATGATAATAAGTTGAGTTGGAAGGGAAATTGGTTGATTAAATTGATTTTTAGGATCAACTGTTGATATTGTAATGAATTATGTCATTTTTAACTTTTATTTTAATTTTGTGCTTTGTCGAGGCAATTTATTTTTTGGGAGTTTTAGACTTTTATAATAAATTTTTAGTTGATTTTTAACTGACATGTTTATCTTTTAACAATTTACAACTTAATTATTATTAAATTTTTCTTTTTACATATAAAGTTTTTGGGGGAAAAAAATAATAATTGAAATTTCAAAGACGTACCCACGCACCTGTATCTGAAATTTGGACTATTTTTAGTCATGCCCCTGTATCCCCCATTTAAAAAAATAAAAGATCCGACACTTAAATACGTATCCGTACTCGAGTCAAAGCACCATACTCCAAGTAACATGCACGAAAGATATTCCTACTGCTAAGAGCAAAGGCATCACCGAACATTCTAAAAGTAGATATAAATGGACACGAAAGACCTTCGCAAATTTTTCATAGGCCCGAAAACAATAAAAAATCCTAGTCCTCCAGAAAATCACTTCCATCAAACAAAGTATAGCAGGGTCGGAACTTATGACAGATAAAATCCAATAGTTTTCTAATCATTCTAACATTTTTTAATGGGAAAATGTCCAACGAGCATATTCTCGTAGCATGTCTGAGTGGGGCTTATTTAGTGTTCTCAACCCTTTTTCTTTAAGATTTATGAAATTGCTTATTACAAGGTTACTACTAATATAATTAAAAATATTCATTTTTAAATCACTTATCCAAATTTATTTTTCAAGTACTATATAAGTGGTGGATTCTATTCAAATTAACACGTGTTTGCAAAAACTCGTTGCAATTGAGATAGCAACAACAGTTTTTTATTTTGTTAAATTGGGCACATAACATTTCGTGTACCTATAAATAGTTAATTATGGAATCATACAAGCTTGGAAGCTCCTGAATTCAGTTATCCAGTTTTACACCAATATATTAGCTCTTTTGGATCTTGTAAAACAATAGAAGCCGGTTATTTCTTACTTTAATTTCTCTTCATTTATCTCTTATCCTGCTGATTACTAGCTTCCCTGAATCAATTCATTTCACAAAATTGATTTAGGAGTCTTATTTCTGAAATGCAGGCAATCATTTACCAATTTTTTACAAAACTAACCACCTAGCAGCTTTGGGGAACACAATTAAGTAATGAATTAATCTGTATCTAAAATTTATTGTCAATTTATAGTGAATTATGTGTTCTCAAAGAATCTAACAAAAAGATTCCTAAGACCTAAGCAACTAGCACTAAGAAATAGTAGCATCAAATGGGACTCTTAGCCAATGGCAATATTCCATAAGCACCTGGGCAAGCACCCCTGGGAATTGGTTTGAGAGGAAATTGAATAATAACTTTGACATGAATCAGACATGTAAAGACAAACCTGGAAAGCAGGCCCAGCTTCAGCAGAATTCATCACACTCCAGCATGCCATAAATGCAAACAGGAACAATCTTCTTAAAATGATTACGGGTGGGGGTACTTCCACAAAACTAAGCAAGCTCTTAACCCAAGGTGGAGACTCCTCGACCTTCTTCTTTAGCTTGGTCTTCAAATTAATCTTAGTTTTTTTCCTATTCTGGAAGCTGCTCATCAGCAGTTTCTCAAAAGCAGCTTCTATTGATTCCGAACTTCTCTCGTGACCAGCATACTGGCTCAACAAAAAATTCCGAGCACTCCAAACTTCTTCCTCAGAGGCATCAGTAGTTATACCCAGCCGCTTATAAGGATCCCAGACATTAACCCGGGGAAATTTTGAAATGCTACCTATAGATATTCATAAACTCAAAATAATTTTAAACCAAAACTTGCAGTACCATACCCAAATTTCGCCCCTATTTGATGGTCATTATTTTGAAAAAATGGAATTTTGAATAGTAATTTTTTATTTTTTTTTTAAGAATACGTGGTTAAAAAGTAACAAAAAGTTTTGGGTTTACGTGCAAAATATTTTATTGTATAAATATGTTGCTGAAAATAAGTACGAGAATGAAATAGTTCTCAAATAATGGTTGTCAAACAGGGGCTTCATTTAGCCAGATAGGAAATATATGTAACTTAGGCCCCAGCACTATACCTTATTAATGGATATGGAAAATCGGTATTCAACATACCAAATTCTTGAAGATTAAACTGAGAATTACCTAATGACTATGAAGATAAAAGACAACTAAGGTTTTACCAAACCAGTTGACACCACAAACACTGAATTTTAGATAGAAAAACAAAAAACTTTTCCTTGAAAAAAGGCTCTTTTTCTTACTGTCAAGTCTGACCCAAAAAAATTTATTTATTTTCTAACTTCCTTATTTACTTATTGAGTAAATGTCCTTGCGAGTAAATATTTTAAGCTTAGCCAGGCGTGCTATTAGCGCTTGAGTTCTGTATGTCAAGTACATTTACCTTCATACGGAGTACCCACGGCACATCTAGGGCTCCTAAAATTAAAGCTGCACGGCGTGATTCTCTTCGAATTACCTCGAGCTGAACTGCATCAAAAAAAAAAAAAAAAAATTTAAGAAAAGAATAATAATCTATGAACAAGAATATAAATCGAATTAATACAAAAAAAGTAATTTAATTAATGTAATATACCAAAAAACTTACAGTTGATGACCAAGGAAAGAGGATGAAAGTGTAGGGATTGAGAGAAGATTTGCCGCCATGAGCTTAAACAAAGTTTAAGCTTTCCTCGTCTATGTGATAATCACAATGACTGCGACGCCATGGAAGAGAGAGAGGAGGAGGAGAGATAATGCAAGTCTTAAATCGGGTTATGGGTTTTGGTAGGTGAAATGGGAGATGGTCCAGATTCGAATTCGGGTTTGGATTCGTAAGATTCAAATCTGGATTGGATTCGCTTAGGCAGGCCAGTTCGAGCCCGCTAAGCTGTCCGGTAACAAGTCTGCGCCCAAATTGGGACAGCTCACGAACAGGCCTACCTTTTACTGGCGGGCGGGTCCAATCTAGAATGGCTCTGGCCCAATAATTAATTCTAGGCCGTGAATAATTTGAAAAAGAAATATGGGAAAGGAAATGTTGAAACGAAACCTAAAAGAAAGAGTGGTCAATTTGTGCCTTGGAAACAATAACGAAATTAAATTGGATTGGCTTGAGTTAACTTGATTCAAAAGGGGGCTTTATTCATTTTCTATTTTACAATTCAACTTTAGAAATTCTAAAATATCGATTTAACACAATCTGGATTGGATTGACCTGCTTCTAAGATGAGCTAACAAATCGATGTTGTCTTTTTGAAAAAGTTATTAATTCGGTATAAGCATGTATCGGTAATCGAGACAAGTATGTACTCGCAAGGCTTCGAGCCTTGCTAATTATGTTTACAAACGGAAAAGTTTAGAACAATTATTTAGATTTGTCCTTTAGGTTTACGTTGAAGTTAGATAGTTGAAGTAGTAATTATTTGTTTGTCTGTATCATTGTTTGGATGCATTCATGTTACCGCTTCGCCCAACATGGATGTCACATGCAGACCACATAGGACAATTGCGACAATAGTACTTTGTGCTAACTGCAACGCTTCGCTAAGGCCAACAGCCTTGGGAGTACTAATGCCTTGCTAGGCCAAAACCTCTTCGCTAAGCATGGTTTAGGGCGTGTCCCTAGTGGAAAAGGGCCCATATTGCTTGTTGTAAGAATTTGGGGCTCCAATCAACATCAAACCGAGCTCAGATTAAACCACACAATCGACACCACCAATTAACAACCAATCTCCAAACACCAACCGCCCAAACCAGTTACTTCAAGTTCCACAAAAGAGTGAGGTGAATGATATTTGGCAGCCCACTAGCCACTAAGGCTAAGAGAAGAGGAGGAGAAGTTAGCACAAAGCAAAAGACCTCTCTTCTCTCCCAATTTTTTCAAACTTGCGACTTCAAGAATAATCAATTCAATCTAGGGCAAGACAACCAAAACCAACCCACTTATAAAACCAAACATAGTGGGCTTCATCAAAGTTAAGTAACCCAATAAGTACCAATAAATGGGCTTCTAATCTTAAAGTCGTCTAAGGTAAATGGGTCGGGCAATGAGTAACACTAATAAGATCAGACTACTTCAAATGGCTCACTAGGTTGTCGGAGTGATTCGTTCATTGTGGTGTCAACATTTCACTTCAATCATTGGC
This sequence comes from Fraxinus excelsior, assembly GCA_019097785.1. NCBI lineage: Eukaryota > Viridiplantae > Streptophyta > Magnoliopsida > Lamiales > Oleaceae > Fraxinus > Fraxinus excelsior. The sequence continues at coordinate 47,551,605 of CM032623.1, forward strand.
CGAGGCCTATGAAGTATAATCCAACAAAATATCGGTTTAACATCATCGCTCGGATTTATTGGGTATCAAAACCCAATAAATCTCCACCTTGATCCCAATAAATCTGCAAGCAACCAAAATACACAATTTATACTTGCACAATCAAGGTAACTAATAAAATTGGTATCACAGACCTTGCCTCGTGTCTTCACCTGAAACACATACCATACAAGCTCCATATACTCACCAGGGCTAAGGTCAAGAACACTCAAGTAGAAGCAAACAATAACAGTAATCAATCAAAAGCAACTAACATGCGACGGAGATGTCATATAACACATAGATCTTTTTAAAGATGTTCACATAGAATAACATATTAACACCAAGTCAATCAACAGGTCAACACATACGCAACAAATGCATAAATGACCTTATGAAGATCTCACCACACTTATCTTATCTCATTCCGTGTTGCTCACTCCTCGAGCACACATATCTCACATCATCGCCCACCATGCTCACTAGACTAATCACTCAACCAAATACATGTCTAACTGGTAAGTCTCTTTAGATCCTAAGTTGTCGGGATAATCTTCTATCACCACATCACCTCTTAAACCTAAGTGGATAATGGGTCTCCACCTAATAGAAGTGATAGAAGTGCATCACTCGCACTCCACCTGATAAGGGTCTCTTCAAAGATAAAGGATTCCAGACATTTAATCACATCTCCATCGTAATAGAAGTAGCACTTGTGAAGTGCATAACAAGTGCGCAAAATAGTTGCAAAAGTAACGCTAGTCTTATCTTGACCTTCTAGAAAAGAATAGGGGGCAAGTCAAAACGGAATCTTATTTCTTAGAACGAGCAGAGGCATTCTTGAAAATCAAGAAAGTACAATGTTATTACTTATTATTCCATATTTGACAGATAATTCTGTCTTTCAATTTCTGCAAGAGTTTCTTAATGCCAAAATCATAATAATGTAGTTTGCTTCTTGTTAGAATTTGAGTGTAACTAGAATTCCTTGTCGAAATAATTGAAGAATTCTAATTCAAGTGCACGTAAAAAAAATCAGTTTGGAATACTATTGAAGTCATATATCAAGTTGAAGTTCTATTTTGGAAGCACGTTAAGAACTTGAAATTTGTTTTGGACTCAATTTTTTGGTATCCTACTTCATCAACAACTCTATTATGAGGGTTTGAAAATCCTCTACATGTTCCTTATAAATATTAGGTTCTTCTATACAATTTCATATTGTGAGAAAATTGATTACTAACTTTTAGGATAAATTGTATATTTTCCATTATTATTGATACAATAAAATCTTCTAATTCATTTACGATATTCTTTTTTTTTTTTCTTTTATTCTTTTATTTGTGATCAAATACTTCATTATTGTGCCATATAACTTTAACATCTCAATCCGATTGTTGGTTTCATAACAAGTAGTATTAGAGGGATTCTGATATCTTGTTTGTTTTACAACACTTCTATTTGTATCAGAACGTACATTCTCAAAATGAACCACCGGACTTTCTTTAATTGCTATTAGAAGCTTATTTTAATATAGATAATCAGCTAGTTTCAAGATAGCTTATTCTGTGTACAAAGTACAAACAATAATCACTTAATTTCACCACAACATTGTCTATATCAGACACCCTAACAACCAGTTGTTTACAAACGAAAGTCTACCAACAAAACATTCTTTGGAATCTCGGATTTGTTGGGATTTATGTTTCTATAAATCCTTAAAATTGAGGAAAAACCATAGAAGATCATCCATATAAAGCTCTTTGGATAGGTGTAAAACTAGCCGGCCACGGCCAACAAGTGTTCACAGGATCCAAACTAGGCTCTCGGAAAGAACATAAACCAACACAGCCTTCAGGCACAACCTATGCCAAGCTGGGCAGCCACCAGGACTAAAAACGACCCATATGGGCTGCAGGCATGACCCAGCTCTCTAGTCGAACTTCACAACACTATCTGAATACTTATCAACTGTGGATTGCAGAAGGATAAAAAATACATATTTATCCCATGGCATTATGTTCAATAAACACATGCCGATGAACAAAAAAGGAAAATAAAATAAAAATAAAGGCTTAACCTTGGGCAAATCCAGTTTCCAGTAAAAGAAAACCTATATTTGCATCCTTCTGTGTATACTGAAGATAAGTCAAATGTCAGCATAACCCTTGAATGGCAGGGTAAGCTTCTATACATGAATTGTATCATCAACTTAAACAAAAAACATAAATGTGATCCCGTTGCATGCAAACCTCTCCCCACTTCATTGATAATCTTCAAGAAAGCAATGTCAAAGCAAATTCTTGTCTCAAAATGACTCAGTCAACAAATGTGGTATTGATATCTATTACTCGACTGCATGGATTCCAACCAAATACTATCGGGAAAGAGGTTCAAATACCACCTCATGGATCATTTTCATCAAATCGTTGCAAACACTCCTGCGGGTTGGCATAAAAATAATCCTCTTCTTTAGGTTTATCGGGAATCACCAACCTTACTGTTGGGTTCCCCAGGCGTTCAGCATGAATGTCTTTAACCGCAGCAGAAAACTCATCCCAAGTTAGGGACCCAGATTTATATTGGTCTATTAGATTGACTAAAAGCCTTCTATCCAATAAAATAGTTTTCTTGTACCCGAGATATCTGAAAGAAACACAACCAGAGAAATTTCAGATAGAAATATATAGAGAAGGTATAAATGAGAGATCTACTAAATTGGTTCTTTTCAGTCTTCAAATACAAAATTCAAAGTAATCAAATAGGAAGGAATACTCTAAATCATAAACCTATTATTAAGTACACTTTAACTTGACAAATCAATTAATACAATAAGTCTGGGCTTAATGAGAATCAGTTTTAGGATATGAGTTCAAACTTCCCTGTGGTCGTAAATTCTACTTGACTTTTTGCCCTTTTATATTTGATTAATCACCGGGAGAAAAGAGAGAATATAATGCAAATTGTTGAAATCTTCTTTCTAATTATTTTCAAGGCAAGTCAAATAATCACAAAATCATTACCTCCGATGGCCTTCAACAACTTTAGCCATATTTCCATCGTAGGTCGGAACAAAGATATCACTCTTCAGCGAAACAAGATAATCGAGTGCTGCCATTTGAGACGAGTGATTTTGAAAGGACCTAAGGTCTGAAGACTCCAATAGCATCTCCTTCCGAACCTGTTATAATGAAGCAAAAGATGCATAATGAAAAACAAGACACATGTTGATTATAAAAATCCTAGTTCACTTGGCTTATTTATTTACCAAGTTTGGATAATCTACTGCAAGTCTATTCATTCTTCTTTGTCCACCATAAATTTCTCCAGCAGCAATGTAAATCTGGATATTACAATCAATGTCCAATGCCCTTAATGTGAGAGCAGTTTCCTCAGGAGTCAAAGGACAGAGACCGTCTTTCCTTTTCAAATCAGAGTTTATGATCTTCTCTTTCCACCACGGGTAAGCATATCTGGTGAGGCGAGAGGCGAAAGCTTAGAAAAACAATAAAAAAATATTCAATCTCTATAGACACTTGTACAATACTATTGAATCATCTTGTTTAAAAGCTTCAACTGTTAACAAGGAAGTACTTTTAATAATCTAACTAATATCTTCAATATGCCACATCATGTGCAGGCCAGATCAAAGGCCTGACAGGTGCACAATTTTTAGTGTCACAATTTTTCATAATTAGGTGGTAGCACGACTTGAATTTAGGACCTCTACATACTCTGGTACCATATTGAATCTTCTGATCTAAAAGCTTAAACAATTGGAGAGGGAACAAAGTCATGTATTTAAATTATGTCTTCAACAATACAAAGGAAGTAGCTAACCTCATTCTTGTCAACTCGTTCACCTCCTCCTTATTGCAGCCCTGAGTACACCCAGAAAAGGCTAACATGTCCATTTCATATCTAAGATGAAGTACCATGAAAGGACCATTTTGCCTAAGTATTTTAATTACTTTTCTGCCCAAATCTTCAATTTGAGGAGTGAATCTCAAAGCATTGAAGTTTACTCGGCAGCGAAGTCTCTGAATCTCCAAGGGCTGACCATTATTGGCAAGGCGAGCATCTGTTCTATTTAAATGGACAACTTTATATTTCTGAATCAGAGGAAGAACCTGCATGTATGATGTAACAAGAATGAAATACAATTGAAGTAGAAATCGAAATGATCCGATGTTGTGAACCATGAAGCTTGATTGTATTGTATACTTTTACCCTCAACCCGAAATCAACTTAATGTTCCTACTACGTAAAAGATTTATTAGGGTATATAGGTGACAGTTTTGTGAGATAGATATAGCCTGAGAGGTATGAGATCACCATGGGCATTCTCCTTCATTATAGAGAAACCTGCAACGGTAGATTGACGGTGATAAAACTATGTATTTGCTTGGGTGTGTTTCTGATTTCATTTTGCTTCATATTGATCTTATGGTTGGGATGGGTCCTCATCAATGACATAAAGCAGAAGAAATCAAAGCAACAAGATCACAAATCACCTACCTGATTCTGATAGTAAGAAATGTCCGACCAACTAATGGGGGGCATCGTGTATACCATTCCTAGCTCGACTCTCCTCTTGACTCTTGGCGGTAGCTCCTTCAATATCCGAACTTCATCTCTCAAGGATGTGATGAAATAGTCGACATCAAATATGTCTCGAAATTCACTGCAAAATCAAAGACGACAATTGTTTTACCACGGAAAAGAAACTCCATGCAACTTATGATTGAAGAATCAATTTATAATTTAAAGTTGGTATGCATGAGAAGCCAGGCATACCTAGGGTCATTCCAGAAAGAGGTCTTATCCAGTTCCGGAACTATCAATGTAACATTCAAATATCTCGCAATTGCAACCATGTCACATATCTGTAGCCAATCAAAGGAAAATTCCAGTCAACCATTTGATTTGTTTGGGAAAACTGAGGAACTCAAATATGTTCCTACGTCATCATGTGCATATCAAACTACTAAAAACAACCCACCGCAGCGCGCATTTGGTTAAGCCCTCCGTTGCACGAAACCATCAGGTAACCATTGTTCTTGTAGACTCCTACATTCAAAACATAACATCAAAAGGACAGTTCACACCAGAATTCACGCAGTAAAAAAGTTTAATGGGAGTTACTTGAGTATCATGCAAAACAGGTTCATACTAAAAGAATGAAATGGGGAAAACAATACAATGATAACTACTACTGCTACAAGGTAAACCTTAGTACCGAGAAATTTGACGTTGGCTAAACAAATTCCTTTTCGTCATTTCATTCAATCTAGATCAATACGAGGAAATGGAATAAGCCAATTTGATAAAAGAAGAAGAAATAGTGAAAGGACTAAGGATACTATATGCAGAATCATGTATTGCTGCACTACAACTGCACGAACATAGAAACCATCCAAAGAATTGAAGAATCTACAAGTCATTCAATGTTTAAAGTGTAGCCTGTATTGAAAGAATCAATCCATGGATTTTGTAGAGAGAAATTTCATGAACCTCATAGGTTTACAGAAGAGGAAAGGGATATATTTCAATTAGATTATACTTTATACTGCATAATTTCTCATTTATACAGAAATTAAGATCATAATTAACTAAAAAAAAAGGGTCAACACATATAATACTAAATGTAATGGCACATCCCTAGAAAATAAATTACTTCATCACACAAACATTTATTATACACCTGCATTTTTAAGGAAGAAAAAGGATTGAAAACAAGAACAGACGTGTTACCGATTACTCTCTACTTAAAACATACAGTAACCGATATTGTTTACTTCATTAATTAAAATGTAATGACTAAGCATGAGTCCCACATTGCTAGTTGAAACACTTCAGCTTAAGTAGTTAGACAAGGTAGTTCAAAGCAGCAAAATTTGGATAACACATGTAACGACTCTGATGAAAGATAGTTCAATGTGGTGTTAGAGCAGCAAAATCTGGGATCGTTCAGCAACACACCTATAAAACAAAGACAATCCAGGTACTCCACGTGTGAGGACATTGACGAAAGAAGGAATCTAGTCTGCAAGTTTGGGTGCATGTCGAAGAATTTATCCCTCTCGCTAACAGCTCAAGATTTTTGACAATGTGGCTCGTGGACCTAGTGAACTAATAAGGGGGAGTTTTCAACAAGTGTTTGTAATCAAGACGTGATTTTGCACAATGAATTCACATATTTCCATATACATATTCCTCAAACACTTTGAAGATTTAAAAAGTAGAGCCACTCACTCTTCGCCGGCAGAACTCTGGCCGGAAGCTCCAGCGAGGACTTAACCTCCAAGGTGGCGACCACAGCAGAATCTCGTTGAAAGCAAGAAGGCCAGCCCTTCAACACTCTTGGCCCCCACATCTCTCCCAGTGCTATCAACTGAACCAAGCAAGTACACAGCAAAACCAATGTCATTGCCCTTATAATCCATATCCTCATTCTCCGCCGCGCCACCACCCCATTACTCCTCAGCTTCTCCAATCTATCCCCTCCAAACGCCGTCGTTTTCAACCCCATTACTCCACCTTCTCCCTCAATTCTACACATGTCACCGCCATACACTCAGTTCAGCAACTTTTGCACGCACTTATTGAAAACTACGTCGTTTGGTTTTAGATCAAGTACAGAGAATGAGATCAAAAACTATTCAGAGGACGATCAAAATCTCCAATCAAAACGAGAAACAGCAAATGCTTTATGGAGATCAAAAGGAAGTATTCTTTTATACACGCAAACTCAAAATGGAAATTTAATTTTTCACACACACATTACCAACAGTAACAGACAAGAAAAAACCTCGATCTTACAGGATCCCGGGGCAAAAATTGAAGTTTTCGAGGTTTACAGCTAAGAGATGAAAATGGTTGGTCGGAGATCCAGTGGGTAATCCAGGAAGGTGATGAAGGATTCTCCGGCAGCCGTGGACACGTAAATGAGATTGCGGTGGAGGGAATTGAAAGGGCGACAGAGATGAGAAGACAAAGCCCGTTGGTGGGTGCAGTTCATATGATTGATTACGGAGTTTAATCTCCTGTGACGAGCTCCATCGTGTCACCGACACCATTCATCTTCTTATACAAATCAGCTCAGTCAGTTTACCTCAAATTTTTGTTTTTTTCAATATTTTGACATTTCATCATTCACTTTTTTCAAGCCTATCCCTATTTTTAAACATTAACATAAAAATAATTATTGTTATTCACCAATTAGTAATTGCAAATCTGTTCAAGATTCTTTTTTTTTTTTAGGTGCCTTCTTTTGCAAAATAGATAAGATCAGCCACATTAGATTAGGGCATTTAGTTATATGTTATTTGGATTTTTCTTGCCTAAAAATTAATGCAATCAATTCTAGATATATTAAGAACAACAATACAAATATATGGACAAATCAAACTCTCCGACCATCGTCAAAGTTTACAAACATGTTTGTCAAGTGACGTATTGAAAACATAATAGATACAATCAAATATTAGATGAATTGCTCAAGACCAGGGCACGGCAGGTGGGAGCCGTCAAGGATGCGGCACCCTTTTTTTAAGATGGATTGCTGGATAAAGATAAATGTAGACTAGATTCTCCTAAAATAGTAAAACTTTAAATATATTTATCATTAAATTGACTTTAATATTGACACCAATAAAGTATCTCATTTATGGTCTAGAATGGTTAATCTTTTTTCTTTTTTTTTCATTTAAACATAGATTTTTTGTACGTGGATTATTATTAATTAAGTAGTTGATTGGTTTCTCATGGCCACTATTGTTAATAGGGAAAAGTAACATTCTTGCTTCTTGTCCCTATGCTTAATTCGATTTTAAGATTAAAAAAAATAAAAATAAAACAAGAGCAAGTTAGTTTTTAACTTATGGATGTCATCCTTGTATATTCAATTATAAAACGTTGAATTTTATTTTTAATTTGAATCAGTATCTAAATTTTTTAAATGAAACATATATTTAATTGAATCATGTTGTGTTTGAGTCACATTATTTTGCAATAATGTATTCTGAAGTAATAGATTGATGGAGAATGTGTGGTTGAAAAAGAACGAAAAATTATTGATGCGATGGAAAATATTATTTTACTGAAAAATGTGTGGTCGAAAATGAGTAGAAGAATGAAAATAAAAATTTTAGTATGTACCAAACAGGGACGTAATAATAATTTAACGAAAATTTAGACCGTTTTCATCAATTTATGTACCAATAGTAAAAACTAAAAAGCTAAAATCAATTATTCAAGAGAGAGGGGTCTATCAAATGACATTTTAACAAACTAATAAATTTGAGCGGTGAACCTTGTTAGGAGGTACTGTGCATACCAGAGTATCCCACCTCAGCTACTAGAATTAAATTGCGGCCAATTAGAGAATGAGGAGCCAGCTAAAGGCGGACCCACTAATATTTAAAATTTGACACGTGGCAGTATTTAATTGGTCACTATACGACATCCGTCATATTATCGACATATATGGATTTTTATGCATAAAATTGACGTGTCGGTCATGTGATGCCGTGCCAAGAGATACCGACAATTCCTTGTGTTTTTCACTAGCCCAAAATTTCAAATACTAGCTTTGTCCAATCTCTTTTTTTCAAAATTCATTTTCAACCACATATTCACACAATAAAATATTTTGCACGTAAATTCAAATTTTTTTAAAAAAAATCACTATTCCAAAATTTATTAAGGAATAATTGTAGCAGCGGCACCAAACCTTTCATTTAGTAGCAGATTTTGTTCAAATCTTTCATTTTTGTTAACGACGGTACCAAACCTTTCAAAATATCACAATTGAAGTCCAAATGGACGATTTCTGTTAATTTGACCGTTAGTTGACCAAATAATTGATTTTGACAATAATTTTGACTAATTTTAAAAAGTAAAAATAATAACTTTACTTTTATATATATATATAAAATCAAATCATTAAAATTGAAAACTAAAAACTAACTCCATCTTCTCCATCCCACCCCACACATACCCATCCCACCCCCAAAACCATCAACACCACTTTAATCAATAACTACACACCTACGCATTAGCAACCAAGCGAACCAATTCCACTTTCTGAAATCAATTTTACAAATTAAAGGTAGTTTTATGTACAAATGGTGATCATTCCATCTCTCGTTATAGCTACAAAACTCAATCTTACACATACTACGATATTTATTACTGTGTTCTCTTCGTCCAGCTCAGTGTTTTTTAGGTCCATTTTAATAACTAGGGTTGGACAAAATTTTCGAATCGAATTGACCCGAACTGAATCGAGTGATTCTTCATAACTTAAATACCCGAACGGTATTTGAATCGAGAACCGATGTTTGGTTTGGTTCTAGACCAAAAAACGAAGAACGGAATCTAAATAAATTTTTATATTGAATTAATTATTATTTTTTAAACAAATTAGCAAATTAACTAATTTAGTAATTAATACTCCAACTCCCAAGTCAAGTCTATATCTAGCTAGCATAGCTCGGCCGAATTTCTAAATTCAATTTTTGTTTTAATTTTTTGGCTCAATTATTAATTTCATTGTTAGCCCAAGATCTAGACATTTTTTAAATTTTTATCATTCATTTTCGAATTTCATACTTTCATTCAGTAAGCACATGTCCACTAAACTCAAATCATTTGATAAATTGAAAACCTACATCTATATGCCCAAATCGAATCCGTCGACTGTCGAGTTCAACTTCCCCTCTCCAACTGTCCATCGTAGTTACGAATGAACATGTCATTAATTATATTTATATAGTGTTGCTGTAAATGTTAAAAGAAATTAATTATGGTACCGAACCGAACGGTTCCATAATTATATTTGAACTCGACAGTTCCATTTATTAAATACTGAAAATTTTGATTCGGTTCTCTTCAAAATCGAATCGAACTGAACCATGTCCAGCTCTATTAATAACCGGGTTGGTCTTCACCTGCCTATGAATCGGTCCAGAAGAGCCAGTAAGAGTGAGAAAATGGGGCTTTCGTGTAACTGCCTTTTTGAGCTCGGAGTGCTAGAGCTTCTTGTAATTGTCGACGTGGTTGCATTGGTTTTCGAGCCCAAAAACCTGTCACCGCTGCCATCTCCTCCACCACCACCATCACTGCTATCCTCTCCACTGTAATCAGTAATTACACATCTACTCACCACTAACCAAGCAAGCGAATTCCACTTTTTGAAATCAATTATACAAAATAAAGGTAGTTTTTTGAACAAATGGCAACCATTTCATCTCTCGTTATTGCTACAAAACTCAATCTTACACCTATTGCAAGATTTACTATTGTGGTCTTCACCTGGTTGTGAATCGGTCCGGATGAGCTAGTACGAGTGAGAAAAAGGTGGCTTTGTGTAACTGCCTTTTTGGGCTCGAAGTGCCGGAGCTTGTTGTAATTGTCGACGTGGTTGCACTGGTTTTCGGGCCCAAAAGTGATGGTTTTGTGGTGGATGTGTGGAGTGGATGGAGAATATGAAGTTGGTTTTTGGTTTTCAATTTTAATGATTTGATTTTAGTTATTTTATTATAAAAAAAAGTGAAGAAAGTTTCAATTTTAATGATTTGATTTTTGGTTTTTAATTTTTATTTCTCTCGTATAAGATCACAACGTTTAGCCGACCCTTCAACAACTTTCACCAATTTGTGTACGAAAGTGAAGAAAGTTTCAATCTTCGAATGTTTTTGTACTACAGCTACAATAGCTAGTTGAAGTTGACGAGCAAAACAATGAATGTAATAATCACTTGGGTTTTCTTTTAAAATAAGTGTTTTCAGACCATTATACTTACCTTACATATTACTATTTCCATCATATCCTTGACCTCTCAAATTAGATATGTACTTAAACCATGTGTGAAGAATAATTGATCAATTATAGCTTTAAATAAGATGGTTGTGGTACTCAAAACATGTGTGACACCAATAAAATGTTCCAATACATGTTCATTCTTCACATAACGAATAACAACTAACATTTTCTCCTTCATTGAAATGTCTTGGGATTCATCAACTAGAATAGAAAACAAGCCATCACCAACATCTTTAATATTCACTTTTAGAATTTTGAAGCAACAACACTCACAATATCTTTTTGAACTCGAGGTAATGTTAATTTGAGATTTTATGGAACATTCTCCAAAGCAACAGTCTTAATCTTGACATTACGATTATACAATCATGCAATAGTTCAAGCAAGTCCCCTTGATAGTTTGAATCTTCAGATTCATCGTGTCCACGAAAGGTCATCCCTTATCATAAAAGAAATCAAACATAATCAATGGATGCATTTAAACGTATTCGATACTCATTTCAAGCTTGATGTGATTGTTTAAAGAGACAAGATCAAATGTTTTGTTCTTGTTTCCTGAATAATTAATACTTGATCCAAGCATGATTGTGTGTGCTACTAGAAGCCCCAACGTGTTTTCTAATATTTTCTTTCTTTTTCCAATTGGAGAAATCGCCACTAAAAAATAAACTACCCCTTGAACTGAAAAGATAGCAATGGAAACAAAATACATCATCTTTGCTATTGTATTCCAACCAACTAGAATGCTCATTATACCATAAAATACAAAATCGCATATCTTTGTTATCCGTTCTTGTTGGAGGAAGCTCATGATTGTGAGGTTGACAATGACCCATTTACACATGTGCTCTTTGAATCACCTCGCGAAAATTAACATCCTAATTCTACATTGAGATTCTCAATCCAGGATTCGAAGGAAGCTGGGCAACATCAACATCCCTAGTATCTCCAAGATTAGTTTCATGAGTTTCATCCCCAACATTCAAATCATCACAATTTCGTCATTCCATTCATCTCCAACATCACTTTTGTCCCTTTTAGCTCGAACATTCCTCTCATTTATATTTTACTCATCAAAAGAAAACGTAGATTTACGTTTAAAGTATTTTTTTCATAACTGGTACAGTCAATCGATTAAAATAATCAATTCAAGTAATCGAAAGGAAAAATATAACCCAACTTTGTAACCAATTAGAATCATATTCTAATCTCATCATTTAGAATATTGATTAGTGATTACTGAAGTCAGAACACATATACATATACTTGAATAAGACCCAATTGCAATTAGAACTCAAAATTCCCTTAAAAAAAAAAAAAAGATTCAATTCCAATTTGGCAATTTCCCATATAAATCTGGATTCAGATGGCACGCCTTCAGTTCAGGAATCAGGCCACGGGGCAGTGTCAAAAGGCTGCGGCAAACGAGAAGACGGCAGTGGCACTGTGGCGGTTGCTGGAACTGGCGAAGGAGAAGATGTCCGACAGATTGGGAGATTCAGTTACAGCCTACAGGCAAGTTTTGGTCTCTTGGAGAGAAATGTTTTAATTCTAATTTTTTTATTTTTTTAAACACCCGATTTTAATCCTCGGCTAACAGGGGCTAAAACATTAACATGGTAAAATTTTAATATTTTAATATGAGTATTCCAAATAATTGTCATTAATTAAAATTTCAATATTGCAAAATTTTTATTGTATATGGTAAGGATGAGATGTATAATCATGTATTTACCTATTTGGTAAACCAAACCCTAAAATAAATTTCACGTTTTCTACTATAATGGTTATTAAAATCGAATTGAACTGAGACTAATAAACTAGTAACACAAATGAATAAGAGTCGAAATATGTACAATAGAATGAGCAAAAAGTGTACAGAGCAACGTAGATAAAAATGACGTTAACTGTTTTTAAATTTGAGTCAAGCATCAATGTGATTTAAAATTTAATTACTTTGTTACATTTTGTCACATTTACCTTCAAACTGACGAAATTTGCTTAGTTGATAGTCATATGATGGTATTTGATCTTCTACGTAATCGTTACATGGCACCTTAAAAAAAACAAAAATGGTAAAATCAAAGTTATAGCAATGTCTTTAGATTAAAAAATTTAACGGCATGTTCTCTTTACTATTTTCAAATCGTTTTCTGTTTTCGATTTTTTAAAACAGTGAAAACGTGTTCTTTTTTTTTATTTTTAAAAACGCGTTTTTGAAAACAAGTTGAAAACCTACAAAGAAAACTCAAAACGAAACGTTTTGGGTGTTTTCTGTTATAATCAAATCAAAATTTTCAAAACACGTTTTGAGTGTTTTCAAAATAATTTTTCAAAATGTCAAAAAGAATATATTTTCAACAATCTCAAAATGAACACTCAAAACAAAAAATTCAATCACGAAAAGAATATCTCGTATTTCAGTTTTGAGTGTCCATTTTGAGATTGTTAAAAATGTGTTCTTTTTGACATTTGGAAAAATTGTTTTCGAAAATAAACATAACGAAAATGTGTTCTCTCTCTCTCTCTCTCTCTCTCTCTGCGATCGCCGATGCTCCCGACGATATCCCTGCAAGCGGCGTGGTGGTGGTTTGGGTTTGGGCGCTCCCTGCAATCTCCTTCTTTATCTTTATTTTTTTCGTTCTTTGAGCGGTGGTTGGTTGGGTGTGTGGTGTGCGGTGGTTGGGTTGCGAGCGGCAATGATGGTGTATCTACTGCAAATGGCAATGCAGATGAGTTACTATTGTACAAAATGTAATGGTTGGGTTGCGGATAGAGATGGTTAGGTTGCGACTTGGCGGTGGTGGGTGCAGGTGGTAGCTGTGGTTGGGCCGCAATTCTGGTGGGGTTTTTCGTGGGTTTGACTTGAAAACGTCCAAAACGACATTTTTTCGTTTTGGTGTTTTGTGTACAATTTTTTTTTTTTTTTCAATTTCAAAAAAACGTTTTTAAAAATAGAAAAGAGAACGCGTTTTCACTGTTTTGGAAAATCGAAAACAGAAAACGATCTGAAAACGTCCAAGAGAAGGCCCCTAAATTTTTTCCTTGAGTTTTAAAACTTCCATGACATGATATAATGAAAAATTGACATGTCAAGTATCGATTATATCGAAAACTCATTGCGCTAATTATTACACTATGTAGCACTTTAAATTCAAATGTTTGATCAGGTCTAATAGTTGCCTACTGATGCAAGGTTTAAATGGATCGTTCAATTCGCTCTCGTTTGAACCCCATTGTTTAAAGCTCCATTTTATCTTAAATTTATTTTCATTCATATATTTTTCACTAAAATAATATTACAAATCAATAATCAAAACTTTTTTCGTACTTTTTAATCGTACATTCTATAAAAAATTACATTTTACAAAATCCTTTCTTAAAAAAATGGAGCATTTTTTAATGCCATTAAAAGTCTACAGGCGCCTAATATCATTAGGGTTGAAACATCAATTTTGTTTCGGTCCATGTTTCTAAGATATCGCATTTGGTATGGTTAGTGAATTTTAAAATGAAAATATTAGTGTCATGTTATGCCCCAATTTTTATTTTTATTTTTTTCCTATCAGTTGATCAAAGCACACACTTATTTTGAAATTTAGGGAGAACTTACAGTAAAAAATTATAATAGAATTGAACGCAATAAATAATTGTTATAACGTGTTTTATTATCCATTAGTTGTTGTAAGATGAATGAGAATTTAACCAATCATAACATGTGTTGATCTTTCGGTTCCGATGAAAACGTCAATTCGAACCATGTATTTCAACATGATGTCACGTGTAAAATGTTTTAACTTTTTCAAGAAAATCTTTCGAATCATCTTCTCTCAATATTTGAAGGAAATTTTTGAGACTAACCTCGTAGTATTCAAGATGTCTTGAGATTAATTTTTAAGAGTTTGACAAAGAATTTCAGCAATTCTCGTAATTTTACCCTTCAAAAGCAAGATGAACACAAATTCATAGCTTGTCTCAATGTAAACACCATGAGCTTCGTTACGAGAACTAGTATTTTCACAATTCTCACTTATCTTCTATATCACTTGACAAGTAGTAGCATACCTATCTACCTCTGTCCTAACATATTTAAAGTGAGATCTCCAATATAAATTGCACATTACCAATCTAATTAGGCCGTTTGCACCACGAACCAACATATGTTCAACTTCTCTTTGAGCAACTTATGCGCTTAGGAGAAGAACTAAAAATATTAACAACATTTTTTAAAGAGGAGAACAATATCCAAATAACACTCACTTCTTTAGTTGCATATTGTGATGGATCACAAGGTGGTGCCTTGAAACCTAGCATGACACGGAGATGTCATGTCACTAGGTGGGAAAATGAAGTAGATCTATGATTGATTAGGTCTAGGCATCAAAAGTATATGGCGATGCCGGTGTTACCTAAAATGGTGAGGAGATGACGCGTGTCCATGATGACAGGTTCGTGTCCAGGTGGTGGCAGGATCGTGTCCAGTTCGTGTCTGGAAAATTCGGGTGTGCAAGCAGCCATGGCGACACGGCTGCAACACAGGCAGACGTCGCAGGCAGATTGCAGGTAGCACCCAGGACGCAGGCAAAACATGGCCAGACACAGACTGCAGTGATGGCAGCACAGCAACACATAGCTTGCAGTCTGTGTGACATGGGGTGACATGTGCATGACGTGGACGGTTTTTCCAACACACCAGGTGGTTTTCTAGGGAGAAATACTATGGACAGAATGCTGGGATATTTTGGATGTCTTACACAAATTGGCTACTTAAGCCACTTGCAAGAGAAATGCCAATGGAGGAAGCCAAAGCCAATTTGATGACCATGAAAGGGACATGTCTAGCATGTGATTTTTGTAAAGACATTCCACTTGCAAGAAGTCAATTCCAACTTGACTTCTCTTTGGTTTTAGGAGGTTTAGGGGCAACTTGCAAATATTGTGAGCCATTGGATGAGGATTGATCATAACCATTTAATCCAAGGCACTTGCATGAGATTTTGTCTATAACTAGAGATGTGTTCTCATTGTAAATTGGTATGTGGAATACATGCGATTCCTAGGATTTATGGGATTTGTGTAATTCATGTCATATATGTAATTCCTAGAATTTATAGGGTTCATATATTTATATAATTCATGTGATATTTATGAGAAAGAGTTTTCCCCAAATCTTAGTTGTTTCGGAATTGATACATATTTTTTAGTACTAATATAAGGTTGAGGAAGAAAATGGAGAAAATACTCCTCGAATTTATGAAGAGATGGCAAATGCTATGGCATGAAGCGTAAGAGTTTTTCCTTTTGAATCATGTTGTCACCTTTGTCAATGTTGGTTTGAGTGTTCCACAATATTATGTTCCTGAAAAATCAAATATTAGAGATCATATAACTTGGAACAAGCATTACTTAACCCCAAACATCTCATAAACAATAATTTCAAATGCCTAAGGGGAGAAGGGGTATGGATGGTGATACCTATACAAACAAAATTAAATTTATCACTTTCTAATAAAAGTGACATTGTATTTCACTTCACTTTTTAATGAAAGCGATATTATGTTTTTTTTTTTAATTAAAAAGTGATATTACACTTAATTTTTTATTGAAAAGTGATACAATTCACCCAAAAAAGTGATCGGTGTTTCGTCACCTTTTTTAGTGTGGTCACTTTTTTTAGTTTTTATCATCTTTTTAATTGATGTCACTTTATTGAATTGATTCTAAAGTTTTGATTGGTATTTTGCCACTTTTTTTAGTCGTCGCTTTTTTAATTTCTGCCACTTAAACTGACTCTACGGTTTTGATTAGTGTGTTTGCCACTTTTTGAATGTTTATCAATTTTTGAGATTTTTGTGCTTTTTTATAATACTATGTGTAAGCAACGTGCAATGCACGTTTGCTTAGTTTATATTTAATAGTTTTGTTTAAGAATTAATTTGTTATTAATAAAGATGTAATTTTTTTGGTTAATTAAATAATTAATGATGTAATGTCTATGTCATTGATAAATAATTAAACAAAGTGCTTCTATCTGTCATTTCCAACCTAAAATCAAAAACAGAAAACTCAAGGTATGTTAAGGGATAAGAAGATGAGTTTACTTAGACTCCATTTGATTTTCATTAATGTAGAATGAGAATGAAAAATATAGTCGTTTTTGGACCCCAAACAAGAGATAGAAATTCAAAATTGATAGATTGATGTGATGGATAACGGTCATATTTTTCATTTTTATGGGTTTTTAATGATAAACAAACGGAGGCTTAAACTTTTTGCATGACTTAAGTCTTTACTCTTTTTTAAGTAATAATGCAATTCATTTTATCGCTAAAGTATGATAAGTATTACGATAATATGCCCCCTGTTTGAGCCACCTTTTTTCCTCACTAAAATGAAAAATATGACCGTTATCCATCACATCAACATTTAAATTCAAATTCTCTATCTCTTGTGTGGGCCCCAATAACGGCTATATTTTTCATTCTCATTTTCAAAAAAGGTGGCTCAAACAAGGGCTATATGTATATCATGTGTTAGACTTAGTATTGGTAAGTGATGGGTAAATTTTCGAGGACGAAAATAATTTAAGGGGGTGAGAATGTAATACCCCGAAAATTTTCATAAAATATAATTCAATTTTTATATATTATATTTTAATATTTTGAAAGTTAGGGACTAAATGATACATTTATCAAATTATATTTTATTTGTGTCAAATATTTAGATATTGATGGAGTTATCGTAAATATATGAATATTGGTCTCGTTGGATAAATCGTAATTAGATACATAAATCAAATTCGAGAAAAAGTCGATTCGAATAAGTTAGCTCCAAGATATTTTAGTTTGAAGGAATTATCAAAAGCTAATTTATTATTATTATTATTTAATTATAATTTTGAAAGTAGGGGGTGGTGAAAAAAGATTTTTCGTTAAAAACAAGAAATTCCGTTAGTTTTTCCGTTAAATCAAAAAATTTCGTTAGTTTTTCGTTAAACCAACATATTCCGTTTAATAGCCACTTTTTATATATACTAGTTGGCGCTCGTGCGATGCACGAGTTTTTTACTTATTATATGTTTATTAGCGTGCTATTTAATCATAATAACAACGTCAAACAAAAATAGAATAACAACGTAAAACAACGTAAAACAAAAACCTTAAATATCATACTGATTGATTAAAATAGAATACAGGATTAGGAGATACAATAAACTGAAAATATCTACAATGATTTGATAGTAAAGTGCAGTTGACATTTTTGGATCAAATCCAATTATTAGAGTCAGCATAATAATTAATAACGCTACCTTCCTGAATACTTCTAATATTTAGCAGCAACTTCAACACTTTTTTGAGCAGCAGGAAGGAATCTCCAACACTTCAAATACTTCTTAGAGCAGGAACAAGAAATCTTATGAGAGCACTTTTCCAATTGGGTACCCACAATAATAATAGTGAAGTACACAGAACATATATATTTTACCTGACATTTAAGAAGGGCGAAGGAAATATTCATCGAAAGCTACATCGATTGCAATTTTTCGCTTGTATACATTGATTTTCTCCAATGAAATTGATTCAATTGGTTGTCCAAAAAGGAAGCATTCAATGTGTTTGAGCACAAATACTCCACAATTAGGCCTGAAACAATACAATATATTATTAGACTATTAGTAATGTTAATATGAAAGTAAATTTAATTTTAAGTAAAGTTAATGCGCACCCACTGTTTTTGGAAGCAGGACAGGGTATAATATGTATGTCCATTTTTTTGTTTTCGTATTTTTTTAACCCCTGTCTGTCAGAGGGCATTAATAACCCTTGAATTAACAACAATACCGCATTTGCATGCAGCTTGATTTCGTCTGGGTAGCGAATGGTGTGGCTACAATTATATATCTGAAATTTCCATTCGCGTATATCCACAAGATAAAGATACCAATTATTGCCCGGCGTCGTACATGGAATTAGTAGATAATTGCACTTTTTCCATGGAATTCCATAAATCGGTAAGATGCCGGATACATATTGTTGGAACACAACAGAGTTTGGTGAAGTTCCCTTCTCAAGGCCTTGTCTGACATTGTTTTGCCATATCATATAACGAGTACATTCATCTTCAAATGAGAAATCTAAGAGTGCATATTCTTTAGAGACGCGAGGAGATTTATCACGAATCAATCGTCTCAATAGTGTTAACTCTGTGTTAATAATCTATTGAAAGAAATAAATTGAATGAGAGACATTATTTATGCATTGCAAATATTGCAGTTATTATTTCTACATTATACTAACCGAAATATGTAGATCTTCAGATGTATTTTGTATAGTCAGCAGCATATCTCGACTATATTTGTGCCCGCTTCCGTTATCCCAGTAATGACTACAAAAAAAAAATTTATATCAGTTTCAATACAATAGAACGAAAATTGTAATATGTGAAATAATAAAGTATAAGTAGATTTCTTACTCTGGTGGATTTCTGTCAATCCAATCTGTTATGGTTGTGTATTTATCCACAGAAAAGTCTTCCAAAGGAGATATAAATGATGATGTAGATTCATCATTTGTTCGACCTTTATTTAGAGGAACGTTTTGTTGTAGAGAATTTACAATAGTGTCCATATTAGATTTCCAAGTAGACAAATGAAACTGCATATTCTCATTCCTTTCAGCATCTGAAGATTTTAGTGAACTTATATTGGTATCTATGAAGGATTTCATGGATTGGATGTCTTGTTGTGATTGTTTCTGTTGTTCAAATAGTTGTGTTTGGTTGTCAAGAATGGTTTGGTATCTAGCTTCATGATTTCTTGATTCTTGAACCATATCCGCCTTTAAATTATCGTATAAATTAGACACTTCTGATACCAAATGTTGCTTGTAGATGCCAAAAAGTTCTTCCATGTGTTCTTTTGTTACATAATTATAGCGAGAAGAGGAAGAACCTGGCTCAAATTGAAATGTAGTGGCCGGCACATCTGTCTCATGATCATGTATGTCATGATCATGTATGTCAGCAGGCGGTATTTCAAATTCAAATGAAGTACCTGGATCAGGATTATTCGTTTGATGTTCTTGTGTGGTAGTATGCGGGATTTCTTCTGTCACGTTAGCGAATGTTCCATTCACGATAGCATCTAATATATGTTGTTCATTATCTGGTGTCAATGACAGCGTTGTGCACCACACTGTTTCTGATTCTTCTTCCGTGGGTATCAGAACTGGAATGACTTCAATCTATAACAATGGAAGAAGATTCTGTTAATTTTTAAAACGAATAATTTAATAGTAAAATATTGTTGAATGATTATAATGAATTTTAGAATACCTCTTCAGCAGTTATAGAGGTAAAAAAATCTCTGATTACTTTTTCAGTCAGAAATTTGTTTGGCCTCCATTTATGTATTCTGGGAAACTGTAAGGTTCTACGTTTGCGACAACCGAATTGTTGCCCAAATTGTGGAAAGGCTTCGTATATCCAACACTGCAAAATTATAAGAAGTGAATATTATTCGACAAAAATTTATTCCATAGGTAAATGAAAATTTATTCAAAATATAAATTACATACCTGAAATGCAAGTGGAAATCCATGTATGGAATATTTTCGATCTGTCTGTTGGTTGTTTCGCAGTTTTTGTGCGCGTTGTTGCAATGAATTCAACAGAACGAAATACGATATACGACCCCATGGATAAATAAGAAATTCTTCTAGATTTTCAACCATGCCCAATGTCTGATAATTAATATATCTTCCAACTGGTTTTAAAACACACTCCACTAACATGACTAATCCCAATTTGAATTTATCCTCCATATTTTCACATTGATGAAATGTTTCGAAAAGCATTACCATAGTGATTCTTTTAGTTCCGTGAAAATAAATATTTCTAAGTCGATCATCACTGGAGTCGAGTTCTGCTGTTACTTCGTGACAAGGTAATCCAGTAAGCAGACAGTATTCTTGAATACCAAATCTGGCAAAACGATTATTTAATTTTAACCATATTTCATTTGTTTTGCCGGAATCAACAATCCTCAATATAAATTCGTGTATTAATCTGCTACAAAATTGTTGCTCTTCTGTTCTATAAAGATATCCACAAATAAACCCACACAAACTGCTGCTAAATATCAAGGACTGTTTGTCTTTGTCAATAAGTTGGATGAAATCTTTAACATACCGAAGCAATGGAAATTGGGTGATGGTGGCAGAGAACCATTGATCTGGGGAAACGATATAATCAAGAGACATCTGCAGTAATAAATAACCTTGAATTAGATATAAAATTTAATAAAAAAAAAAAAAAAATTTTTGTATTTTTATCTTTGTTTTTGGTGTTGGTTTGTTTTGAATTTGAAAGGAAAGACCCGGTGATACTCCGCTTGTGCGGAGTTTCTGTCCGCCATCTCCGCACGCGGAGGACAGATCCTACGGCGTGCGGAGGATCAAAACCTCCGCACGCGGAGGATGGATCCTCCGCGTGCGGAGGATCTGAACCTCCGCTGGCGGAGGTTCAGAACCTCGAACACGGAGGATCTGTCCCTCCGCCAGATCCTCCGCGGCGGAGGATCTGAACCTCCGCTGCGGAGGATCTGAACCTCCGCCCGCGGCGGAGGTTCAGATCCTCCGCTTGCGGAGGTTCAGATCCTCCGCCGTACGTGGAGGATCTGTACACCGCAAGCGCGGAGGTTGCTTCTGCACTGTTATTTCACCCGATTACCTTGCTTGGAAAATCTTGCTTGAGAGAGATGGAGTAGATGTATGGAGGGGTGAATGAGAGAAATTGATTTGTGAGAATGATTAGATTTAGGGATGTTTTATGGGGAGTTGGGAAAGAAGACTGGTGTAATTTTTAAAACGGGTGTTAAATTTATTTACCATATTTTTTAGTTATTGTAATTACTTTATTTTTCGGTTATTTTATTTAGTTATAAAAAAAAAAAATTTTTATTTTGGGATTTATTTAGTTTTTGTAAGGTCAATTTATTCATTATTGTCATTATTTATTTCGTTTATTTATTTTAGATGTATTGTAATTATTTACCATGTTTGTTCTATATTTAGTTATTGTAGGGATTTATATGCAGTTGGCAGTTTATTCAATTTGATTTATTCAATTATCGAAAACATATTAACTGGTGTTTTGTAATGATAGTTTTTTTGATTTAAATAATATGATTGATATAATATAAAAAGTGGCTAAATAAAAGTTTGAAGGAAACAATAAGATTTTTCAATAAATAATGTTTATGTTAAGAAATAATGATTGAAACCTTGCCTCCGGGAGCGCGTGCGAGGTATTCACTCTCAGACGCGTGCGGAGGTTCTACTCTCCGGCGCGTGCGTAGTATTACGTCCCGTCCGCAAGGCGGAGGGTCCCTTGTAACTCTCCGCAACGCTGGAACTGAGGATGTATCCGTCGCGGGGTGCGGGGAGTCCGATGTGTCCCGCGTGCGAGCTTGTTGCCTGGGAGGGGCCTGGGTGCGTGGACGTTGATGATCCGTTGCGTGTAGACTTGGTTGTGGGGCGCCGGGTCGTCCGTGATGACGTTGATATCGCTGTCGGAGGATTCCAGGTTTATGGCATGGGGTTCTTCGCAAATGACTCCGGGTCTATTTCTAAAATTAATGTAATCACTACATAATGTTTAGCCTATTTAGAAATGGATTTACAAAAGAAAAAAGGAAAGGAATGGAAAATATATTCACTCAATTTTTTCTTCTGGTTTTCTTCTAAGTTCCTCTGTAATGGGAAATGGGAGAAAGTTGCCGAGATAATGCATGTCTCTTTGTATTTTTCTTTTTCTTTTGATATTAATTCAATATATAAATATTAATTCACAAATATAGAAATGCTTAATGTTTATAACGAAAGAGGGTTATTTTTTTATATAGTTTTATTTATATTTACAACACCGAGACGAAACGACTAAACAAGCATCTTCCAAAACCTATTCATCTGTTTTAGAAAATAACAAAAACCCAAAACAACCTCTTCATATTGCCTCAAAAGTTATATGTTAAGTATGGAGGAGGTCGTCTTGACTGCGTCTTGACCCATGTTCAAAAAGAAAAGTTAAAGTCACTCTTGGTGTTACTGAGGACTCAACTTTTGCAAGCCTTCTTCTCTAGATTGGAATTTGGTTGAGGAGAATCATCTGATCGAAAGAGAGACTTTTTTGCAACAGTTGTTGTTTGAGTATTTCCGGATGGTTCACTATTTGAGGATTGTGCCTTCGCTTTCCCTTTATTTTTCTTGCTGTCTTTGTCTTTGTTGTCTTCTCCAGCTGAATTTTTATCTAGATTTGTCTCATTGATTGCAGCAATTGAAGGTTCATTTTTTTCTGAAGAGTTGAAGGTGAAAATAATTTCAAAGTGGCACTCCGAAGGATTTTGCCGTTTTTGTGTCGCTTTGAGATAAAATACTGAATCTATTTCGTTTTCACTTTCAATTTTCATAAAACTATTTATGTCCACATCTGGTTCCTGCAATAGAGTAGAACGTAGTAAATTGGAAATATTGAAATGTAAAGAAAACAATATTTAAGAATAAGAAAACAATCTTCAAGAATGTATACTGTGATTTGACCTTTTCAAAATGGGTCCTTATGGCGTTACCAGTACACTGTAACAATGTTTCTGCAGCGCTTCCTATAATGCTTGCGTCTATCATTCCAGATTCGTCTTGTAGATGCACGAAAGCATTTGCTCTGGAGGAAATATATTACGTGAATTTTTAACTCTAGTGCTGTATTAAATAAAATATGAACAATATAAATTACCTTGGTACAGCTTTTGCATATTCACATTTACAGAATCGGCACTTGTGAATTTCTCCAAGATCTGCGTTCGACAATTTTTTGCAGTTATCGCATGACATATACCAGAACTTTTGATTTTTTGAAATGATCTTCCAACGAGCTTGGACCCAATAGAATTTTTTCTGCACAATAAAAATATTAAATATTAACAGTTAGAAAATGTTAGAAATTTGAAATGAACATATTTATATTTATATTAATGAATATATATTTGATGAAGACTTACCTCAGGAGGATGAATTCCTAGTAACTCTGCAATTGGCGTAAATTTGTCGTCGGAGGGAGGTATTATTTTCGGTGGCGTGAGAGGAATAGAACCGTGATCTTGCGTGAGTTGTTCAAGTTTTTCTTTGTTAACTTGCAGCCTATAGAAGAAAGTCAGTGTATATTTATTTATTAAAATGTAAAATGTATTTTTTATATTATATTTAAAGTACCAATCTTTGTATTCTGCCACAGCCAGTATGTCGCTATTGATGAAGAAAGTGCTGTTAGTTTTGGTTGATAAAGTAATACCTGCAAAGTAAAAGATAAATGTTGGTATATTTGTCCGAAGTAGATACATGTAAATAAATAAAAATGAAATTAACATTTATACCGTTAAACGAAGAAACCTTAAGGTTTATAGCCCATATGATTGGTCTGTCGGTCAGATTGGCTATAATGGTAAGACATTCTCGTTCCAGAAAACTGTCCCACAATGTTAATATCATTGTTTGAAATTCTTTATCTATCAAAATGATATCCTGAAGAACGGCCTCTGTGCCAAAATGGGTTTGGATGGTTCTCTTTGGTTTAACGTCCACAACTATTCCTATTACACCTGAAAAAAAAATTGTTATAATTTTTTCGATACACAGAATCATACATATAATTATAATTGTATAATATTTGATAGAAATTTTACTAATATTGCTGTTTTGATCCATGTGGCGTTCTAGTTGATGAAATGGAGTAAGTTGATATTGTGAGAAGACGAAGTTTAAATTGTTTTCATCTATTTCTACGATCTTTGTTCTTCCTGTTATGGTCCATGTTTTTTGGTTTTGGTCAGAGGAGCTTGTTCTTCTAAACGGACTTTTGTTTTCTTTCACCGTTGCATTTGAGATCACATAGGTTTTTCCCAGTTCCAGTTGATCGTTAAGTGCAGTAATATTTGTATCGTACAGAGTTGCTGTGACTTCATTACCCTGTTTAAAGAATTTGTTAAGTGGTTATAGAATATATAGACAAAATAAAATCGAAAATTTATTCAGTCACTGTACCTCTAAATCCATCAGCAGAATAGTTTGGTATCTGGTGTTGGAATTACGAGCAATTTTGGGCATTTGCTTTCCGATGATAACCACCTTTGCGGACCAATTAGTTTCTGAAATTGCAATTTGTGGGATAAGTTTATATGGTGTAGCCATGCCTGTGTTTGGTCTGCGATTTGTAAGTAAGAAAAAGTGTGAAGACGAAGCTATTTATAGAAGACGAAGTGGATGAATAGTGTTAATAAATGAATAATTTGTTTGAATAAGTTATTGGAAAGATAAGGCTGGATGAATAGTGTTAATAAATAAATAATTTATTTCAGCATGTTATTCGAAAGATAAACCTTATAATTTGAAATTCAAGTTTCAATGTAGTTACGTGTTTTTACGTATCTAATGTGGTGTATCCACGTGTTGTGTACAAATATCTTTATAATTGTCGGCCAAAAAATTTGTCCTGTATTTATTATATAAAAAGCATACATTATCGATAATAAATAGAAATATATAAGTTTGATTATATTTTTTTTGTCGACTTTTTTTGCCAAATACATTTTTTTTTATTCGTATTTGTATTCATTTGTAAATTTTACTGTGTTGTATTTTTGCAGTAATATTTTTTAGCAATATTTTAAAGTGAATAAAAGTTAAAAAGTGAATAAAAGTTAAAGTCAAGTGTATAGAATATATATATAATGTATTTTATTAATGTGCATAAACAAAATACTCACCCTCTGAATTCCAATGTAGATTTCTTGAATAAAAAAGGAAAAAAAAAATCGTAATGAACAACATGTATTGAAAATTACAATAACAAAATAAATTATACATTAGTTATGACATAACTCATATCACAATGTTACATCTTCAGGCTAATATGTGTCACGCACAGCTAGCATAGTTTTGCGACCATAAGCAAATAATTAAGCCAGGTTGAGTAAAAGTTATCCATACATATTCGGATCAAGTTTCTCACTATCAATTATACTTGAAGATAGTGTGTAATATACCTGCATATGAAAATGAAGACAATTATCAGTAATTCAGTTCACTTCATAAAAATAAGAAATACATACATTTAAAATATTGAAAATGAAATTAGTTATGAAACAAATAAATGAACAAATACTTACTTATACTTCTATGAATGAATAAATGAAAGAATTTCTTTATAAACAACATTCTTTGTACACATATTGTGTAAATTGTCATTGTTTGATGGTTTTAACAAAACTTTTAAAGATTTACTTGTTTTGGCTCTTGATAATGCTACGTAAAGTTGACCGTGACAAAAGACTGGTTCAGGGAGATATAAACCAACATAATCAAGTGTTTGACCTTGTGCTTTATTTATCATCATTGCAAAACATGGTCTGATTGGAAATTGAGTTCGTTTAAAATGAATTGATGTTTGATCATTTTTTAAAGGTACAAAAGGAATTCTTGGTAAAAATATATGTTTTCCACGATATTCGCCAGTTGCAATTTCAGCAAGAATTACATTCTTATTAAATTTCTTACAGGTAAGACGTGTTCCATTACATAATCCTTCAGAAGGATTGATATTTCGTAACAACATAACATGACAGTTTATCTTAAGCTTCAATTCATGCGGTGGAATACCATTTGGAGTTAAAGTATTCAAGAAATCTTCCTGAAGGTTTTGTTCTGATTTGTCAATCATTTCATCAAAGCTATAATACGTGAAAATTTCACCAGGAATCTGATCAAGTAAAATTCTGTTAATATAATCAACACATTCATTTCTAGGCGTAAGAATTACACGATTTCCCATTGTATGTAAAGTATCAACATATGTTTCTATATTTGGGAAAACATGATTTATTAAAATTTGCAAAGATGTAACTTCATCATCAAATGGTATAATTATGCTAGTCGGAAGTTGAATGTAATTACAATTATGTTTTTCCTCTGTTCCATTTCCAATTCGAAGCAAATATTCAGAAAATGCAGGATCTAATTTTGCACGCATGTTCTCAACTAAGGGTAAATGTAAATACAAAGGCCATAAGTCTAAAAAGACTAAGCTAGCCTTCATTATGTCTTCTTTTTTTCCTCTCGGTATTACTGGTAAAACTTGTCTGAAATCTCCTCCTAAAACAACCACCTTGCCACCGAAAGGCAAATTACAATCATTAATATCTCTGAGCATTTTATCAACGGCTTCAACGGTACAACGATTAACCATAGGTGCTTCATCCCAAAGTATTAATGTAGACATTTTTAATAAAGTCCCTAAAGCTGATTGTTTACTAACAGAACAAATAATTTCACCGACTGTTTCAAGAGGAATTTTAAATCTTGAATGAGCTGTTCGACCTCCAGGTAAAAGAGACGCAGATACTCCAGAAGATGCTGTAGCTAAAGCAATTAAATTTTGAGACCGTACACCTGTTAAGAGAGCTTTGTACAAAAAAGTTTTACCCGTTCCTCCTGGACCGTCGATGAAAAAAAGTCCGCTAGATTTTGAATTGATTTTTTCCATAATTGTATCATATGCAGATTGTTGTTCATTATTTAGAAATGATGTACAAGTGTAGCCTTCTTTGAAGTTCCAGTTTGTTGTCTCCTCTTCAATCATCCTTCTTAATCTTTCACTTTCATTTACATTTATCTTAAATGGTACTATTTCGTAGTCATTTATGTTTTTACCTGATGATTCTAAAATGGAATTGATATCTTCTAAAGATTGTAATTCAGCATCCTTTGAAGATTTATTTTGATGTACATAATCATCGATCATATAAATTTTGAATTTTTCCCACAGTAAGTTTGGATGATTGGGATTGCAAAGGATGAGAAGTGTAGCAAAAAGACGTCTTAAAGAAGCAGGCATTTTGTAAATGATAGCTTCAGAAATACATTCTTCGCAATGATTATCTCCACTTAACAAACCATGTAAAAGCGCTCCTTCTGGATATGTATTAACAGTTACTTTGTTTAAAGTTCGTAGATCTTGAAATGATATTGGACCCCGAATATGATTTAAAAGAACACGTAAGAAATATCGTTCTCCTTCAGATGGATTCGCTGTGACAACTCGTCCTATAACAACGTGTTTTTTTCTAGGACTCCAAATTTTCTTAGTTGAGTTCCAAACAAAATGTGTTGGGAAATCTCGATACAACAATGTACGAGCAAATTTATTTACTTTATTTACCTCAAAAAATTCTGTCAACATTGTTCTTTTCGTATTTTCATTATTAATAATAACAGATAAATTATCTCCGTTATCATACCTTATTTGTTGATGATTTTCAATATGAAGCTGTAAAGAATAAACAACTGGATAAATTTCTGCTAAATTGAACGAGAAAATTCTCCACATAGCTTCAGGTGGAGATATCCATCTAGCAGATTGGTATGCTGATATTTCATCGATTTCTTTTCCCGTTTCATTTGCAGAAAATGAAAAATGAATACGATCATGCCCTTTATACACATATTTGTACAAATATTTGACAGCTTTAATAGAAGAACAAACTTCAACATTAATATGACAGTCAAATTTTGCGCTTAAATAAGGATTATATGGTACAACCCATCGATTGTCTAACATTTGGCTTCTAACTTTGATAGAAATACCAGTATTACGACGTTTATACAATGGATATGAGTTATGACCAAAAATAGTAGTATTACAGTAATCTCTAGGGTATTTATTTTTGCAAGTTTTGTTTGCTTCCATACATATGTTTTTTGGATTAAGATATCCACAAGGGCCGTGCATATTATGTTTTACAATAACAGAATGAAGATATGAATGTTTTTTTTGATCAGGAATTTCACAACAAACTATCTTATCAACATCTACAGCAGAACAGATTTTATGACCGTGATTAAATATTAACAATAGATGTGCATGAGGAAGCCCTCTTTTCTGAAATTCAATAACATATATATGCGCAATAACTGGGCCTAAAACATTTTTTTGGTATAAATCATTTTTCAACTCTTCTAATTTTGCTCTAAATATACGCACAATTAAATCAGGCCGATTTTGAATCTCATCATTGTGTTTTAGTTCTTGTTTAATTTCTGGCCAATTTGGATTACATGTTATAGTTAAGAAAATATCTGGTTTTCCATAACGCTGTACAATAGCCATTGCATCCATATATCGCCTTAACATATCTCTAGGTCCACATGTAAAAGATTGAGGCAAAACAATTTTTCGTCCAATTTTCGATCCTCTTGTTTCTCCATTTTGAATGCTATCTACAATACCCTGGTAAAGTTCAGCTCGAATTTGATTTTGATTGTTACGAAAATAGTCTAATCGTGCAGTTTCGATCTTCACATACATATCTACAACATATTGTTGGAGTAATCTACCACTGTGAAGTAATACAGACTTACCGAAAGGTCTGATTTGCAATTTGTATGAATAGTATTCTCGGCAAGAAATCTGTGATCGGCTCTTCATTCTTGTAAGCACTGTAAAAAAGAAGGTATTATATAAAAATAGTGAGAATGCAAAACATAAGTAAATATATAAGAATAAAGGTTTGCGCACTTTTATTTTCTTCTTTTTCAATAAATTCAGATGCTGAAGTAATCGTGTCAGGAAATTGAACAGATTCGAACAAATGTTCAGTCCGTCTACATCTTCTAATACCTTCATGCCAACCTGATTCTCCATATGGAAAAAGTAAAGGATATTGTAAAGGATCATAGCAACCGTAGTAATAATGAACTCTATGTAAATCACCAGAATGACCATATATAATAATATCACGAGAACGATTGGTAGCATTTTCGTCATGATCAACCCACACAGCAGCTACTTCAGATGAAGTTGGAGTATTAAACACTCTTTGATCAAGTCCTGGATCACATCTTATATGTATCTGATAATTATGTAAGTTAGGCATATTACTTAAAGATCGAAAAAATCTGCTATATGGATTTACCTTTAGGATTTCAAGTAGAATAATTAAAGTGAATTCAGTAAAGTTTTGTGAAATTTTCATACGATTTTCAACTTCATTATCTGCATCATAAAAATATAACTGCATATAAGAAGGCTTGTTATTCTTTGGAATAAGTTCATTTAGGTAATGATATACTTGTCCTTGAACTCTAAATGTGTAAATACCTCGATATGTTTTGAAGAGCTCTTTGTCGTATTTCACACCAAAAGAAGTAAAAGCAAAGTGGTTATTATATCCTCGTACAATTTTCTTAAATTCCATACATGTAAATTCTTTAGAAGTAAATAAGTTATATAATTCGGTTGGTGAATCAGGTATAGAAATATGGACCTTCCATCAGAACAACAAAAACCTTTACTTTCTCTATAAATTTTTCTTGCACCACAATATATACAGTTATTACATGTCGGTAATACGTATGCATTCGTTGGTATATTTAATACATTAAAACTAATTGGTAACGTAGAATCGGAAGTATGGAGTACCATCTGGTCTGAAGTAGATGCCTCAAGATCATGATGTGTTACAAATTGTTGAATTTGTATATCATTCGAAATGTTATCACTTGATGTAAGATTACATATTCTTTTACGACGATCATTGCAGCTATGTTGAACTCTTTTTCGTCTACATCTTTTTCTTTGATTTTCTTGTTGACGATAAGACATTGTTTCAAAACTACCATCCGAAGTATTCATATCGAACAGTTCAAACCTGACATGATGAATATAGAAAATGGGAAAAATTAATTACAAAGGTTATCAAAATGTTTAGAGTAAAATAAAAATATTGAATAGCGGAAAATATTTCATTTTGTATTATTAAAAAAAAAGTTTGGTAGATAGATAAATTCTAAGTTTAGAAATTAATAGTTTTGGGATTGAAAAATTTTTCTTACGGTAAAATACAAACAATATACTTTGAATAAAATTGTGACGAACATAGGAAAAATTAAATCGGCACAGAAATTCACTTTAAATATAATAAAACAATACAATTTACAAGGAAGAAGTAAATATAAATTGAAAGGAGTTGGTAAATATTATAATGTAAATTTCAAGGAAGGATAACCTAAAATATATAAAAATATTGTGTACGTTATGAAAATGAGAATTGTAGATTAATAATAGCAGAACGAAGTGAGGAAAAAAAGGTTAAAAAAAAAAGGGTAAAAAAAAATATTATATATATATAATAGGACGCCAATATTGAATATATATATTCTGTATTTATTTGTCCAAAATTATTAAAAAAAAAATATTTTAGTTTTAATATAAAAAAATGTTATTTTGTTTTGTTTAGATTACTATCAAATAATGAGGGAGGAACGAAATAGCATAAACAAAAATAATGGCTCCCTAATATATATTTTACGAAAATAAATAACTTAGTAAAATTGTATGTGTAATTTATATTTTTCGAAAATAAATAACTTAGTGAAATTGAAATTGTATGTATAATTGTATGTATAATTTCAACGTAAAAATAATTTTCGAATTTTATGTCAAAAAAATGTCAGATGAAATTCCAAAACATATATATAATATATGTGTCCCCTCCGCACGCGGAGGGCTGGACCTCCGCGCGCGGAGGTGTGAACCTCCGCGAGCGGAAGCTCGCACCTCCGTCCGCGGAGGTACAAATTACATGTTTTTTTTACGATTACACGAGGAATTTTTTTTTTTACAGTTTCTATTCTATCATTTAGAATAATACTGAATTTAAAGAAGTATTTAAACAAATACTGAATATTTCTTATTCCTATATTCCTAAACATAATCACTTAACACTTTGTTTAAACGACGAATATATAAAACTAACATAAACATTTTACATAATTACTCAAAAATTTCGTATTCCTATATTCCTAAACATAATCACTTAACATTAAACATAATCACTTAACATTTTGTTTAAACGAATATATAAAACGAATATATAAAACTAACATAAACATTTTACATAATTACTTATGGAAATTATGAATTATTTTCTTATTTAAACGTGAATATATAAAACTAACATAACATTTGACATAAGTACTCAACATTTTATTTAAACGACGAATATATAAAACTAACATAAAACTAACATAAACATTTTACATAACTACTCAATTAACAGTATGGAAATTATGAATTATTTTCTTATTTAAACGGTGAATATATAAAACTAACATAACATTTGACATAAGTACTCACCGCTAAACCGTATGGAAATCTCGAATGGAAATTTCGAATTATTCCGTTACAAGTGGAAATCAGTTGTTTAGTTGCTTCAATGCTTACTTGCTTTTTCACGAGAAAGAATGAAATGGAATAAATATTCGTCAAATTTCTTGGCAGAAAAAAGAGTACGATGAAATGGAATGAATATTCGTCAAATTTCTTGGCAGAAAAAAGAGTACGATGAAATGGAATAGTTTTTTTCTTATTTGCAGATTGCAAAGTAATGAAATGAAATGCATATGTCTCCTTTATATAAGGAAAATAGAGCCACTGTGCTAAACAGCACCGCCTTCGAACAAGAGCAAAAATCGGCGACCGACTGAAGAAAGTAGATACAGTAAACAGCACCGCCTTCGAACAAGAAAAAACACAGCAAAAATCGGCGACCGACTGAAGAAAGCAGATACAGTGAATTTCGGCGTCTACATTTTCAGTGGTAAATTTTCATTGGTAACAACAAATTCATTTTCATTGGTAACACAAATTCTCAACTGCCTAGAATTTATAATTTTTCGCGGCACCAACCTTTTTTTCCCTCCAAATAATCGCTATTTATATTTATAATTGATAGACAGAGGACAGTTTGGTAACAAACTGGGGATAAAACAGGAAAACCAAAATAGGACATAAATGAACAGTACACTGCGGATTGACTCTTTTAATAGAGGAGAGGATATGAAGATTTGTCACTTTTTTTCTTATCATTTTTTTTAAAAAAATTGTCACTTTTTAATAAAAGCGAAATTGTATATCATTTTTTTAATAAAAAAGTAATACTTCACTTTAAAAAACGATGTTAGTATTTTTTACTTTCAAAATATTTTTTATATGATTTTTCAAAAGACCCCTAATTTTAGTCATATTTTTGTAAGTTGCCCCTTTATTTATTCTTCAATCATGAGCCATGGCCTATGAAATTTAACAGGCCAGATTCTCATGATCATTCCCGAAGTTTGTTTGGCAACAAAAACTCACCATTCAACCGAGCTTTATGTCCCCCCCCGTCCCCCCCCCCCCCATCCACGTGGCAATATAGCAAAAACCACTGCTGCATTATTGCCAATGTCAAACAAGATAAGAAGATTACATCATTATGAATAATGCTTTATGTACCTAAGCATTATTCACGGGGTTGTACAGACCCCCCTCATAAAGAGGACCCCACACTAATTTTTCTTATTAAAAAATACATGTGTGCCCCCTTTGCGAGGGATTAGTACAACCTCTGTGAATAATGCTTCTGTACATGAAGCGTTATTCTTTATTTCAATATCTGTATTATTAAGAAGCAATAGTATGCCCATATTTGTCTACTATTATTCAATGAAAATGAATTTTGAAACATTGGGTTTTTAGAGATGTGGTATCCGAGTAAAAATGAGATTTAGAATAATGATTTATGTACGGTGTATTTTGCATAGATTAAAAAATTCAAGAAAATTTCCCATCCCTTCGACCTTGTCACCTTGGTATAGGTTTCCAAATTTAAAGGTTGAACTCCAATCTTGAGGGTCTCCCACCGTCCCGCCCCTAGAGCATCGTGGAGGAGGTAAATCGCGAGATGTGCCTCAGCAGGTCAGTGCCCACAAAGAATTCAATTTCAAACATTGTTAGAGGTAGGAATCGAACCCTCACACTGCAGCTGTCAACTCATCTGAGATTACCTCACCCTTTTCCTTTGCACAACACGCCCAACGAACCTTTATCGCGGATACAATCATATTTAAACATGCATATGCCACAGTGACAAACTAAGCAATAAGCTAATTGCAGCGTGTTAAAAATTGCTAATAAGAGTGATTTCTAAAACATTATTAAGTCACAGTACAATGCTACACTAGTTTCATTATCAAATAATGACGTGAAAGAATTGTGTTTTTCCATTTCTATTTGGTGGTTCGATCATCCTCGCATTATTTAATAAATCAAGAGTGATGGTTTCCCTACTATTGTATCCAAGCATGCATTATTCTTTGATTAATGTTAACATCAGGTTTGATTCATATTCTTATAAAATTTATTTTTTTCAACACTCATTTTCAATCATACATTTTTCAATAAAATAATATTACACGTAAATTCAAAACATTTTTATTTTATTTTTAACAACATATTTTCCATCAAATCACTATTTAAAATGCATTATCCACTCAATAATGTGCATCAAACAGGGTCTAATAGTTTTGCATTTTGAAAATCTAGAAAGAAAATGGAAAAATTGTGAGCGACACAACGATAACAACTTAAGATGATAAAATATAAGTTGAGATGTATCGTCCAAACTTGGTTGTCCACTCAATGATTCATTGATACGTCACTTCAAATTAACATGTTCAGTTTTTCTCTTATTGCTATTTGTGCTTAAAAATAGGTGTAAAATAATGTATCAATAAACTATTGTCTGAGGGGTAGTTTCGCCATTTAACTCATTCTATTTTGAGAACATTACACTATCATCCACCAATTTATTGTCATGTTAATAGTTTGGACCACAATCTTTCAAGGAGCAAGCTACGCACACCGTTTCTTTGTCGTTGCAATCACTAGGGTGAATGCGTTCGATTTGAATAGTTTTTGTCCTATTTTCCAATAATACTATTAAAATGATTTAAAAAGTTTTAAATCAAACAACTTTTAGCGATTTGATTTTAAATCATCGTTTACCTCGCAACGTAAAAATAACGACTTTATTAAGCTCGTGTTGGACCCCATGTTGAGACAAAAATGAATTTTTGAAGACTATTTTTTGGAGAATGTGTGGTTAAAATTGAAGAATTTTTTTTTCGATTCACGTATAATATTATTTTATTGAAAACGTGTTATTAAAAATGAGTTTTGAAAAAATAATTGTTTGATGAAATGGGGCCAAAACAAGGGCTAAACAAGTTAAATTCTCGATACAAGCTTAAATTGAAAGCTTTAAACATAAATATTACAATAGATTAGTATTGGTGTCAAATTCGCCATTCAAGCTTAATGCAAAACAAAAATAGGAATAGTTACTTCTTCGGGGATGGTCAAGTTGATGGAATAGGTGAATGCAGAGACCGAATGTCATGAGTTCGAATCTCCGTCAGCACTTCTTCGATCAAGCCTGTCGCACCAAGCTTGCCAGTGCGGTTTACCTCTCTTGTGTAGTTTGCGGACAACTACACATGGAGCGGGGTTTACCCAATGCGCAAGCATAGTGATCGGGCCTCCTAGCCATGTCAACGAGCCAAGTCATGAGCTGAAACTCAAAGCTCAGACTCGACTCAAGTAAAACAGGTCCGAACTTTTTTAGGATCGAGTCGAGCCGAGCAAAGCTTAACAAAAATTTTTAGGATCGGCTCGAACCTTTATGAGCCGAGCTGGACCCGAGCCGGGCCGACTCGATTGTTTTTATTATTATTTTTTTTTGTGACTGCTGCATGCGTTTGCAGGCGCAGGTAGCTGAAAGTTATTTATTTATTATTTTTTTTCTCTAGAACACGGGTTGGCTCCGGGCTTGAGCCGACACCCCAAAATGGGGCTCAATCGAGCCCGAGCCGACGAATTTTTTGTCATTCCTAGGCTTTCGGGGGCTCAACGATGGATAGCGGCTTCGAGTTCCTACGTAAAAAAAAAAAAAAAAATTAAAAAATAGGAATAGTTAAATTTAATATAAAAAGTGGAAATTTTGGAATGGTTAATTTGAATAGTATATATTGAATAATGAATAGTGGTGGGCTGGCTAGTGGATCTAGTAAATACTAATTAAGACTTAGTCCCTATTTGGTACACCAAAATTTTTATTTTCATTTTTCTACTCATTTTCAACTAAATATTTTTCAATAAAATAATATTTTCTATCACATCAATAACTTTTCTTTCTTTTTCAACAATATATTCTTCATGAATCTATTATTTCAGAATACATTCTTCAAAATAATGTTGTTCAAACACACCCTTAATTTAGTATTTTTTATAACGTTGTGAATTAGGTAAATTGTTAGGTTTAAGCATTTGCCAATAACCGAAACCTAATCAAACTATAATATTAACAGGTCCAAGTGAAATCAAACAGTAATGTGATTCGCGGTTCGACGATTTCTTTAAGTATCTCTACGAATAACAAAATCAATCAAATGTTCGTTAAAATTTCATGTGGCTCTTGTAAAAACGTGCTTCATTTTTGAATTTTTAGACACAGACTCAATGACATAAAGCAAAGAATAGCTTCATTAAATTAAACATATGCCTGTCCTTTTCATCAAAGTTAATTATTCAAATGGTCGCTGAATTTATGTATATATCTCTGATTGCTTATTTAAATTTAAGATGTCGATTTTGATCACTAAATTTTGAAAAATGTTGAACGTTACTCATTGGCATAACTTTCATTTCAAATATCAGATGGAACTGGTGACGTGGCTGTCATAATGCATATGTGGCGCCCCATCATGCTGTTAAGTTTGAGGTGGTCAAATTTTGTCACAAAACTTCGAAAAATATTTTCAACTACTCACTAAATTTTGAAAAATGTCGTCTGTAACTCCCAGAACTTTAAGGTAGTTAAAATTTGGCTACTGAACTTTGAGATGGTCGAATTTTGTCACTAAAATTTGAAAAACGTATTCTATTGCTCACTATAAATTTGGATTTAATTAACCCCTATTTATCTCCTTTAAAACAAAATTCTTTAATTTTCATACTACTTTTTAACGATGCATTTATAAAATAAAATATTTTACACGTAAACTCAAAAAATTTCTCTCTTTAACCACATATTCTCCAAAAAATCACTATTTAAAACTCCATAGCTTTTTAAATAATGGCCATAAAAAGAGGCTAAAATTCGTTGTTAAGATTTGGATTTAATTTAATTTTAACAACATATATATAGTGTGTTTCATTGAAATTAATAGTCACTTTCTTTGCACGGCTTTGCGAGCGTTGTCTATCCCACGATGAATGGTTACTCAATTGCATAGTAGTTAAATTTTATTTATTTTTATAGAATTTTAAGTTATTTTCATTATAAAATTTGAATTTTATAACGAAACACACAATAAAATTAAATCCAAAATTTAACAACGATTTTTAATTAAAACTCAAATTTATTGTGAGCCATAGAAGATGTTTTTCAAAGTTAATGACAAAAGCTCGACCATCTTAAAGTTTAGTGGCAAAATTTCAATCATCTCAAAGTTTATTGAGCCGAAATTCGACCGCCTTAAAGTTTAATAAGCAATAGAAGACATTTTTCAAAATGTAGTGACCAAAATTCAACTATCTCAAAGTTTAACAGTGTGAGGTGGCGTCATATGTGCATTCTGTCAGCTACATTACAAATCCCGTCAGAAATTTGAGACGAAAGTTATTCAAGTGAGTAACGTAAAACATTTTTCAATGTTTAGTGGCTAAAATTCGACATTTTAAATTTCAGTGAACAATCGAAAACATAGATATAAGTTTAGTGATCATTAGAACAATAAACTTTTTTTTTTTTTAATCATAAACTTGGGTACGGCTTCATCATTGGCAATCGATTGTGGAACTATATTAAAACCATTAGGACCCATTTGCGAAAGGTAAAAGTTTGGAGATCAACTTGTACTAGAACAGTGGCATAGAGATCAGAAGTGCAATTTTCCCTTCTATTTTTCGCTCTAAAATATAAAGATATAGGAATACTTGGTTCGGAAAATTTTGTGGAGGGGAGATTTTGTCAGTGACTCAAACTCTTTAAACTGAACTTTCATTGTCGGCAATCGTGAGCAGCTATCGCTGGAAAAATCGTCGGAATTTATATTATCTTTGTTAACCTAGCATATTTAAAGGGTTAGTGGTATATTATGAAGGATATGCTTGCAATAGGAGGTGGAGCAGGTGGCAGGTTTTTTGGGGGTGGTGGGGACAGGAGGCTGAGGCCGCAACTCCTCCCGAACCAAGTTTTGAACTGTCCGCGGTGTGATTCGCCAAACACCAAGTTCTGTTACTATAATAATTACAACCTTTCTCAGCCCCGCCACTTCTGCAAGAACTGCCGGAGGTACTGGACTAAAGGCGGCGTTCTCCGCAACGTCCCCGTTGGCGGTGGCTTCCGAAAAAAGAAGCGGTCGCAGCCTAAAACCAACTCTAGTTCAGCCGTTGATGGTCCCAGTGAAAGGAAATCGAATTCCCATTCGAGTAGTGAGAGTTCCAGCCTCACCGCCGCCACTACGGAGGCCACTCCTACTTCCGCCGTCACCGGAACCGGCGTCTTCGTCGCCAGCACCGAAGTGGGTTCTTCGCCACCTAGTGGTTTATCCAATTCCGCTACGAATATATTGTACAATTTTCCAGATACGAGGTTTTTTAACGTGAATTCTGAGGAAACAAACACAAACCCTAGGTTTGATCATCAACCTCCGGTCATTCAACCGACGGACGGCGAGATCTTCCAGGAGATGGAGAATTTGACAACCCTAACGACATCTTCAGAGGACCCGGCTATTATTCTGGGGTTCAACGTGGGCGACATTTCGCCGTCGTACGGCCGGCTCCGACAAGCCCCCCAGAACAATCCCACCTCGGAAATGGTGGCACCGCCCTCAGTTGATGATTTCAAGACTCAGGAAATGACTGGTGGGTATTTGGGTCATCAGATTGATTTCACGGGAATGGAGAGGAGCAGAATGAGCAGCGGCAGCGGTAGCGGTGGACATACGACGTCGCTGGGTGGCGGTGATCAAGGGCTCTTTGATCTAACGGGGTCTATTGATCAAGCATACTGGAGTGAAGCTCAGTGGGCTACAAATTATGATGATCAATCTCTTAATTATCTTCCTTAATCTTACTTTTAGTTTAATTAACTCTCAGGATAAGATACAAAATTCATCTTGAGAGGGAAAAAATTATCTACGTGAATGAATGTTTTTTTATGTAAATATTTTATCTTGTGTTTTGTTGGGTGATTGTGGTTGATATTTGAGCATAGATTTTGCCCAGGTTTGTATGTAATGAACTAACTTTCACAACTATTTCTTTTTCTGAGTTTTTTTTTTTTTTACTACACTTTATGTTGTGTTTCTATGCTAGATTTCGGAAATAACGTGGCTCAAACACACCTTAAGTCCTTGTTTGTTGGTGATTAAAATCTAATTTCTAACAGATTTTGATAAAAATTGATAAAATGTGTGATTGAAAAGTTATTAATTACATGAAGTATGTATTAAAATTACTTGTTGATTTTAATTTTGATGAAAATCTAAACTTCAATTCCTATCCAAACGGAGACTTATTGTTAATCGTGCTAAACTGTAATCTCGTTGCCAACGACTGTTTTAACAAAGGACCTTGCTATACTACCCGAATTTTTTACCGAATCGCCACATGGCGGCCGCCTATTGGGGGGCGCCTGTGGACCCAGGCACCCCCCCAATAGGGGCCGCCATGTGGCGATTCGGTAAAAAATTCAGGTGAAGTAGAATAATCCTTTAACAAATAGCAACAGAATTATTAATCCCATGTTTATCTCACATTTTTTTCAATCAATCATGTTACACTATCATCTTGAATGATATCAAGGATGACAAAAACGCCACGTGACAGATTTTCGTTGGAACTGTTTAAAAAATAGTCAACAATATCATCAAATCATACATCTTTTTTTGTCAACAAAGATATCAAATTTATCGGCAACAAAGTTTAACCCTCTTTCAAAACTCTTTTTACAATATACTTAGCTTCCGTTTGTTTTCAATACAAATTTACCAAAAATGAGAAATACTATCGTTATATATCACATTAAGCCTTCAAATTTGAATTTATATCTCTCGTGTGGGGTCCAATAACGACTATATTTTTCATCTACATTCTACAATAAAGAGCGGATTAATCTCAATCACATTCAAACAATAAAACATTTTATACGAAAATTCACTACTTTTCCTACTTTTAATTCACATTTTTTTTAAAAATTCATTATTTAAAATAATGTTTTTGCAAACATGGGCTAAATTAAGGCGCAATAATGGTAATGTGGAAAAACTTATATGCGTGTCCTTTTTGCATGGCGATGAAATTAAGGTTGGATTAATTACGTAGTAATTGAGGGATTAAGGTGGTGGGGAAAGAAAGTCACGTGGTCTGTTGGTGGTAGGGGACCATTCTTCCACGCCACATCGATCACTCACTTGTGGGACGTGCGTCAGAATTATTGGCTGTTTGTGAGGTTTAGTGATACACACATATATACCATTAGTAACGCGTGTGGTAAGCAATAATGAACGAGACTCCACGTTGCTACAAATAAATATAAATATTAAAATGTTAATTATATATTTTATAGCATTTATAATTTTTTCAATCATACATTTCATCAATTTTTATAAAAGTCTACTAAAAAATTAATTTTAATTCTAACCAGATAGTTACTTAGCCCCCTGTTTGAGCCACATTGTAATTTTCATTTTCATTATTCTGTTCATTTTCAACCACATATTTTTCAGTAAAATAATATTTTTCATTCTTTTTCAACCACATATTCATCATCACATCACCCAAAAAATACATTCTTTCCATTGTCCACGAACCAAAAAAGGACCGTACGGATAATGGAATTTATAAATTTTTCAATCGAAAATGAGTTAGATAATGGAACTGAGCTAAATCACACCGGGCATAAGCTAAATCACACCAAGTATGAAAAATTTATGAGTTTACTGTAAAAATATTTTATTATGAGAATATATATGATTGAGAATTAATTTAAGAAAAAAAAAATTTATAAAAAATCGAGACCAAATAAAAAGTTATGTAGAGTTTAGCCCATGTTTGATTAAAATTAAAATTAAAATTAATAATTAATTTTAATCACTTATTTCATATAACTCACCACTTTTTAAGTTTTTAACCACATATTTCATCAATTTTTATTTTAATACCCACCAACCAAATAGGGCGGGGCTTAATTGTGTGGAAAATAGGAGAAGAAACTTGATGGTACTGGGTGGAGAGTGGGGCCCTTAATTGTAGGCAAATAGTTACTGGGTTTGGTGGGGTTGCACCTCAATGCATGTGGAGAAGTGGTCCAAAGTCACCTCAACTATAGGAACTGTTTGGTTGCACTCTGCAAACAGGCATTGACTCACTAGTTGACGTGCATAATAATTTTTTTAAATTAATTTCTTGTCACAAGTTGAAATTCCATTTCTGTCCAAAAGTTTATAACTTTGCCTAACGGTCAAATGTATCGATTTGGTCCACTCTGGATATGTTTCAGGCAAAATTATAGCAGCCGTTATTAATCTTTTCAATTTTTATAGATTTTATTTTAATCTTTAATTTGTGTCAACAAAGGTCTCTAATCTTTCAAAAATATGTTTCCATCAAAAAATTGATTTTGACTAAATTTAATAAGGATAAAATAGCAACTTAGTCAATAAAATAAGAAAAAAAAAGGTTGTCTCATTCACTTCACGATCCCCATTGCCCCACCCTTGAAAATCAACTACCAGCACCACCATCTAATGCCGTCGCCACCTCCAGCACCACCATCATCGTCAAAGTGATCAATTATAATGCCCATGCCATAATCCCAGAGCTTAATCACACTGCTGTGAAAACTCGCTAAAATCCATAACTGACACTGTGAAACTCAATCTTTTCGCTCTAATGCTCTGTCTCAAACTTCATCAACATTTTACAAATCTCCACAACCAGATCTGACCTAGAGAGGCTCCACCCCATCCTCTTTCCACAATCGGCACCATTGCCAGATGAATGTGCTTCTAGCTTGTTATTGTTGAACAAAAACATATTTTAGGATCAATATATATATATATGAATTGAAATTTCAAAATCGCATTTCGTAATAGCCGAAAAAGATATGAACAAAAGAAAAAAAAAGAAAAGTAACTCAATAGTATTTGATGCTATAAAAAATTGCACATGTTGAATTTCGAGTTTGACGATTAAGAACGAGCACAAACGAGATTTTTCGATACCTGAAACAAAGGCGTCGATGTGTGTCCTCGTCGCCCCTCCGATACTTAAGTCAGAAAGAGAAATTTGGGAGAAAATATATGATGAGAATGTAGATGAAAACGTACTTGAATAATGAATAATAATGATGTATTTATAGAGGTAGGTAGAGCAGTTCTAGTATGACTTATCCCCTTATTTTTTGAAGTGGCTATAGGGATAAGTGTTGGAATGTAATTAGAAGTCCAAACCTCCCTTATTAGAGGTATTGCCTAAGATAAGATTCTTTCACAACTTGGGATCCTTGAGTTTGAGGTGATTGGGTAGGGCTAGAGTCCTTGGTTGAATTGGTGTCTGTGAGTGAAGGATGCTACTCGAGGATGTACAACGTCACGGGGTGGTGTATGCTCGAGGACATATCCCGATAACCTTCATCACCAAATCACCCGAAAACATTGGTGTGATAGCTCGAGCACTATGGGACATGTGCTCGAGCACAAGACGTACCTTGAGCTATGTAGGACGTGTCTTGTGGGTTTGGAAAGGCTCGAGCTCACAAAATGCTCGATCACAACATCAGTATTGATTCTCGGTGCTAAAGATGAGTATCTATATCTAAGATTGGAAATAGAAAAATGCGCAAGAGCACTATGCACTAATTTTATTTTCACACACTTTAAATTTTCATCTCCTTCCCCCAATTTGATATTTTCTCACGAGGACTCTTGATTAGACTTAAGCGTGAAGGACCGTAGCAGGGTAGGCGG
Source organism: Fraxinus excelsior (assembly GCA_019097785.1). Lineage (NCBI taxonomy): Eukaryota > Viridiplantae > Streptophyta > Magnoliopsida > Lamiales > Oleaceae > Fraxinus > Fraxinus excelsior. The sequence continues at coordinate 47,594,411 of CM032623.1, forward strand.
CCATGGTTGTGGCTTGTGTAGATGGTTGATGTGGCTAAAGGTGGTCGGAGTTGGTGGATTGTGTGGTTGGGCTTGGTGGTGTCGTTACCGATGATGGTTGGGCTAGAGTGGGGATGAAGATTTGGGGTGTGGGAGCAATTCTTATTTATTATTATTATTGTTTTTAGTTTAATTTGATCTATAAGAGGGAAAATGCGTGGTTGACCTAAACGCCTTGTTAAATTTGGTCAAAATTAATTTTTTTGTCTTGGACTTCAAATGCATATTTTTGAAAGGTTAAGGACTTTCGTGTTGCAGATTGAAGATTCGGATAAAGTTTGTAAAAATTAAAAAGGTTAGAGATCACTCATGCAATTTTTCCTATGTTTTATCATACTTAAAAGTACATTTATCGAGTTACTTATAGGGTGTTTGGTGAGAATTAAAATTAGATTTTTAGTGGATTACAATCAGGGGCAGAGGAGAACTTTAAAGTTTGAGGGCACAATCGAACTTGTAAAGAAGTTGAGAGAAATTTTACAATCGAAAATTTACGTCCAAAAAAATCATATCTCATGTAATTTTGCATCAGAAAATTTACATGGAAATGACTTTTTTGGATGTGAAATTTCATAAATTGATGAAAATTACATTGAGAAGTTGTATCGCAAAAATAATAAGGGTCTGTTTGATTGCAAGGTGGAAAATTGGTGGAAAGAAAATGTTTTATAGGGAAAAGATTTTCCTAAAAATTGTTTTACTGGGAATTGTAAATAATTGTGTTTGATTTATATATTTTTCTATGAAAAATGTTGAAAGTTTGGGGTCCGTTTGATTTCGTTTTTTTTATGAAAATTGTCCATTAAAGTGATAATATTTTCTACTATTGGGTCTAGAATTTGTTCCAATTGCAAAAAAAAAAAAAAATTGAACAAAAATAATCATACCGAATATCATTCGTTTGTCTTTACTTTGCATGAAAATTGTCAATAAAAGTGAGATTTTTTTTTACCATTGTGTCTAGAATTTCTTCCAATTCTAAATTTTTTTTAAAAAAAAATCTAGAAAATATTTACTCACTAAAACATCAAGAATTTATTTTTCTCAAAAATGTGAAAAATTTGAAAAGTTGAAAAATATTTTCACGGGAAATTTTGTCTATCAAACACTACAAAAATTAAAAAATGAAAAATATTTTCCATTTTCCATGGAAAATAATACATATCAAACGGAGTTTAAATGTTAATGAAATTATTGATTTTTTTTTTTTAAAATGTGAGTTGGACGTCTTTTTAAGACTCTCGTTTAATGTATTTTTAACCATTTTCGATATTTGTTTACATTATTCGATATGCCCATAATTTAATTCTTGAAATAAGTTTTGAAATGACATAAGCAATTTGTAGATTCGATTAGCGTACGATCGTCTGATTTTTAAAATTAGTATATTATCGAAATTCAAATTTATTTTGATTTTGCCTCTGTTTGATAGAGATTAAAATCAAATTTTTAGTCAATTTTGATAAAAGTTAAATAGTTATGGATTCCGTAAAATATGTTATTAAAATTAATTGTTAAATTTGATTTAGATTTCAATCGATACCAAACACGATTTTATAAATTAAAACAAAAAAAAAACCTCAAAAGTTGGGGGGCACGGGACCCCCTAGGTCCGCCCAAGATTATAATAGAAGTTTTTGAAATCAGTGGTTGAAAAATTGTAGAATTCATGAAAGATGTTATTAATATTGATTGTTTGACTTTAACTTATATTAAAATCATATTTTAATCATGTCCATGCCCTTACTTATTAAACAACTTTGAATATTATTCTTTTACTGAGAAAATTTGCTTTTTAAGAAAGTAAATCTTGACATAATTTTAGTAAATAACATTTAGCCCCTGTTTGGTCTCCATATTTTGAAGTTCATTTTTTTAAAATTAATTTTCAATTATATACTAATTTTTCAACAACATATTTAACAAATATTTTTTAAAATATGCTAAAATGTTCAAACCAAACAACGGCTTACATGTGTTCTTAAAATGTAACTACTGCAAAATTTAAAAGTTAGAGATTTGGACTTAAAAATATACCTTAGAGATGCGTGAAGTCAAGAATTCAAAGGCCCGGAAATATAAATTGAGATCCCAAGTGTTGTGTTATACATAAATTGAGGACTCCGATTGTAATTTTTCTAGACACTTTCACAATAGAATGTGAGTAATAAATGAAAAAGGTATTTTTATTTTTATTTTTTTGAATGAAATGGGATTTCAATTTCAAACTGTAGGTAAACTATTGATATGAAAAGAATAGGAGACCAAAAATTATAAACTAATAATAAGCTTAGAAGATATCCGTCAAAAGCTCTTTCCCAACAAACGTTCACTGGTTGGAAGATGTCTTTCGTTGTCACGACATTTTATTTTTAGGGTCCGTTTGATTACAGAGTGGAAAGAAAATATTTTATAGAGAAAAGATTTTTCTAAAAATTATTTTACTGAGAATTGTAATTAATTATGCTTGATTGGTATAATTTTTCATGAAAAATGTTGAAAGTTTGTTGTCCGTTTGGCTTCGTTTTTTATGAAAATTATCCATTAAAGTAATAATGTTTTCTAGTATTAGGTCTAGTATTTGTTCCAATTATCAAAAATAAAAAATTGAAAAAAAATAATCATACCGAATACCATTCGTTTGGCTTTGTTTTGCATGTAAATTATCAATAAAAGTGAAAAAAATTTACCATTGTGTCTAGAATTTCTTCCAATTCCCTGAAAAATATTTTCCCACCAAAATATCAAGAATTTATTTTCCTAAAAAAGTTGAATAATTTAGAAAGTTAGAAAATATTTTTCCAGGAAAATTTCGTCAATCGAACACTACAAAAGTTGAAAAAAAGAAAATATTTTCCATTTTCCATGGAAAATCCGGCCTATCAACCAGGGGCGGACACAGGGGGGTCCTGGGGGGGGGGCACGTGCCCCCCTAACTTTTGAGGTTTTTTTTTTTTTTTTTCGTGTTTGGTATCGATTGAAATCTAAATTTTAATCTAAATCAAAGTTTACAATAAATTTTAATAATATATTTCATATAATCCATAAATGTTTTAACTTTTATCAAAATTTACTATAAATTTGATTTTAATTTCCACCAAACAGGGGCAAAATCATAATAAAATTGAATTTCGATAACATGCTAATTTTAAAAATTTACCGACGATTGTATGCTAATCAAATCTACAAATTGCTTATGTAATCTCAAAGCTTATTTCGATAACTACATTATGGGTATATCGAATAGTCCAAATAGATATCGAAAATAGTTAAAAATATGTTAAACGTAAGTCTTAAAGAAAAACGTCTAATTCGCATTTTTTCAAAAAAAAATCAATTATTTCATTAAAATTTACTATTTTTGCGATACACTTCAATGTAATTTTCATCATTTATTAGGAAACTTTATATGGAACATGACATAAAAAATTTTCGAAATTTTACATCCGAAAAAGTCATATCCCATGTAAATTTTCGGATGCAAAATTATATGGGATAGGATTTTTTTTTTTTAACGTAAATTTTCGAGTGTAAAATTTATCCCAACTTCTTTGCAAGTTCGAGTGTGCCCCCCTAACAAAAATCTTCTGCGTCCGCCCCTGCTATCAACGGAACCTATATAATTTTTTGTTATGTATATCGTGATATGATTGTTGATTTTAAAATTGTTCCATTGCTTAAAATTTGAAAGATGCAGAGAGGATAGCTTGGTTCTTGTGCATGAATGACATGCACGAGTGGATAGAAGATTCTCCACCGAGGCCATATATATATATATTCCTTTGTTATAAAACAAGTTTAGAAGCAGAGGATTAAGATGAATGTAAGCTGATATCATTTTCAGTGAATATCTGCAAGTAAGAATGAGAAGAAAGCAAATTTGGATATTATTTTGAAAATGATAATGGACTGGACCGCCTCCCAATGTACGGCTTGGCTCACCCTAACCAGAAAATACCGTTAGTGGGGTTGCTCTTTGAGTTGGGTCATGCCCCCACGCACTGGCTCTAGGGACTTGTGGTCCAACCAGACCGTGTTGCATGACCTGAGCAGGCCTTTCACTTTTCTTTTTTTTTCACAAAAAAATGAGGAACTTTTCCAGGCGAACCACATTAATGCAGGATCTTCAAATAAGAAAACAAGTTCAATCGAATAGTCAAGACCTGAAAGTGTAGAGGATTTATGTTTGTATATATGCCCGATTCAGTTCTCTTTCAGTCTGGTTCGATTATCTTCTAAAGAGAATCGAACCGAACCGAACCAGAATTTTCAGGTATTTAATAAATGGAACCGTCAGGTTCAAATATAATTATGGAACCGTTTGAGTTCGGTTCGGTTCGATTTGGTTCAGTTTTGTTTAGTTCGGTTCCTTACCATAATTAATTTTTTTTTAAACATTTACAACAACACTACATAAATACAACTAATGACATATTCATTCATAGCTTCAATGGGTAGTTGGAGAGAGGAAGTCGGACTCGGTAGTCGGCGATTTCGATTTGGACATGTAGATGTAGGTTTTCAATTTATCAAATGATTTGGGATTAGTGGACCCGTGTTTACCGAATGAAACAATGAAATTGGAAAGGGTAGGAAAAACTTTAAAAAGTCTAGATTTTGGGCTAACAATGCAATTAATAATTAGGCCAAAAAATTAAATTTAGAAATTGGGTTGTGCTAGGCTAGCTAGACGTGGACTTGGCTAGGGGGTTGGAGTATTAATCACTAAATTAGTTAATTTACTAATTTGTTTAGAAAAAAATTTAAAAAATTTAATTAATTAAATATAAAAAAATATTTAGATTCGATTTTTCGATTCTTGATCTAGAACCGAGAACCGACCAAAATTCATCGGTTCTCGATTCAAATACTCATTCAAATATTTAATTTATGAAGAACCCCTCGATTCGATTCGGGAGTTTGTCCAGCCCTATTTGTATACTACACAGCAGACCCAGGGGAGTCCTAAGGGTCACGTGACTTCCCAACTTTTGGGATTTTTCTTTTTTGATAAAGTCATGTTTGGTATCCATTGAAATTTTAATTTTAATCCAAATCAAAGTTAACAATTAATTTTAATAACACATTTTATAAAATCCATAACTGTTTTAACTTTTATTAAAATTTACTAAAAAGTTGATTTTAACATCCACTAAATATAGGCAAAATCATAATAAATTTGATTTTTTCTCTTTTACCCTTTTCTTTATGCCTTTTAACAAAATCTTAACACTTTAAATTTTTTAAAATTTGTATATAATTTCTCTACAAATTATCACATTTACTACAAATCTTCACTTTCCAATCAAAATTTTCAAATAATTAGAACATAAATTTTGCATCTTCTCCTATCAAATTGTGTATATAGAATGTGTATGAACTCATCATATTCAATTTGACTTATATTTAACGAATCGTGTTTGTTTGTTTGATTATTACTACTGAATATTAGTTATATGTTTTTCCTTTCGATTACTTAAATTGATTGTTTGTATTAAACGAAAATATGCATTTTCTTTTGATGAACAAAATATTAATAAAAGGACTCTTCGAAATCAAATGGCTAAAAATGATTAATAAAATATTAATGAAGAAATATTTTTTAAATGTAAATTTCCATTGTCTCAAGTTAAGTATGTATCATTCAAAAAATCAAGAACAAACTATTCAATTTGTAAAGAGTTTGATTGTGTCTCATAACTCAACATGTTTGTGTTCGCCCCTGCTGATAGAAGTGGCAATGAGTTGAGCTAGGGGCGGACGTATACATTTTGGGTTAGGTGGCACTATAAACTTACAAAAAAGTTGTGATGAATTTTACATTTGAAAAGTTATATACAAAAAAAATCATATTCCATATAAATTTACATCCTAATTTTACATCCGAAAATTTACATTAGTATGACTTTTTTGGATGTAAAATTTCAAATTTTTTTGATGTCCTGATAAAGTGATGTAAATTATATTTTATATTTTGTATTGCAAAAATAATAAATATTAATGAAATAATTGATTTTATTCTTTAAAAAAAAAAGAGTTGGAAGCCTCTTTTTAAGATGCATATTTGACGCATCTTTAATTGTTTTCGATATCTATTTGGACCATTCGACATAATTATGATGTAGTTCTTGAAACGAGTTCAAGATGACATATGCGATTTGTGGATTTGGCTAGCGTACGATAGTTGGAGAAAATTTAAAGTTACTATGCTATCAAAATTCTCGAAATACTAGTTTGGACTAGCCTACATTGACAAGCCGTAACATTTAATACAGTTGATCGTTTCGCGCACTATTAACGACGTAAAAACGAAGTCATAAGCACTTCGAAATGATGTTAAGAATACAATATTTCGATTTCGTTTGACATCTCATAATAACTTCGAAAATTGAGACAAAATATAGAAAATCTAATGGTAATTCCCAGAAGTTGGGGGGCACGTGACCCAATGCCATCCATTGTGTCCACCCTTGAGTTGAGATGATTTGCATATGGCTAGGCACTCAAGTTGACTCAACTCGACTAATCCCATAAACTCGAAATGGTATGAGTCATTCATGGGCCAAGCTCCCACGAGTTAATTTGTTGAATAGGTGAGTGACTTGATCCATTGTCAATCTCTAAATGTGGGCGACTGGGAATTTGAAATAGGATAATGGAAGAGGCTGCGGGCATGGAGGAAAGGGTAAAAAATGAAGTACATGTAGTGTTCTAAAATGCATGCATATGTTTCGCATATGCTCGATGCGTTTTCGAAACTCCTTGCATATGGGATACGAGCGTGATAATGTAGTTAACTCATTTCGTTGACTGTTTATGTACGCTCAAATGTAAGCACACATCTTTGTTAGGAATTGTGTCAAATTAGGTTAACAAAGTCCATTCCATTTTTATAACTTAAAAATGTAAATTGTCTCCAACAAATATCAAATTAGCCCAAATCATCCAATTCCACGAATCATATATAGTAATTTGTATGGTTTTGGCATTTAGAAAAATCAAAAACCAAAAAAAAAAATTATTAGGGTTGCAAACTATTTACGTAGATCCCGAGCAACCTTTTTCCGTCTTCCTCTAGTTTCACTAACAAGTGATGCACAATTTTGGATTGTTGATGGTTGTGATGAGGAGGAGGAGGTTAACAGTAATATCTTACAATTTACAAGAGGTAATAGAAATTCTCGAATTGAAATAAGGGAGTTCCATGAAGATGGTTTTGCATTGGATGACACAGAATATGCTTGGATGAAGAAGATGCGATTGATTTGGATTTTGATAAAGAGTTAGACAAAATTTATCATTTTTTAAGTTGGTGTTTGTGACTAATCTAATCGTAGGAAACGATTATCATGCAATTGTAATTTTTATGGTTTTGAGTAATATATTTTTGTTGAAAATGCGAAGAATATGTGTAAAATTCAATTAATTGTGTAGTATTTGTGAATTTGAGCTATATATATGTTCTTTTAAATTTGATATATATATGTAAAGTTCAAATAATGCATTAACTTATTCATTTATTAGTTTAGATTAGCTCGAATAATATCAAAAATTGAAAAACGCATAATTACTCGTACACTTCACATAGGCACGCATATGCTTGTAATGCTTGATACTTGATAGAAATGCATTGTCATGCATTGCACATTTTAGAACCTTGGTTACAAGTGGAGGTTGCCACCTGAAGATTTTGGTTTTTATTCTTCATTTTATATTTATTTAAAGTCGAGGGCCAATAAAGATGAAAAACAAATATTGGAGATATAAGTACAAAAAGTGCAAAGATGGTGAACAAGAGCTGTAATTTAGCTATTATTAACAGGTTAAATTCACCAATGATCACCCGACTTTATACTAGTGCTACTATAGTCATTCAATTTGATTTTGTTTTATCATGACCATCCAATTTTATATTTAGTGTCACTGTGGCCACCCAATTTAATTTTATCTCACCACGGCCATCCAATTTCATATAATATTTCACCACGACCACTCAACTTCTTTTAACCATGTTCATTAATTTTAAAAGGGGTAACACTGTATCTTTGTATTATATATATAAAAAAATTAACATAAAAACTTATTCTAAAAGAACGTTACTTAAAAAAAAAAAAACCTTATTTAAAAAAAATGTTACTTAAACAAATAAAAATAAAAACTTATTAAAAAAAGTTACTTAGAAAAATTAAATAAAATAAAAAGTTATTTTAAAAAGTCATTCCTTAAAAAAATAAAACAAAATAAAAACTTATTTAAAAAGTTAAAATAAAATAAAATCTTATTTTAAAATAAACGTTTTTAAAATTTTAAAAAAACTTCTATATTTGTTTTTTTTAAAATTATTTTTTATATATAATACAAAGTTATCGTTTTACCCCTTTTAAAATTAATGAGAAACATGCCACGCTTTTCACTCATTGAGTCGGATTCAATCATTCTTTTTATTTGGAGGATCATTCGTTATTCACTGTCTTGCTAGGACCAGATCTATAACTGTTCTCAACAGTTTGTATAGCCATAAATCTTATTCTATTCATTGAGATTTATTGACTTTGTATACAATTTTATTGTAAATAAACGATCTTATCATAAATCCATCGGGATCTTGAAATTATATAATCATAATGGAAACAGAAACCCTAGTATCTTTATATTTGGTTTATTTGTCAATTTTACTGGGTCGCCTTATATATCGCTTTTGGACAATCTTCTCAACAACTAAGAGATCCATTCGAGGAACATAGAATAAAATACTATATGAAATTAGGTGGGTATGGTGAAACATTATAAGAAATTAGAAGGCTATAGTGACGCTAAATATGAAGTTGAGTGGCCACGGTGAAATAAAATCAAATTGGATGACCATGCTGACAACTAAGTATAAAGTTGGGTGGACATTGGTGAATTTAACCCTATTATTAATCGATAAATAAATAATTTTTACGTCAAATTTTTTTATTTTTATGAGTTAAAAAGCAAACATAAATAATGTATTTATTTTGAAAGAATAAAAAAAATAGTAACCCGTCCAATTTGAAAACAAAAAAATAACTTTACTATATTCTGCTTGGCACTCTATCCGAATTGATCTCGTCATAATTATTCAAAAACCCAGGAAATCAAGAACAATGTATGAATCCCAGCAACATTTGGTAGATTTACAGGAAAATGGAGGTTTCGGTTCGGATCCCAACTCATGGTTATCCGGCGCCGACGACCGCTCGTCTCTCAGCCGAACCTTTTCTTCTCTTTCCACCGCCTCCGCTTCCGCTGCAGCCTCTGGCGATGTCGACCGCGTTCTCTTCAACGATCTCGTTGAGATGGTCCCTCTTGTTCAGTCTCTCATTGTACTTACAAGCATTTCCTCTCTATATGAATTTTAGTTTAATAATTTTTATTTTTCCCCCAAGAAAATGTAGGTGAAAAAACTGGAATTTCTTTTTTCTTTCCCCCCTTTTTTTGGAGTTGATGAATTTGTATGAGGAAATTGTGTAGGATCGGAAAGCGAATCCTTCATTTACACGACGCGGTTCAATGATCTGTACCAAGATGCCCAGTAGAGAATCGCTTTACAAGAAGGTAACTTTTCATTCAGCGGTTTGATTATTTATACAATGGTAATAAATGTGCATATTATTGTGGCAACTTTTTGATAATTTTGCAAAATTTAGATTTAGATGATAACATAAGAATTGGATTATTTGTTCTGCGTTACTTAAACTGTGAATTTTTTTGTACTGAATTTTCTGGTTTATCGACTCAAAATCTATTTGTTTATGAGATACAAATTGGGGACAATAGAGGACAACTTAATTATTTTCAGTTTTGATCACTATTTATTTTTAACTTATTTAACTTTACTCTCTCTCGTCCAGTGATGAGAGGGACTACAGATTACCCACGAAGGAAGTGTGCATGCTGACTTACCTTCAAATTTTGCCCTGTCTTGCTTTATACCTGAAATTCTGTAACGTAGAATATGAAATTTGAAAACACTAGAAAAATGATTTATTTATTATTGCTTTAAATGTGATGTTAAAATTAGAAAGATAATTATGTTTTTTAGATAAAAAAATTTCACGTTCATGCACTTTTTATTATCTGTCATGCATGATTTAAGTGAATATTCTGATACTTCTAGTTGAAAAATGATTGCATTTCTGCACTTAAGTTTATCCCTTCAGTTGTGACACTTGAGTAAGCGAGTTAATAATATGCTCTGGCATGTTGCGTCCACAGTGTTGCTAGCACTGCAATTGTGTGCTAAGCTTAAAAAAACTAACTTATAAGAAATTATTCGTACAAGTAAAATAACAAGTTACTTTTTTGAGTACTTATGTCTTGGTCAAAATTGAAAATATGTAAGTTACTCTTTTGGACAGTAAAAGTAAGTTTTTTCCACAAAAAATAAGTTTACTACATTACCATGGCCAAACATGTTTAAAAACAAAATTTACTAATAAGTAATCGACTTTAATTGAAGCTTGTCAAACATGATTGCATGCTTCAGTCTTAGTATTTCCCCCCTTTCCTCTCTCTCTTTTTCCCAAGCCTTAGCTTCCTTATTCTTAATCCTTAATTATCGATTCCTATTTAATGAGTTTTTGAGTACAAAATAGTGGTTTGTATCAGAGAACTTGAATTACGACTATCATTTTGACTTTAGATGGCATGCTTATCGTGGCTGCCTAAACAAGAATGAAAACCACCAAATTCTGTTATGTTTTTTTTAAACACAGACACGATGGCTTGTCTCTGTGAAGCTTAGACAACATCAAGCTAAACATTCTCCAAAAAAATTGAGGTTGGCCTGTTTGGTTTGTTGCTAGACATACATGAAGATTTAAAGCAACCCTTAGCAACCATAGGCCATGTTATTTTTGGTTTCCCCCCTCCATGGTTTGAAATGCTCTATCAAGATTGTGCCGTTCCTATGAACAGTATGCAAAACATGTTCTAACCACCTAAGTCGTCATTTCCATATTTTATCTTCAGTCAGCAGCCTGCACCCCTAGTCCTTGTCAATTATAAGCTTGGAGATGACAACTTCGGAGAACCAAAATCAGAAGTATGGTTTGGTAACCTAATCAGTATCTTTCTTCGATAAATGAATGTCTGAATACAGTGTTGCCCTTGTCCTTCTAAGCCTGCTATGCAACTAAAATGCATTTATTAGGACATAAGTTTTTTCATTGTTGATGGTTTCAAGCAACATAAGTTACATTTTCTGTTCACGAATACAAAGTGGGTTATGAAGTTGAAATTTTTGCTGCAGGCAATCCCAACAAAAAAGCAGAGGGACCAAAACAAAAATGTGGCAACTAACCAAGATGGATGTGCTGACGATTTCTCCATTTTCTCTTCAAGTCCAATGTTTTCAGAAAAGGATAGACAAGAGTTGGCATCACTTAGGGAACAAGTGGAAGATCTACAGCGAAAGCTTTCAGAAAAAGATGAACTTCTGAAATCAGTGGAACTTTCAGAGAAGGAGGTGGCATCCATCCATAAGGAACTTGATAAACTTAAAAATGAGGATGCTGAAAAGGATTTTTTGATTAAGTCCAGTCAACTACAGCTCTCTGATACGAAGGTATGCATTTGATGCTATAGTAATCCTCCTTCCCTTAGCCCAAAGAATAAAAGGGAAAGGAAAGTAGATGCAAACTGGAAACAAGTTTTTTCCTCTCTCTCTCTTTAATATTTTAAATGATCAGAAAACACTTGAATTTTTAGATTTTTCTTTCGATGACATTCTTTTAGTTCCATCTAAATTTAATTGCCTTGTAGGCTATGTAGTTTCAAATAAATACCCTCACTTCTTGGGGATTTTGATGCTTAATTGGGGAACATTTTTGTTTCTTTTATTGTTTTGATGGAGTGTAATTTGCAAGTGTTTCCACTTGTCCACTTTTGTGCTTTTTTTTAATCATGGGGTTTGGATTAATTAATGATTTATTTTAGTGAAATTCTATCGATTGATTTTCTTCCCACAATTATTAGGTTTATGTAGTTTCCATTTTTATTATTTAGGTAACTTTGCATTTTATCAGGGATTTTAAGTATTAATGGGATTCATCTTTTTTATAAGGTCAACATTTTAGCCTAAATTGAACTGTTGAAAAACATGTTTTATTAAGTCGCAGTTTATCTCAGTAATAGTTATCTATGTTGCTAGGTGTCAGATATGGGTAGATATCTAGGACTTGGATCCCTCTTTTAAATTTTAGGATACAACGATACGGTTAAAAACGATCCAAATTTTGGATGCGAATTACACAGTTTTTTTTTTTTTTAAATATTTTTTATAGAAATTTATTAAAATTCAATGCCAAAATAACACAAAACGATATAGCAATAAATCATTTAAATCCAATTCTAAAATAACAATAACAAAAGGTGAGCCAAGCCCACCTATAAAAGATGAGTAAAACTGTTTTCTTCCGCACCCGTTTGCCTTTTCCAACTGAATCACCAACCAGAACCCTCATCAGTATTTGTGTTATGTGATGTTGACACAAGTACTTCACCATTTTTGAAGAGTTTGAGCATCACAAATAGTTACACCTCTTAAAACTAATTTAATACTCTTCAAACACTACCTTGTTTTTTTGATTGAAACTGCTAGGGATGGAGATAGAAAGAATGTTGGTGACAGGTCAATAAATTTCTTTCTTATTGTTGAGAGGTGAACATATATTTTTCCAGCAGCCTAATCTTTGAAGGAAGTTTTATTGGAATTTAAATTGCATCAAATAATAAGTTTTCAATCTACCATTCACTTTTCCTTAGAAATTAGAACGAAAAGGTCTTGTTTGTTTCATATTTGAGTGGAGATTTAAGAGGTCTAACATTAAACTTCTGCAGACGTGATTATAATAGTAAGAAACCTGAAACAGAAAAATGGTTTTGACTCGGTGTCTGTCTGCACGCACATCTATGCACGTATTTACAGTTCATTACTGAATATATCACTTGTTCTGAGAGGATAATTAAATATAACAATGTAACAACGGTGAGATGGTTGAAAATATAGATTCTTAACTTAATATCTAGCACTTGTTGCCTATCTGATGAACTGTCTTGATTTCTGTATTTAGAGGGTGAAGTTTGAAAATCAAGTCATTGTTTATACTCTGCTCTGACTTAGAGACTAATTGCTAGCTTAGTCATTAGTGAAAGACATCTTTTAGTTTTATAGAGCGTGTTCGCTCCTGCTTAGAAAAATGCAAAAGTTACTTAGGTTTCAAACATGTTTGGATAACTTATTTTTTTCTTATTTTTGAGTTAAGAAAGTTATTTATTTTGTGCAAGTAAAATCATTATCAAAATAAGTGACTTGTTAGTTATTTCCAACTTTTGCCAATGAAATAATTGTTTATTTTGAACTTATTTACTTATAAGTAAACTTTTGAAGCCTAGGCAAATATGTCATTCGTATAAGATGTTACTCTCCTCATCTCTCTATAAATCTATCTCATGTTTTTGTTACTACCATATGTTATCCACAGACTAAGCTTGCTGACAAGCAAGCAGCCGTTGAAAAATTACAATGGGAAGCAACAACCTCTAACAAAAAAGTGGAGAAGCTCCAAGAAGATCTAGAAATGGTGCAAGGAGATATTTCATCAATGATGCTATTAATTCAAGGCTTAACAAAGAGTGATTTCCTTGCTGCTGAAGACTATGATGATGTCTCTTATCCTCTAGATGAGAATCACGATTTAGTAAGTTATTGATTACTCGTGGTCTATATTTCTCCCCCTTTCCCCGTGAAATAAATCCCAAAAATGATTCCTCTATGTTATCTTCTAGATCAGAATTGTGATAGAGAACATGTTTGAGCTTAAAAAGTTTACTTACGATGCCTTTCAGTTTAGAGCATGTTTGGCTTAGCTTAAAAAGTTCGCTTATAGATAAATAAATAAGTTTATTTTTTTTCATCGATCAAAATGGAAAATAGATAAGGTACTTATTTCGAGTCTTTGACAATAAGGTAACACTTACTTTCCAGATAAGTAATTTTGTTGCTCAAAAATTAGAAAGGTAAAACACCTGAACATGCTTGAAAACAAAAGGTAACTTCTATTTATTTTTAAGCTTAGCACACCATGCCCTTTGTGTTGATGTTTACTGATACTTTCATAATTTACCTTCAATTGAAACTTGCTTATGCAGGATGATTTGAATGAAATTGAGATGCAGGAAATGGAGGCTGCAAGAGAAGCTTACATTGCTGCTGTTACTGCTGCAAAAGCAAAGCAAGACGAAGGGTCTATTGCTGCAGTTACCAGTGCTAGATTAAGTCTTCAATCGTTAGTTATAAAACAAAAAATATAATTCCCCAGGTTTGTTACTGAATTTTTTTTCAATTGGCCTTTAGGGCCGAATTGTTTGTCAGGTTGCAAAGTGATTATTTATCCTTTCTGGTTTCTCCTATAATTTGTGTTGGGGTAAATGGAATGAATATTTGAACTTTGTGGAGGTCTAGTGCTATTCGTGTAACTAATCTCTTTCTCACTTCATTCTACGCCTTTAATACATGGTAACTTTATTGTTTTAATTTTGAGGTCTCGTCAAAGAAAATAAAAAATCTTAAAAGTAAATTAGCGCGATTGGTTGCACCGGTTCAAAAGCCTGTCATCTTTTCTCTTTTTCCCGGAATGAGTTAATTCTCCGATCCAAGCGGCAGTCAAACGGGGTCGTGAATTCGAGATGCCAGTAGAATGATTGGCCCGTCGATTGTCCAGGGATCGATAAAGATAGAGAACTATTTGCTTATAAAGAAGAAATCCACTTATTGGAACTTGGGCACATAAATCGCTTATTCTTATTAATCGCCGATTTCCACCTTAGAGTGAGAGGCCATTATCTCTTTTGTAGGGCTACAGATGGGAGGGGGCGATGGTTCTTATTGGAAACGATAAATAAGTCAGTCCTTCTCTCTAGGAAAATCGAATAGCTGAATTATTTTCGGTTTTTGAGTAGTGATCCTTGTCGTTATGTCCCTTGCAATTGGAACAGAGTGGTCCACGAGCTCGCCACTATTGCTTTTATGGCTGCAGTCAATTTTTTGGGTTCATTGTTTACCATCATTTTGTCGTCTGCTGCTTGCAGTGATCTAATTCAATGAGATTATCTGTTTTGGATTTCAAAAAAAGAAAGAAAAATTAGTGAATTTGATGAATATTAGATCTTTAATGCCAGCCTCATCTTTATACTCAATTCCAAGGGTGCTGCATAATGAATAATTTTTGTTATTGAATTTCGTTGAAGAGACGCTCCTCATCTTGATCAGACGTGGCCTCATTCGATATGCTAGCATGTGTTGTATAGAATATGTTGATCTTGATTTTGAGCCACTTTATCTTCAAATTTAACAATTGTCGAACTTATATTTTTAAATTACGTCTTCAGCACGTCTACTTACGTGCATTTTCATATTCATTTTTTCTCCCCAAGGATGCACAATTTCAAAAATTGGTGGCGGCGCCGAAACTTGAAGTAAAGACTTGTGTTCTTATATCATAGTCTAGCTTTGACAGATTTATTCCAACTGTTCGTTTACTAATTTTTCTTGATTCAATTAATTGAACACTGACACCCAATCTTGCAATTTGCTCATGGAACCGATAGTTGCAATGCATATCCAGAATGCAGGACACAGACAATGCAGCTTATTCATGTTTGCCTAAGCTTAGAAAAATTTAACATGCTTTTCCTGAGAGTGAAGATTTTATACGGTTTTAGTGACTTGAGAATCTAAAAGACAGTGTGTGAAAGTTACTTAAAAGTACCTTCTAAGCTTAGCTGAACAGAATTGTCAGGTTTTGAAACTACATCACAAGCAGATAAAACACTCTTTTGAGTCTTGGTAAAACTGATTACTCTGGTATAGTTTCCAGAATCACAAAGTATGTTTGATAAAAGTGCCCAAAGAATAACAAATTTTGACAGGGAAAGTGTAGAGTCAGTTCGATCCTTGTATCTTGATTTCTCATGCAACTTTCAGAATCTACAACGGCGATGAGGCAGATCTCGACTTTTGTGTTTGCGTTGTGATTTTGGCATTTGCACATGGCTGCTTATCCATTCCCACCTCAGCCTGCAGCACGTAGCATAACCTTGCTATCATTATCAGAAGTACAAGAATTTATCGTGAAACATGAATACATGTTTCTCACGCTTGCAGTGGGAAGGCAAAAGAACTCGTGCTACTATCTGATTGGTTAGAATCACACGACTTGATACTCTCTTTCAACACGGTTAATCGCTTTGATCAGCATGTGATAAAGTATCCACGTCAATACTGTGTCGTTACTCTTATTTGTTTTCTCAAATCACATAAAACTCTTAGTTTTGTTTGAACTTAATAGAAATATAAAAGATACAAATCTTTACGGTGACATGACATGTCTTGCGTATGTTAAGGTGTAATTAATCTCATACATTGTAGTGTCATAAAGACTTGTTTGGTATATAGTATTAAACACAACTTGACAGCGTAATTTACAATTTTTTAGTTTATTTTCCGTTTGTATATCATTAAGTGCCATCAGCTATGCAATTCTTCTTGTCTAATATATAGACGAGACCTAAAGATTGAGAGGCACTTCACGTTTGCTATGTCTTCCTCAGTTGTTTGACTAATATCTTTTCATCTTTATTCACCGTATCCCTTCCAATTCTATACACATGATATTCTTCAATATCCTCACCATAAATAAGCTGTTTCTTTAAGAAATTAAGTGGGAAATGTGAAAATAAGTTACTTTTGCAATCTAAATGAAGTTTACAGTAGAAAAGGGTTGTGCGTAGGATAGAAAACTAAGCAGAAAATAAGAGCCTAGCCTTTCCGTTAATGCGTCTTGAACTTGCACCGTTAGCATTTTGAACAATTGAACCTCATCGGATTCTTCTAAGTTTCCATCATTTATATGGATTCCTCCATCTTCGTGAAAAAAGAAGACGATATAATCCTCTTCTGCAACTTCGACTTTCTCTGAATTGATATAGTTTATACTACTATATCGTGTCGAATTTTGAACTGATTCTCCTTGATTGCATATTTCATTGATCGACATCTTTCTCCTCACCTTGTGGCTTCTACGGGGACCTTTCTCATCTAATATCTATAACCATGCTTGCATTTATAATTTGAGGCAGTGTGGTACTGAACTTTCAGGGTAGTGGGAGTTAAATGTAGAGTATACAAGCCAATATAATTATCAATAATAACGTTAACGTACCAATTCAAATTCATTTTCCTTAGTCAAAAACATAAACCATCCAATATAAACTATTAGGATACATTCCGTATGCAGTAGTGAATAAAGCCATACAATGAATAGAACTTCAATTTATATTCCTTCTTCAATACCGTCTATGACTAAAGAAAGAACTCAACACAAGAATTGAGAGAGAATTCAAGTGATTAAAACAATGACACTACAATTTGCAGAAGAGCAGAATCTCATCAGCCAAAAATGAAATCCCTTACAACCTTTATCTGATACACGTTTACTTTCTAGTGTGTGAAAGAATTCTCCTTCCAAGATAAATAAATAAAAAGATTGTCAAAAATTTCTATTTCTAACACTGTAGTAATGCAATGATAATTCTAAGAAATAAATATAAGCGATCGCATAGCTTCCCAAGACTTGGAGTATCATATATATTAATTTGTGAAACAATCCTGCAGATATTGGTTAGTCTGATCCATATAATGTTCCCATAGAGGCTTATACCTGCCTATTCCTAACTTTAGCCACGGCTTCATGTTACCGTTAAAATGTATCACGGCTGCAGTCTCGATCAGACGGTTATCGATGTTCAGATCATAACCCAATCCTAAGACGTGCCATCGCCGATCAAGTGGCTCTGTCAATCCATAAAAAGCTAAAAATCCGGAAGGAAGAGTGCCGAGCTTCCATAGTGATCCGTCAGCATTTTGTTCCTGCCAATAATGATAACGCGCAGTCACATTTTCCTTTCTCCAAGCAATCAGATCAAAAACATTCATCCCAAATGCCCATCCACATGCCTGAGGATCAAATTTGGCGTTGATAATTGGGTTCGAAAAATTGAGGTACTTGTAAAAACGGTGAAAGGATTCAAGACAAGTTTCGACTGCCCCATTCACATTACCATGCAAATCCAATGAAAAAAGTGGGGTCAAATCCTTCTGAACAACAACATCGTCATCAAGAAAAACTACCTTCTCGAGCTGAGGATAAATCTCCGGGATGTAAAATCGCAGGTGATTCAACAGAGAGACGTACTTAGGATTACGTAACTTCGGTTCAAGACTCTTATCCTTCGACCTCTCAAAGTAGGATCTCCGTAAATCTTCATCATTTATCTGTTTTAAAACTGGAGAGTAAGAAGCATTCAACCAAGAGAAATCTTCAATATTTTGAACTTCTAATGTAGCCCCTTTGAAATCGTTACCAAGGAACCAAGCCTGCATTGCTCCGTATTTCACTCCATTCGTTACAACGTGGAATACGAGCTGCT
This sequence comes from Fraxinus excelsior, assembly GCA_019097785.1. Lineage (NCBI taxonomy): Eukaryota > Viridiplantae > Streptophyta > Magnoliopsida > Lamiales > Oleaceae > Fraxinus > Fraxinus excelsior. The sequence goes on from CM032623.1 coordinate 47,612,963, forward strand.
TCGGATGATCAGAATTAGAAACAGTAGAATTAACAACCACCGAAACAGCCAGAAGGTTATCTGAAAATAAGCAGAAATGGTAAAGATTATTATCGACTAGTCGCAGAGAGTTCCTCCTCTCATCCGCAAGTTCCCGTAGTGAATTTTTCTCAAGCCAAACGGCAGTGAGTTTAATGTAAATACACTGAAGGTTCTTCGGCACTGATTCTGCAGCCAATTGACCAAATACCGTACTCTGAACAGTTGCCACATTGACACGTTCTTCAAGCGCTTGAATATGTGATTTCATTGTAATCATAGTGGTTGCAATATCATAATGTGCATCTTGCGCCTTAAAAATGAGGGACGAGAGACTTTTAATGATTGGTCCGGCTTCGTCCAACGATATAGGCTCGTTCTTCTTTGCAGCCTTTGAAAGCAGGGATTGACAACTTCTTATTTTTGAACTAAGCTCCCAAGCAAGATGAAAATTGTTATGCTCCTTTGCAATAATCACATAAGCTTTGGCAAGGGTCATTTGCTCTGCTAATTGTCTGGCGTATGATCGAACACTTAAAATTTCTTCAGTAAAATTTAAATGCTTGTGAACAATCCTTTCATTTTTGGAATTCATCTCCTGGCAAAGAGATGACTAAGTTAAAGAATGATAAACAATCAAAACCAGTAGAAAATCATTGTTATATAAAAATACATGAAACCATGCCTGTCTAGTGTTTAAAGCATCATGACAAGTAATCATGATAACAATGAAATGGATACACAAAGCTACATACATTGCCTATTGAAGTAATGCATAAATATTTCTGATTTTATTAATGCTAATTTATGTTTTGAGAAAGATCTTAGTGTAATAAAGATATTATCACCAGTTAGATTTATGGTAAGATAACTGAAATTTAGATAAATCATATTTTTGGTATTTTTCTCTTGGCAAAGAGATTTTATTGCATACTAAATGTCACCAATAAGGGAAATTTGTCAAGAAAATGTTCAGACCCAGCATTGGAAGAGCTAAACTGCAAATCAGCTGCCTTCAAAGGCATCTTCAATGCATTATCTGTGGAAACGTTTTTTCAGTTTCAACTACTTCAGCATCAAAACCTATCAGATACTCTCTTCCATCGTAGTACTTTTTCTTTTTGTTGGTTAACCAGGAACATTTTTTTGTTTTGATAACCGTGGATGTCGGAGCTAGCTTGTGCGCACTTCGACTATTCCCACAGAGTCCTGAAATTTACGGCCTGGTACTCACCTCAGTGACCCTGAGGGGACTAGAACTGGTGACCATTAGAGAGCAAACCCAAGGTCTAACAAATTGAGTAACCCCTGGGGGTTGGTTAACCAGGAACATATTCCGGTGATCATTCATTTAAATGGGTTAATCCAGCCTTAGAAACTTTACACAAATCTCCATCAACTTTGTTTAGATGGGAATCTGACTACAGAAACTTCAATTTTCTTCAATGTTGAAAGACACATCAGCCTTATCATGAATCTACTGTCTGAGTAGAAGAATGATTATACTTATTCTGTTTTAAAGCTGCAACCCTCAATTCCAATGCACCATTTATAAAGATTAGGTATCTCAAATAGACTTTGCTCTACTGATTCCTCGTCTGCATCTTCTATGATGTAGACAACCTTCGTGTCTTCTTATCAACTCCAGCCTTGGCGAAAACCTAACCTTAGTTTCAAAAGAATTATCAACACCTTGGCTTTGGAATAATAGCTAATCATCTTGTCAAGATTTGGTCACATAAGTTGGCCAAATACTTCAAAGTGTCTTTCCCATTTTTCAGTTAACAACGCGAAGAACACTGCAATATCCAGGGGGAAAACTCTAAAATGTGAGAAGGTGTTATAAAAAGATGACATAATTTGAAGAGATGATGACCGAAGCTCTAATATTTTAATACTAGCAGATAGAGGATGAATGGGTACTTTCCTTTCCTTTCCTTCTTCTCCCTTTCGCAAGTTTTAGTTACAAGAAAAATACGTTCTCTTCTCTTCTTTAACGTCTCCTCTAGATTCTTTCCTAGTTCCTTAGAAATAATGACAAAATTACACGTATTACTCTTACAATATTCATGAGTTCTCAATAGGTTGGGACAAAAACAAGTTAAAATCACACACTCTTAAGGAAGATATCGTTGAAACCTCTGCCTCCAGGGAAGAAGCTGATCAATGAAGCAAAGCAAAAGAAAGATCAACTTTCTTTTTTCACTCAGGTGAATATAATGTAACTAACTAAACTGGAAGAATCTTGCTTCTGTATCTTACAGGACTTCTCTCTTTTGTATGCTCAAACATCTGCCCCATAATCTCTTGTATTACATTAAAATAGTAACCACATCCAGACTCCAGTGTGACAAGAAGATCGAAGGTTAAAGAGGCCATTCTATAGTGATAGACCTTTTGCTTTATGATACCGAGGTGTTGAACTATTAAAGGGCTAAATGCATATTAGATGAATGTAGCAGAAATGATAATGCTAAAAAGTATGTAGTAAAATGATAGAATAAGAAATTAGCATATACGTCGGCAAGTGGGGTAGCGCAGACAGGGGATAAATTGAGGGAAGAACGATTTAGGTCATTGTGATATTTGCGAAAGGATCTAGAGAGGCTCTGGCTCATAAAAGTGGCGTGATCTTGGTAAAACGTGTAAACAAGAGAGGATTAGACCGAAAATAACATAGCCTCTGGTAGTTACTAAGAATCTAGTTGCTTTAGATCATCTTATAAATCTAGCATTGTGATGTAAGACAATTCTATTGTAAATAGGATTAGGATTAAATATTTATAATAAGATGTCTAGTTGTAATAAGTTTTATCTTTTTATTCTAATATTAATTAAATAGGATTTCTAATTCCTTTAAAATTAGTGGTGTGTTTAATAGATATTATTGAGGAAAGAATATATTTTAAATAGTGATATGATGAGAAATATGTGGTTAAAAAGTAAGGAAAAATTATTGATGTGATGGAAAATATTATTTTATTGAAGAATGTGTGATTAAAAATAAGTTTTGAAATCATGTATTTTTAGAGAATGTTGCTTTATAGTAATAGGATTAAGAATAATTTTATCTATAAATATAGAGACATGGTACATTTTTCAACAATAATCAATTATTATTCAATATATACAAGACATGATTGTTCAAATATCGTTCTTATTTATTAAATAATTCTTATTATAAGAATTTCTCGTACACTTCTGCACCAAATTGGTATTTGAGCAATGAAATTGCCTCAATCTGATGGCTGACGATGGTCCTGGTGGTAGTCAAACCGTCGACGACAACCAGAGGCTCGAAAAAATTGAACAACGAATCAAGGGGAACGATGAAACATAACATCACGCAGATGCTGACTAAATTGAGTCTTGAAAGGAATCGCGAGCCCGTGAAGAAACAAGCTGACAAGAATTTGCAAACTTCTGCTATGAATGTTGATTGTTTCAACCAGTATAAAACACGGCAACATGTAGCTAGAGAATTTCCTTGAGTCCAAGCCAAGTTCGAATGCATACAAGTTTTCAAGGATTATTTTCTTCAACAAAACTCGATGACGAGTTTTTTTCAAGCAGGAGAAATTGATATAGGACAATTCTATTGTAAATAGGATTATGATTAGATATTTATAATAAGGTATCTAGTTGTAATAAATTTTATTTTATTTATTTATAATAAGATATCTAATTGTAATAAGTTTTATCTAATTTCTTTATTTTAGTTTTCTAATATTCATAGGATTATAGAATAATTTTGCCTATAAATATAGAGGCATTGTACACTTTTCAACCATAATTAATTATTATTCAATATATACAAGACATGATTGTTCAAATATCGTTCTTATTTATTACATAGTTTTTGTTATAAGAATTTCACATACGCTTCCACACCACATTGAGCCAAAAAGAGTGGCGAAGAAGGATTCACATAGCCGACCTAAAATTTATTCCCATAAAGAGGTTTAGTTGTTAAATTTTTCGGATAATGACAAGGGGCACCTCATTGAAAGACTGTATTTCCATTTCAATAAGCTTAAACAACAAACTCAGAAAACTGACTCCAGCAAAGTCTTCTGGCCCCTATTTATCAAAATTATAAGCAAAACAGATAAAAGTACTTTATTTTTGTACACGATGCACCACTCATTCACTTCATGTCATGATGCTTCTGGTCAACATCCAGTAGCAACATGTGTCCACACAAGTTTTCTGTACATGTATATTCAATTCAATCTACAGAGTTAAGGAGACAGCTAAAAAGCGCTCCTGTTACTGGACGACAAAGTCTATATGTTTATGTATTGCAGTAGAAGTTCCGTGTAACACCTGGAGCATTGCCAGCCCTAAATTTATACAACGCCTAAAACACTACCAACCCGAAAGTTCTATTACACCTGAAGCATTGCTGACCTCAAATTTATATAACACCTTACAGGCCCAAAAAGACTTCATCTTGAACAAATGTCCATTTTTATTTACTTATTTCCATCTATTCCATGACCAGAATAGGGGAACATTGTATATAGATGGATTCTTGGTCCTTGGAGGCCGAAGACAAAGACCTGTAGCAATATTGAAATGAACGGTTTTACCAACCTTGGTGCCAAAGTGTTCAAACCTTGAAGAATATGTAAATATCGAAACTCGCAATTAGGCAGTACTACCTCCGTGATCATGATTATTACACTGTAAGTAATAGTCCACAAGATATCTTTGAGTTCTTAACAATGCCCCAAAGATTCGTTGATATGTCTGCTTCCAGAAACCTCCAGAGCCGATTGCATTAATGTTTACAGAATGAATCTAAGATTTCCTATTTTTGCTCCAACTACAACTAAAACATAATCTAAACAGCAAGGCTACATTCTAGCTTATCTCATAGGTAGCTATTATTAGTCTCTAGAATAAAAGCAATTAACAAAAAACAACCGCACACATTATGAGAAACATCCCACAGTGCTGTAGTGATAACTACGGAAGAATCAATTTCCCAGATCATGGAAATATTGCTATGAACCCCAAACAACGAAAACGAAAGGTTAATATCTATTTGAACATTGCAGTATGCAGCATCTGAAGGCTAGAAAAGTTCCCTAGTATCTTATTTTAAATATTTATTTGGGAGTTTTTCTACTTCATTAAATAGGTAAAACCTTCAACCCAAAGTGGAAATAGTCTATACACAATCTAGGAAAGATTAAAGGAAATAATAAGGAGCACGATGCAATCAGGAATAATTTGGTTCTATACTTACTAAAGTAGTCTGCTCCACATGATCCTCCTGGTGCTGATTATGATGAAGAACAAACAAAGCAAAACCTGCAACTGAAAATATCACAAGAAGCCCCCAGATCCAACATGACAACCTCCTTCGAACCGGGCGCCGGTAATCGGCCGCCCGTCGCCGCATCTTTCACCTGTGTCTTCAGTTCCACTATTCGATACCAATTCAATAATCCAAAGAGTCAGAAAGCAGCAAATCCTTATCAGAAAACAGACTTTTTGCGATTCAATGTCTGAGCAAAGAAGTCAAGGAACGAAGCTGCTTTGTAAACAAGGCAGAAAGCCCCTACCGGACAATTGGATCAAACCAACAAAAAGATGTAGTCTTTTACCACAAATCAAGATTTTGAGACGACCCACCATCAATTCACACTCGAAATCTAGGATCAGAAAGAAAACCCATACACAAGATCTGATCAAGAAAGCCAGCAAAAAACAGGGGTGCCTTCCTATATTGACCTATGCAGTACAAAATGTCAATATGACATTGACCTCTAAATCAAAATAATAAGGTAAAATGCTAACGCTATCTGCCTATTTGGGGGTTAAAATCTAGATAGGTTTTGAATGGAAACGCACAAACAGTAGTGTCAGATTTTGTTAGGAAGAGGGAAAAAATGGGAGACGGTTCTTTTGAGAGTCACACAGTTTACATCCACAAGAAACTATGCCCACTTTTGATTGAATTCAATAACTAATTTTGAGCGGAGGTTATAATTCACAACTTTTCAATTACACATTCCATCATTTTCAATCAAAATCTATTAAAAAATTAATTTTAACTTCCACCAAATAAAAGTTATATGTATTTATATTGTGTTCTAAAATGTACGCATAAACCTGCATATTCTCGATACGTTTTCTTACATAGATTGTAAGCGTGATAATGCGATCTAACTTATTTCGTTGGCCACATGCAAAGCTTAAAATGATTAAATGCGCATGTATTTTAGTTAAAAATTATGTCAAAACTAGCATAGCAAAACTCAATCCAATTTTATAACTTAACAAATTAAATTAGCCCAAATAACCCAAGCTATGAATTATGTACAACAATTTGTAGAGTTTTGATGTTTTAAAAAACAAAAAATCAAAAATCAAAACAATTTTTTCTTAGAGTTGCTAACTATATATATCAAGATAATGAGGAGGGGGTTAACAAAATATATTACCATCTACAAGAGGTAATAGAAATTTTCAAATTGAAATAAGGGAGCTCAACGAAGATGATTTTGCGCTGAACGACAAGGAAGATGACTTCAATGAATACGTTGAGCTTGAATCGAAATCATATAAAGAGTCTCACATTGCGCATTTTAGAACCCTATATCTATCTTATTTTATATTTGTCCCTATTAAAATTTTATATTTTTTAAAAAAATATTATTCTCATACACGTCATATTCCAATATTGTTCTTATTAAATTTATCCACTTAAACACTTTACATCAACACCATTTTTATATATCTATCTCAATGTCTCATCATAATTTCTTCAATTCTTTTATATGTCCATCCACACAATTTTTATCTTGCTGAAATTTCTTCAAATGGGAAGCGTCTAGAATTTCATCAAGGGGAGGCGTCTGCGAAGGCAGTTTTCTTCGGAGCTTGCTAGATGACCCTCTCTATTGAATTTACAGTCTCATCACCACTAGCAGCACTAGCAATTGATTGTCGGAAAACACCATACATGTCAGATATGAAAGCCGTGGCAAAGTGAAGAGATGTGAATTTAAATGTCGTGGGTTCCATTCCGGTTATCAAGATTTGACACAACATATTTGCCACGTATGAATTTCTATTCTCCGTGTGTATCTTTCGTCCAATTGGAGAGGTAGAGGATAAAAGAGTAGTGAATGAGTAATTATATGTGAGTATTGAGGTATCCGTAAAAAATGAGCAGCAAGTAGTAATAATATTAAAGTTCAATGAGTCTTGTTTAAATTTACTCTTTGTATAAATCTAGTAAAGGAGAGCAGAACTAAATACAAATCATGGATTATTGGTTAAATCATTTTTAATTCGTACAGATCAAAATGATTTCTTGGTGATTCAAGAAACAATCGTGTAAAAGGATTAACCTGGTATAAACAATATATTCCTTTCTTTTCTTCGAGGTAAGGATCTTTGACTAACCTTTAGAAATTTTACGTGCGAGTAAGAGAAAATTGGATAATTGGTAATTGACTCATAAGGTATGAAACAACTTGGTCTCTTAATTTTATTATTATTATTATTATTATTTTTTACGTAGGAACCTAGAGTCATTATCCGTGAGTACGCACTGGATAAATCTCGTTCCATGAACAGTAGCCCAAAGATAAATCGGCAAGGAGGAAATTACACTAAACCATACATTAAGTTTAGACTTTTTAAAAATCAGGTCCCCCCCACCCCCCATCTTTTTTTAAATTTATCAGGTTTTTATTATTATTATTTTAATTAAATAATTTTCATTTTCATTTTAAAAAAATATTTTCCATTTTAAAACTCTAATTCACCCATTTCTCACCCCTCTCCCCACCTCCTCCCCTTCCTCCCTTTCCCTCCCTCTGCCCCTCCCTTCCCATCCCCCCTTCCCCTCCTCGACGCTGCTGCCGGCTCAGCAACGTCACAACGACGCTGCTGTGGCCCAACATAGCTTGTTTGTGGCCCGACAGGGTTTATGGTGGCCCAATAGGGCTTGTTTGTGACTCGATAGGGTTTTTTGGAACTCAACAGGGCTTGTGGCCCGACGGGGCTTTTCGTGGCCCAACAGGACTTGTTCCCCGAGCATAGTAGAGACGGATCCAAAATTCTTTGTACGGGCTGAAAGTACTTAATCAAGCCAATGTAATAAAATTTACATGTACTAAAGAAAACATTAAAGAACATTATTTATTTAAATCGGTCCCGACAAAAATTTGAAACATAATATTTATCTAGAACATATATGATATGATGAGTCCTTAGTTCTAGTCCCACGCAGCTTATGACATGATGAATTAACACGAAGCACGCAAATGATAACAGCAGAAATAGAGATTTTGGGCAAAATACCTACCCTTTTGAAGATATTTTGTAAACGATAAAAGACACTAAACGATTCCAAATTAGAGATTGTATTAGGTAGTTTCAATTTGTGTCAACGGATGCAATTGAACAAGCATCAAAATTGTAAGAGAGGAGAAAAGAGAAGAATGAGAGCAGTTAGGAGACACCAATATAGTTTACTCAATTCATCAAAAGTCTAAGGAAATACTACACATATGCCTTCTTTAAGAGTTTCTAATTTATGTAGTAAATTATTATAAAATAAAAATACTAGAAAACATTGAAACATAAACCATAACTGATCTTCCTATAATAAGTATTCGAATTTGGTAAATAATAGTTGTTCATATTCTTTTGATTCTTAATAGCCTAAATTGTCAATACTTAAGAGACATTGGTCTTCCTCATAATATTCTAATCCCATTTGCACTTGGTAAATGAAAATTCATGTAGAGCCAACATAATTTTGCAAGTCAATGTAGGACAAATAAGTTGAATCTGATGGTTCTAAAATGAAGGCATGCATGGCCTCTAAATTAACGCGAGTTGAAAATTTCAAGTGAGCCTTTGCCATTAACAAAATCCCAAATTTCCATAATATGAAATAGCCGGCCATTATGAAGTTAAAAAAAAAAAAACCAAATGATTTGTACTAATGAAAATAAATTCAGGGCTAATCCTCTTAATAGGAATATGGGCTAACACATAGGAACTTCTGAGGCCCAACAAAAATTAATCATTTACCCCAATTATTTAAAGGGGAAATTACACTAAACCAGGTGTTTAGTTTTAACTTTCTAAAAATCAGGTTTTTGCTTTATTTAATCAAAAATCAGGTTTTAATTTCACAATTAATATTAATAATAATATTTTAAATTAAATTAATCTATATACCCACCCCAACACCTACCCCACCAACTTTATTTTAAATATAAGATTCTATCCTATCCAAACCCTAATCCATTTTCTATCTACTTCCTCTCACCCGCCGTAGCCACCGCCCGCCCGCCGGCCGCCGATCCCTCCCCCTCCCTCTTCCTCCCTTCCCCTTCTCCGCTTCCCTTCCCCTCCCCCTCCATCTGCTGCAGCGAAGCCCGCCCGCCGCCGCCGGTTTGTTCCCTTCCCCCTCCCCCTCCTTTCCCCTTCTCCGCTCCCCTTCCCTTCCCCTCCCTCTCCATCTGTTGCGGCTGCTGCCGGTTCAGCAGCGGCAGTAGCTTTGCTGTGACGCTGCTGCCGGTTCAGCAGCGAAGGTGGAATTATTTTTCTTCATTCTCAGATTTGATTTGCACAATGTGATGAGTTTTTGAAAATGAAAATGGTGATTTGCACATTTTGCAAATGGTGGTGCGGTGATTTTTTGATTTTGCGGTGGTGATTTGTTTTGTGTATGTGACCAAGTTATTGAACTGTGACCTAGCTATAGTTGATTATTTTGGTGTCTGTGACTTAGCTATTTAACCGTGACTCACAAATTTGAAAATATGTGACCTGTGACATATTTTTTTTGATCTGTGACCAACAAAACTTCTTAACCTGTGATCAATAAAAAATCTGTGACCAACAAATATATGATCTGTGATTAACAAATTTGGAAATATGTGACCTCTGTGACTAAATTAAAAAACTGTGACCTATACTAATTTTAACTTGTGACTAAATTAAAAATCTGTGACCTATTCTAAATCTGTGACCGACAAATTTTAAAAATCTGTGACCTATACTGGTCGGAATCTGACCAATCGCTGGAATTAAGTGGCGGCGGAACGATCACCGGAGTGATCGTCGGAGTAGTCGCCGTCGCTGGAACAGTCACGGTGGCCGGGGCAGTGGGGGTGGGGCTGGAGGTGGTGGGTGGGTGGGTGGGTTAATTATATTATATTATAGTTAAATATTTAATTTAATATAATTGTAAAATATAATTAATTAATTTTTGAAAAACCTGATTTTTGCAAATTTAAAACTTGGGACCTGATTTGTGATTTTGGGAAAGAAAAAGCATGATCCGTGCATTTTTCCCTTATTTAAAGCCCATAAAAAGGATCCAAACAAAATATCCATAGACCATTCCAGTAGGAAAAAAAAAAAAAAAGAGAAACATGTCCCAAAAGTTAAAATAAAGATCCAATAGGCCCGAATGTTTTTTTAAGATAATTAGAAGCATGGGCCAAAAGAAAATAAATATATGAGCCCCGTTTAGCAAACCAAAAAGGATAGCCCAGAAAAGATTTTAGACTTTTGACTTTGTTGAATGGGCCAAGTGGGTGATGGATTCATTGATCCAATTGAGATGAAAAGCTATTCAAGATTACTTCAGTCTTGATAAAGAAGCTTTTAGCAATAAAAAATTGCAATCAATCTCATTCTCTCTTTAAGGCGAGTAAGATTTTTAGTCGGGTAATATTTTTCTATAGTCTCTGTTTTATTTTCTCAAATCAGTTTTTCTTTCTACTAGTCAATGTTTTCTTCAACCGTGTTCTTGCTTTTGTAATCTGCACTTTTCCTGTGTAGACTCAATTTGCTGTATTAGAAGAAATTAAGGTTGAAGATGGTGCAGCGTGAAGTTTGATTGGTCAATATGGTGAAGTACAGATCTGGTCGGAGGATATAAACAGTTGCTTTGGCTGGCTGTCGAGTAATGGTCTACTACCTGATTCTGCGACACAACTGCACTATGCATCTTCCCTCCTCCTCCTCCTCCTCCTCTTATGGTTGCTAGTTCCTGATCAGAGTGTAGATGTAGTTGATGTTGTATTGACTGACTGTGACTCGATAGCAGAAGTATTTGCTGGCCATTAGAACTGATATTAATTTGTTGAACTTGGCTTTTTGCTATTGATGAAGAGTAGGATAAGTCCCTGTTTGGTCTTCATTAAATTAAAATTCATTTTTTTTCTCTCCGCTTATCAATTATACATTTTTTAATAAAATAATATTATACGTAAATATAAAAAAAAATTATTCTTTTTTAACCACAAATTCTCAAAAAAGAAAAAGCAAAAAAAAAAAAAAAAAACTATTCCTCTCATTGACAATGAGGAATAACGGAGCCCAAACAGTGGCCAAGTATGAGGAGAAAAACAGGAAAAATGGAATATTCTGGAAATCAATCTACTTCACAATTTTTTGGGAGACATTTACCACAACACGAAATCCAGTACTTTTATTTCTTAAATGTTGTATCGGGTGATTGAAATTTTGGGTTATGCATTTTTCAAAGTTCTTCCATATAAACAAATCAAAGGATTTTCCTACTTATTTATCAAAATGGTACATAAGAGGTTACATAATATGATGTGAAAGAAAAAATATTGGATGAAAGTTTAAACTATCAACTGATAAAGTGACATGTAACATTATGTAATTTTCGATGTACATGTAACAAGATCCAAAAATCAACGTGTACTGATCTACCAATCTACATGCAAGTACATTACCTTTTTAAATACAAAAACATGTTAGTCTAAGAATATGAGAGCTGCTACGCGTACAAGCTTTTTTTTTTGGCCAGAATTATGTAGGTGGGCAAGTGTTACTTTTTCATTGATAGTTGGAAAAAATAATATGAAAAGTTGTTAATCAGGTGCCGTCAATACAACACTTGTAAATTGCTATCAATAAAACACACTTTTATTGTGATTTAGACTATATAGTACAACATCAAATTATGAACTGTTGCTTTATCTGTAGACACAGCTTGCATACATGTTACATGTAGCTATCAATACCAGGACTCCTTACAACTCGTATCAATGTCGACCGAGCAGTATTTTAAAAGTGCTGAAACATATGATCTCGACTATAACTTACAATTAGGTTTTCGAGACCTACCAGCCATAGGAAGCATGATTATGGCTCAAACAATGAACACTGGACTAGAATACTTTGATTTTGCTTAAGTATAACTAAAAAGTTACTTTTTCTGCAGAAAAGTAACTTTTAAATTATTTTTAATTACTACCAAACGCGTTCTTATCGCCTATATGGTTCGTGCTGAAAATGCTGAAGCATCCACAGAGGTATTACTGCATTAGATGATTGAGACTGGTCTCCAACTTCAAGGTCACCTGCAATTCTTGGTAAATTAATTTCAATGTCTTATCCAGTGACATGTTCAATTCTTGTGCATCAATCAAATAATCTAAATAATTTTCAATACAATTGCTTATTTTGTTAGAATATTTTATGTGGACTAACGAGTTTCTTCATCCTCCCGTCATTCTTGCTATTACTTCCATAATTAATTTTTATATGATTATAAGGATTTTTCAAAAAAAAAAAAAAAATTGTGTGTAACGCAAAGCTTGAACATTTACCTTCGTTTTTATATCTTATCTTTCCTAAAACAAGAGTTATAACTTTCACTCGTTGATCAAAAGATTTTTCCTTTTGGAAAATAAGCTTTAAACTAATTACTACATTCCCGACATTTTTTCCACATTCACAAGTATGGCTATGCTTAACATAAGTAAAAGTTACTTAGAAGTAAGTTTTTGTGTTCTTAGATATTTGACTTCAAAGTAAAAAAAAAAAATTACTTATTTTGAAAGTAACTCATTTCTATATATCAATGCACAGACATATGTAGAATTTACCCGAGCTCAAAAGTTGTGCAAGAACAGAAGGGGACATGTTGATATCATCATTTTGTTGTTCCATTTGAGACTTTTGGGCTAATTCTTTCTCCTCTTTGATCTTCTTCACAAGTAAGTTGTTTTGATCTTGCAGCACCTTTTCCTGATATGAAATGAGGGGAGATAAAGACAATATAATAACAACAAATTAAGTCTTTTTCTCTATAAATTTGACGTTAACTATACCACTTAATTTGGTTCAATAACGTGCCTATTGTGTTCCAATGAGATCGTGTCATTCTTATACAAGTGTGCATCTTTAAGTCTATACAATGTCCTAATGACCTATGTCTTCATCCGACCCTTAATTTATTCTCAATCATCGGCATCCTACTTTTATCATATATACAAACACTAATTGGTATTAGTCCGCGAAGACGCATAATGTATCAAACATGTTCAACGACGATAACTAAGGGAATAATTGTTTACGAAAAAGTAGTTAGGGTCCGTTTGATTGGTGGAGTTTTTCATGGAAGTAGGAAAATATTTTCCTACTTTCACTTTTTTGACTGTTTGATATGCTAAATTTTCCACGAAAAATGTTTTCATCCATTTTTCTAGGTACAACCCTTTGATGCACAAATGGTGGAAAATGTTTTTTCACCTAATAGGTGAGAAAATATTTTTCACCTTTTTTTTTTTTTGCTTTTTATTTTTTATTTTTTTGCAATGTGAACAAATTCTAGACACAATGGTAAAAAAAATCACTTTTATCGACAACTTTCATGCAAAATAAAGTCAAACGAATGATATTCGGTATGGTAAAAAAAAAAATTTCAATTTTTTTTTTTTGACAATGAGAACAAATTTTAGATTCAATAGTAGAAAAATTATCACTTTAATGAATAAATTCTATAAAAAAACGAAGTCAAATGAACACCAAATTTTCAACATTTTCAATGAAAAATTATACCAATCAAACACAATTAATTACAATTCCCAGTAAAACATTTTCTTTCCACCTATTTTTCACCCTTACAATCAAATGGACCCTTAGTGTAAAAAATACATTAAAGGTACAAGTGTAAGTGTTATGTTCTAGGTCCAATCAACTTTGTACATAAACATTTTATATATTATCAATGAGTATTTTATGACAATATCTATTATTTAATGAAATTAATATTCTAATAAATTAAATAATAGAATCCGTATATTCAAGTTTTGGTGGTTTGTTGATCACAAGGAGTTCAGATTGTGAGATACAAATTACATATGATTGAATCTTAAATTGTCTGTGGTCGTATGTAATGACGAAATACGGATATCGTTATTATGGATAGAACATCACGTGTGGCACTTCTTACTCGTGAAGTAAGTAGTTGATCTCACAAGTTAAAGTGTGGTGACACTTGAATGAACAAGTGGATGTTTTGTTATAGAACATATAGAACAAAACATTGGAGACTCATTGAGAGATTCCACATGGATAACTATGTAAGTGTCGTGGTTAATCTTTAACACTCGGTAGTGGAATTGGTCATTTGACTTGAGGTAATCATAATGTCTTATATGATGACAGTCATACTTTGGTGATGTTGAATGTTGTTTTGCTAAGGGTCGCTAATACGACATTGTTCGGGAATGTCAAGAATCATATGAATGTTGTAAATAATCAATAGATGATTCATCACTCTTAGATAGTAAGAAATTATGATATACATTTTATTCAGTCTAATTGATAGTGAAATCCTTGGCTAAGGTCATTTTCGACTTACATTGACTTAACAGTAGGATAAAAACTATGATCGATAATTAAGATTGACACATATCCATATCTCGTAATTGATCGGATCATATGACGAAAGAATTATAGTTTCATGATTAACGAACAAGTTTGACTCTGTCATACCACATTTTTCGTCACATGTATTGTCCCGATACATTGTTAGATGTCAATTTGGGATAATAGATGTGAATTAGTGGTGTTTTAACTTATCGATTTTGATTAGATAAAAAAAAAATCATGTTGTTACGTATCGAGATTGAGAACCTAATGGGTCACACACAAAAAGGAAAACTAGAAGAATGAGATTTACCAATTAATTAATTGACAAGTGTTGGATAATTAATTAATTAAATTGCTTATTGATATACTCGAATTAATTAATTGGATTCATTAATTCATGGACCAAATTTAATTAATTGGATTAATTAAATATTGGATCGGATTAAGTCAAGTGATGGACCAAGCCTGTTTGGACTTGTATTAATAGGCTGCTAGGGTTTAGAAAAATTAGTAGAAAAGAAAATTATTTTTGTTAGTACAAGAAAAGTAAAAACCCTAGTTTCCTCAATCTTGTTTCATGTGTGAATTTTCATTGGAGACTGGACAATTGGACATATGTGAATTTCAGTTCGTGTTCGAGAATCAGCAAAAGATTTGAAGAATTCATCAAAGATATTATTTTATAAACACAATTTCTATCTAAATAAAAAGCAGATCCTTGATGAGAATTGAAATTTGTTTTATTTTTCATTGTGTATGAATAAGTAAATTCCTACGATGATGTACCTTTTTCTTATGCTCAGCAATTGACTCGTGCATGAGTTGGTTCTGCAGGAGGAAATCTCTAATTTCAGTGATTTCATTATTTCAATAATCATGTTTGGCTAAGCTTAAAAAAATTTAATTAAAAGGAAATAAGTATGCTTTTAAATAAATACTATGTTTAATTAATAATAAATTTTTTAACTTAGAAGTAAGTGAAAAGTAAATTCTCTAAGCATGTATATATAGACAAAAAACATTACTTAAAAGTGAATATGCTGCTTTGAACTAAACAGTTACCTCGCGTATCGTAATGCGTTTAAGAGAAGCAGTAAGCTGATTTTCCAAATTCTGCAGCTCTTTCAGGCTTAGGGCATTCAGGTCCTCACCCATGTAATGCCTGAAAAAGGTCAGCGTTTATAGAAATAAAGCTAACCCTGTTTGATGAAGTTTTTGGAGATTATAAGTTAATGGGATCCATGAATTTTGCGGCTAGGTTGAACTGCTTAAAATTAAAAAGAAAACTTTACTGCTTTTGAAGGGAAAAAAAAAACCCTAGCATTTTTGGGCTTGTTTTATTAATTTCTTTTAACAAACAGGAGCCTTGGCCATGGACTCGTGGACGGCTCGACTCTGCCCATGAGTTCCACAAGCCAAAGTGCTGAACCATGTCTTGTTTGTGGACATGACTAGCTCGTCTGTCTTAAGGATCGAGCCGAGATTGCCACCCCCATCTGTTACCTTTGGTTAGTTTGCAAATTCTCCAATCTGGCCTTGAGCTTCGCATATTCTACCGTCCAACTTACCTGTCCAAATAGTTATACTACTGATTTGCAATTATATAAAAAATTGCAAAAAAACAACTTTTTCTCATGAAAATTCTATTTTTATATACCTCTGATTCAATGTTCGTTGCTTTAAGCTGTGTTTCTGCACACAAATATCGTTCGAGGATCCTTTCCATGCTGTAAAGAAATCAAGAATTTAATGGTTTTAGAATTATCAGAGCTGAGATAACGAAAGAATTACTTTGTTTATGAAACACAAAGAGAAGAAAACTACATAATCACTGTAGTATTAAGAAAGAAAAATAAGCTGAAAAGAGACATATATATACCAGGCATCAGTAGCATATTCATAGAGCTTCCCGTTGGTTGAAAACACAATCAAAGCAACATCTGCATCACAAAGTACAGAAATCTCATGAGCTTTCTTGAGCAGCCCAGATCGCCTCTTCGAAAACGTAACTTGCCGATTTAACTTCTTCTCAATTCTCTTCAACTCAACCCTTCCCCTTCCCCTTCCCCTTCCCATTCTATGTGTTCGAACCAGAAAAATAAGCTCCAATGGGACCATGAAATACACTAAAAAAAGTGTGTCACATTGAGATGGAGATGCTCTAATGCTATCCAATGGTTTGGGTAAGTATTTGTTGGTGAGAGATGTATATGTATGAACAGATCTCAGTTTTAGGTTAAGTGGTATTTCAAAACCAGGGGTTGTTTAGTCAAAAATGTTGTCGATCTGTGATTGGTCGAGGTTAGCCACAAGTTGCAACGTGCGTCATGGACTGTACGTTGGTCAGGAATCATGCATATTTACTACTTTCATGCCCTTGTTTCAGCCTCATTTTCCTAGAAAAATTATTTTTTATAAAATAATATTACAAGCAATTTTTTCCTTAATTTTTAAACACTTATTATTTTTCCAAAATGCATTCTCTCCCGAAATGGGTCTCAAACATGGCTATAGATAGATATAGATATTTAAACTTATTGCGGAAATAGTTCTTATCGTTTCAAACATAACATTGACATCCTCATTTCAAATCTTTCTTACAGAATTGGTTATTTCCGTTATTTTCTATTAAATTATTCCATGAAACATGGGTAATTAGCACAAAAAAATCCTTATCCTTTGTTTTCATTGCACAAATCGTTTTAATTCTAACATTTGGACGCTCAAATCGACATTTCTTTGCACAAAATATCATTACCATCCATTTTTTCATTAAAACATTATAAAATGACTAAATTACCATCCCTTTAAAACATTTGATGGAAATTGCCCTAATTGATCTTCAATGTAATCACTACATGACACTCTAGAAACGAAAATATATCAAAAAGGTTGAAATGTATTTTCTTTAACTTTTATATTCTTATGACGTGGTAGAGTAGTAAATTAGTATACTGTATTTTTACGATGTGGCAAATGTGAAGTCATTTTTTCACAATGTTAATTGCAGAAAATACTCCTCAAGGTAACGATTTAAAGAATGAATAACGATGTCACATACACGCAAATAAATGAGTGGATCTAATTTTTTAAATCACAAACCTTTTGCCACGGCAGATGTCAATCATACAAGTTTCAAATTCATCATCATGTCATATTCCATAAGCTCTATTACTTAAATTTTTTTTTTCTAGATGAGAATGTACAAATTCAAAATAAATCAAAATTAACTCAAGAAAATCGAACACGAAACTAAGAAAATTGTTGAAACCAAACAGGTTAATTCCGACCGTAGGTGAAGGTTTTCTCGAAATGGATAGATAAAAGTGGTGTTCGATAACGAAAGAATGAGGAATCTAATCTTGACACAATAAAGAAAAGTTAAGGATATTCCTTATCTAGAATTTTATGAAAATAAAAAATATTGAATTGTCTACTCATTTTTATCATTTGTGAACAAAAATCAAACACCTAGGCTTGACTATCTTTGATAGTTTTGGACTTTCGAAAATGATCATTTAAAAATTAAAATCGTATTCAATTTCAGGATAAGAGTTTCGTGGAGGATTTTCTAAAGTTTATCTAACCAAAACAGATATATATTTTTTTTTAATTATTTTTTGGTATGTGTGTGTACTAAATCTCAATTGGGTCCATAGGTGGGTGGGGTATTTGGTCGAAGTGGACAAAATCAATCATTGGAGGGGTTGACCATTGAGGGAGAGCTTGTTTGGCTAAAATTGGAAATCAATAAATTAAGATGATTTTGCTGTTTGTTTCAGATTAAAATCAAATTTTAATTTAAATTAAAGTCAAATAATCAATATTAACCACATCTTTCGTGTGTCTCATAGCTTTTCAGCCACACATTTCAAAAACTTCTATCACAATTTACTAAAAATTTAATTTTAATTTGAACCAAACCCCCACTAATTTTTGATAACAAATTTGAAAGACACTAACTTTTTTTTTTGTGTCTACGCCAACGTTGCTTCGAATCTAATACTTATATACTACACGAACTTAGGCTTCATCACTAATGTATAACAAGTCGTACGATAAATAAGAGAAGGAAATGTTTCGATGAGAAAAAAAAATTGTTTTACGCGAAAAGTAGTATCCAATGCAATCTACTATTGGAGTGAAAGTTAGGTTGATGAATTCAAATTATCCAAGCCAAGATGCATATTTCAAAATGTTAAGTGAGTAATTACACGACATCCAAAATGGTTTTAAGGAAGAAAAAATGAGTGCGCAGACAAGGAATACGAGTGATGTCTCTTTTGACTAAGGATGAAAGGATAGTATCAAATTGGAGAAAAAGGTAATGATGTCAATGAACATGTTAATAACTTATCATCGTTGTGCAATTAACGTTGACCTTAGAGCCTCAATTATGTTTTGTTGGATTATTCTTAAAGAAAGAAGAATTACAAATTCTATCACTTATCTTCAAAAAATTCTATACAATCGTCGATTACGCTCCTATTTAGTCATATTTTTTAAATTTCATTATCAATCACACATTTCAAACGAACCACAATTTTCATCAACTTTTTAATCATACATTTCATCAACGTTATTAAAATTTACTAAAAATCTGAATTTTAGCAAAATCAAACGGGGGCATATCTTGGTGGAAAGTTGACTATTTTATCCCAAGACTTGTCATCGAGAATCATTTAGTAGAAAATAAGATCGTCATTTTCGTTTCTTAATTTATCCCTATTTGTGCCTTCTTGTGTCCAACACATAAAGATCGGGTGGCTCTATCATCACGCCATTATTTTCTACAAATAAAATTAAATCATCAAAATAATATAGATGATGCTCATAATGAAACTATTTTGCAGGTTAATTTCATTTTTGGTCACGAAACTTCCAACTCAACCACCCAACTTTAATTTTCCGGTCGCTAAATGATGAGCGTATTTAACTCATCATATACATGCTAATTTACTTGCTAGAAAATAGTGATGTTGGCGTAAATCAAGGAGAATTTGATATTGATTTGGTGAAACTTGATGATTGGAGGCTAAAGAAGTGAATAACGACGAAAAAGGGCGAAATCCAAAGTTCAAGAACTCAATTGTAACATTTCAATACTTGATTTGGACTGCAAAATAATAATCGAAGATTGTTAGGAGTCATCCAGATGCAATTAGAAGTCAAAAATGAGTGAAATATGATCAAAATGTTTTCACAA
Organism: Fraxinus excelsior; assembly: GCA_019097785.1. NCBI lineage: Eukaryota > Viridiplantae > Streptophyta > Magnoliopsida > Lamiales > Oleaceae > Fraxinus > Fraxinus excelsior. The sequence continues at coordinate 47,632,869 of CM032623.1, forward strand.
ATAAATTCTTAACCGTACAAATATGTTTTAGATTTTTAGTTGGAAATTGGGACTCATTGTTTACATAGTAAATGTTTGAACTGGAGAAAGTTATCTGAAATAAAATTGTATCCTTTTAAGCTATCTTTCCAACATACTTTGAATCACTTCAATCAAGTATCGAGAGAAAAAGTTACGATAAAAGTATTGAATGATGTATAGTGTTGAATTTTTACCCGAAAGTGGACGTGCAACGCCACTTTCGCTGAAATTTCAATAGCATCACGGCTCCCCGACGCCTCACTAGGCGAGAAAAAAGGGTTTTGAATATTTTGATATCTTTTTAAATGACAATCCAACCTAACTTTTTCAAGACTTCTTGATGATATAAATACAATCCTAAGACCACTTTTCAACTACAATTCAACAAGACAATCATCAAGAAATCAAGGGCAACATCGCAAAGGAGGTTGAAGATCTATCAAAACTAGTTTTTCTATTATCTTACTCTATGTTTTTTTATTTGAATTCGATTATTTCCTTGGCTTCCATCTTGAACTAAGCATCTAATCTAGGGTTTGATGTAACCAAAACTTGAGAATATGGTTTGATTTTATTATAGTTAATTCTTTGCGATTTCCCAACCATGTTTATTCGTTTATTTATTCTTCAAACTTTCAATTAATTGGCCACTCATTGAATTATTAGATGCTTGTTAATTTTGACACTCGAGATACGAAAATTTAGACTTGATCATAGAATAATGCAACGTAGATTTATAGGTTTTGAGAGAGAGTAAATTTCCTTTGAAACTTGTTCCACTTAAAAACAACGAATTTGATAATTTATATATTTTAATTTGGAATAGAGATGTTGAAATTAAAATATAAGAATAGTCTCTATGCGGCACTCAAGAGAAGTGGTAGAATTAAATTAGGATTCTTACTTATAAGTTTTGAAAAATTGATTAAAAATAATTATATAATTGAGACTCATATTTGATAGTCAGGTGAAATCATAATTCTAGGCTCTCTCACATCGATAAATTCTTAAAATTTGCATTTGTTTGTTGAATTCATCGTCATAATCACAATTTGATTAGTTAATAACGTTGATTCTAAAACTCAATTTTTTAGATAAAAACAAAAGCTAAACAATTGTTATAAATTGAATATCAATCTCGTGGGTTCGATACTTTTAACTCCATTATTATATTACAAAACTTGAAATCGTACATTTGCGACATAATTACATTATAGAAAAAGCGTGACACTAAACTTCAAGTTACTCTATTGTTATAAAACTCAATGTCTCAATCCTACGTAGACATTAAAATTTGACTATAGTCTGACCAGTCATATATTTTCAAGAAAAACATGCCATTTAATTAAGTCGCGACCTTGCTTACGATTTGGGAGAAGGCGGTTGAATTAAAAATATTGCAGCCAAGACAGCATATTTGTCTGGAATCATTTTCAAAAGTCATGTTAAACGGGCGCCAAATAAGGGTTGAGTATTAAGTCTTGGAGTTACGCTGAACACTTAATAATATTGATGTTCATTTTGTTAGTGATGTAGAATTATCTCCTCAATATATTCAAGAAAGATAGCGACTCATTTAAAAACATTAATCATGTAATTCGAGCTCATTTTTAAACTTTAAACTAACCAAATCGCTTATTTTAGTTTTTTGACTTTGATATCATAAACCCTTAGGATTAATAGATAAAGTGGAAGAGCCAAGGGTAAAATCTAGCTCCAAAATCATATTGAATAAAAAAAAAATCACCTTCATTAACATCTCTTAATAAAAATGCTACAACTTTTTAAGTCGATTACCAATAAATAATTCTTAATGCAACGAAACATTATATAGATAATAACTCATGTTCTGATCCTCAGAAAATAAGCTAATAATCTCAGGAATGGATACCTAATTTATCTGTCAAAAAGAGAATAGTAACACTAAGAGCTGTGTTTGTCTGTTTGGCAGAGCCATTGGGTCCTCCAGTTGAGCCTGCGGCCGATGGGTTGAGCTCATCCCAAGCTTCGATCCAGGTCACCATTGCATCGGCAAGCTTGTTGAACTTTGAAGTAATCGTCAACCTTGCCAAGTTTTGCCTTGACTTGTTTGGAGAGTTCAAGGTAACATTTTTGAACTTTGTTGGCGTCCTTGGAAAGAGTTGCAAATTGGAAAAACGGAATCAGTCCTTCTTGCCAGTAGATACCTTTGTATTCCTTCTTAAGATTCACAAATGGATTGCTGGCTTTTCTGTGCCAAATGTATGGCAGGCCTGTCTTGATTCCTAATCCCAAGTGGTCACATTTCACCTATGAAAAAAAAAAAACGGTTAACGGACGAATAGACCAGCCGGACATGTCGTCGTAGCGGCCAATTGGCTGACCATCACCCATGAGTCCAAATTACATGGCTGGGCCAATTAGTTCCCAGAAGAAACCAAGGTTCATGCCGCACATTGGGAATATGGTCCCCTTTGGAATAGTCATAAATGCGTTAACATACCTTAAAATATAACATGACATGCATGAATCAGTACCTAAAATACAGATGAACCTGCTGAAAAAATGAGAACGGGGGTTGTGTACCTTGTGTTCCTCTCACGAAGCTTAACGAGCTGGGTTGGTGCATCGTAATCTGGGATGTGAAGCCAAAGTCCATGCGACACTGCCGTTGGTGCAACTTCACAAAGACTAAACGGGTATCCGTGGACAAAATCTGCACCTTCTCTGTAGGGATCATAAAGGGTATTGAAGAAAAACGGGGTCGAAGGGGTCAGAAGGTTTTTAATGTGCTGCTCGAGTGCATTAATTTCCTTGCCTGTTGGATCTTTAGCAACCTGTACATCAATAGAGATTTCAAACATCACAACTATAGAAATGGTCCACAGCATTTCCTGAATATGTTAGCAAAGTCTACCAGTTCAAATTCATTTGTACAGTCATTAGTAGGGTGTAAATATGAGTGGGGTATAACTAATGACTGTACATGTAGCATCCCTCATCCATCTAAGTGAGTACACTGAATCTTAATGACATGTTTGATAAGGTAGATTAGAAACAATTAAACAATATCTGTATCGTTTAGTTTTGTCCACTCTCGTGTACCAAAGATATTCTACGTTCAAAAATTCTCGTTTGGAAGTGGTAATGCTGCTAGGAGCCAGTAGGTGCTTGGAACAATAATCATATTTTAACCAAAATTGTTGTACTGCTTACAGTCAGGGAAATTAATCTTGATAATGCATTTTTCACAGAACAATGTCCAGTAAAATTTGACGGAGGAGAAAAAAAGAAAGAAATCTTCGTAAGTGTTATGTCCTAGGTCTAATTAACTTTGGACATAAGTACTTTTAATTTATATATAACCGATGCATATTTATGGCAAGATCTATTATTGAATTAACATTCTAATTTAATTAAATAACAGAATCCGTAGATTCAAGTTTTGGTGATTTGTTAATCACAAGGAGTTGTGATTGTGGGATACAAATTACATATGATTGAATCTTAAATCGTTCGTGGTCGTATGTAATAACGAGATACGGATATCGTTATTACGGATAGACCATCACGTGTGACATTTCTTACTTATGAAGTAAGTAGTTGATCTCACAAGCTAAAGTGTGGAGACACTTGAATGAACACGTGAATGTTTTGTTATAGAACAAAACATTGGAGACCCGCTGAGAGATTCCACATGGAAAACTATCTGAGTGTCAGTGGTTAATCTCTAACGTTCGGTAGTGGAATTGGTCCTTTGACTTGAGGTCATCATAGTGCCTTATGTGAGGACAGTCATGCTTTGGTGATGTCGGATGTTGCTCTGTCAAGGGTCGCTAATACAACATCGTTCGGGTATGTCAAGAATCATATGAAGGTTGTGAATGATCAATAGAGGATTCGTTACTCGTAGATAGTAAGAGATTATGATCTACATTTCATCCAGTTAAGTTGATAATGAAATCCTTGACCAAGGTGAACTCATAAGTAGAAAAAGAGTTTTCGACTTACATTGACTTAACAGTAAGATAAAAGATATGATCGATAATTGAGATTAACACACGTCCATATCTCGTAATTGATCGAATCATATTGACGAAGGGATTATAGTTTCACGGTAAACGACCAAGTTTGATTTTGTCATGCCACGTGACATTTTCCATCACATGTATTGCCCTGACACATTTATAGATGTCAATCTGGGACGACGAATGTGAATTGATGATAAATTAAAAGGGGTATTTTAATTTATCAATTTTGATTAGATCAAAGTAATAATTCACGTCGTTAGGCATCGTGATCGGGAACCTAATGGGTCACACACAAAAGAGAACCAGAAGAATGAGATTTACCAATTAATTAATTGACAAGTGTTAGATAATTAATTAATTGAGTTGCTTATTAATAGGCCCGAATTAATTAATTAGATTAATTAATTCATGGGCCGGATTTAATTAATTTGATTAATTAAGTGTTGGACCGGGTTAAGTTAAGAGATGGGCCAACCCGTTTGGACTTGTATTAATAGACTGTTAGGGTTTGAAAACAGTAGAGAATTATTCATTATTCTTGCTAGTACGAGAAAAGAAAACTCTGGCCGTCATTCTTGTTCTCTGTGTGGATCACCATTGGAGGCTGGACAATTGGACAACTTGAATTGTAGTTCGTGATCATTGGAGTTCGTGAATCAGCAAAAGAGTTTGCAGAATTCATCAAAGGTATTATTTTTTCACAGTTTCTATCTAAATATAAAGCAGATCCTTGTTTGGGAATCGAAATTTGTTATAATTCCGCTCTGCATGATTAAGTAAATTCTCAACAATCTTGAGGGAAAATTTTAAAGGATAAGAACCATTTTCGATAATCTGATTGCATTTTCCATTTAAAGACAAATTTGACGGAAACATACATAAGAATCCAACGTAAAGCTTTCGAGAAGAACTTATTTTCATAGACATTAATGACCAAATCTTAAATTCGAGACAGAAAAAACAATAATCAATTCCACAAACTAAAAATCTCTTCTTTTGAAAAAAGAAAATCAAAATCCCGCAAAATTGCAGAGATTTAAAAATCCGATCCCATTATCTGGACGATCGAAAACAAAAATTTCACATTTTGAACAACTGCTCCAAACAAATTTTCACAAAAAGTGAAGAATTCATAGGACGTCCCACATGTCAAAATCCAATCTTTGACTCAAAATTCACTAGAACACCACAAATTAAAATGAGATATTCGAGGGGAAAATCACCGGTCCCGTGATCTCAAAGTAAAAATTCACAGCAGATATTCAAACGTAAATTCGAACCAAAAAGCAAGAAATTCATTTGGAAAATAAAAAAACGGCTCATAATCCAATCTTTGAAACAAAAAGTTGTAGAACACCACAAATCAAAAACAGATTTTCTCAAAATGCATTTTTCTCCCTTATTTCTAATCACATTCTTCACTTGCAAGAAAAGTGCCAAATTACTCTCACCAAAACTAGCCACGATTTCCTTTTACTTTTCTGGGGAACACAGCCACACGCACAGGCGGCTTTCCAATTCGTCCTTGTTTTTGCTTCTTCAATGAATGAATATACACCTTTTTTTTTTTTGGATAATTTTTTGTTTCAAAATTTCGCCATTTTTGCAGTATTATACAACTTTTGTTTATATTTGAGACGAATGTTTCTTTTTTCAGTTTCCAGACGTGATTGATCATTTTGGATTCACTCCTTTCTTGGGATGGAAAGATTTCCAGTCTTATGAGTCAGCTCCTACTATTCCTGTTGACTTTTTTGGTCTTTGTCTTGTTATGGTGAAGAAGATAAAAGAGACTAGCTCCATTCTGTGTATTGGATTTAATTTACCTGATCCTTGCATAACCTATTGTTGTCTTTGATCATCGCCTTCACTCATGGATGCAGTGTGGCCTTTGGACGTTGACATATACATCACTGACACACGTATTGTTATGTAATCAGCTAAACCAATCACTTGGCTTACTGATCGAGTGACATACTGTAATGGAGCTTTTTTAGTTATATACAGTATGAAATTAGAGATCCTGATTTTATTTTCTGTTTGCCTATTTTCTTGCCGTGTGGTTTCTTGATCTTTTTGTAGTAAGTTTGATAGGCATTCTTGATCATAGGCTCCTAATGTAGGTAATTTGAGGTGTAATAAGTGGGATTGAGCAACTTTCTACAGCTGAGTTGAGCAGTTGAGTTGGGTGAATTTCCTTTCATGGGATTGGTCCTGATGGTCCACAAAGATCGGTGGCTGGTAATGGATGTTGTAACTAATCCGTCTCTTGGTCCGGCAATGGAACTCCTTTCTCAGACTATAGAGGTCATCATTGAGATAGCAATTACTTCCAAGGATGAGAATAATATTACACAGCTTTTTATTACATTTTTTTTTTAATTTAAATAGGAGGGTATATTCATTATTTCACAACTTTTTATTGAGAAATTAGATGAAAATTGACAGAAATGATGGTTTGTATAATCAAAAGTATAATTAAGAGTGAACATGTCAAAAAATTAAAGATAAAAACGTTTTTCACAATAATAATGAAAGATGGAGACATTATGTGTTAATTACTCTTTTACTAATTTATTTGAGACTCGTTTACATTTTTTAATAAAATTCAAGACCATATTTGTAATTAATTTTTTAATTTTTTAATTTTTTGTTTCTTTTATTTAAATAGGAGGGTATATTCGTTATTTCACAACTTTAACTAAGCAGATGAATGAAAATGACATTTTGCGCAATGAAAAGTGAAAATAAATGTGAAAATATCAAAAAATGAAAGGTAATGACATTGTCCATGATAATAGTGAGAGTCAAGGACGATACGTGCTAATCACCCTTCTGAAAATTCAAATGTATGATTTTATAGCTTTGGTCCTTTGAATATTTTCTATTAGTTATTACCCCCGATCACGTTGAATTCTTTCTTTGCTTTTTATTTTGTTTTTTTCCTCAACACCCTCTCCTCTTTAACTACATTGATCATCTTTTTGTCGAGATGTTTAGTTCAGAATGTCTATCACTGAACTTTTAAGGATCTTAGTGCAGGATTGAGTTTGACAATGAGTAATGATTTGTTATCATTTTCGGTGTCAAAAGGGTTGGGCGAGTAGCTGATGTACCATTCCTTGTACAAAGTCCATCAACCGGTATCATGTACTCCAAGGATTGTGCCCAATGCCTCGCCCACCTAAAGAACAGTTGTGGTTGCTTGCCTTATTTGGTATATAGCTGATAGATAGAGAAAAGTCCCGTCACTTCTTTACATGTTTCTTATCATCTGAATCACCTTTAGTGAAGAAAGTAAGACGAAACAATTATCGCTTTTGAAAAATGAAATGGTTTAGCTTGAAGTTTTTGCAAACCATTTCAAGTGGTTTCGATTGAAAAATAGTTTTTAAAAAAATTGTTCAAATCAAACCGTATTCACCTCTATGGGCACCAAACTAGAGATCGATACATCTCTTAAAAATCACCTTAATAAAGGGCAATATTTTATATTAGTTGTACGAAGATAGTTACATTTCATATGTCCGGAAGAGGCATGCGCCGTGCAGAACAATGGTGTATTTTCAAGCACAGCTTCACAATAATTTAAAATAGGACTTCCCCAATTTTGGCAGATCTTCCACTTCTATATTATGCAACATTTCACCAAAGGCAGTGTGCATTAATGCAAGTCCATTCTCATAAAATACAATAAATTGTTCGATTTGTTATTTTCGTAATTTATAGAATCGTTAATACTAAAAGAGATTATTGTATTTTGAAAGACAATCATCGAAAGAACCGTAGGTGATGTTTGTAAATTTATATTTATTTGTAAGTAGAAATAATATATTTTATGAACACTAACATACATTGAAGTTGCCTTCCATTAGAGTATTTTATTATCAAGTCAGGATTTCTAAACGACCTTCAGTCATAGGTTGAGCAATAGCTAAAATATCGGGTTAATTATATGAATCATGGTACATGTAGATTTTCTTTGACAATAATTTTGACATTGTACCACGTGTCTCGACATCGTTGGAAAGTTAAAAAAAATACATTTCCGCCCATTTCAATTTTAAACTCAATGGAGTGTGAACCATAGGGCTGTCCGTGGGTCGGTTCGGTTCCAAAATTTTCAGGTATTTAATAAATGGATCCGTCGAATCCAAATATAATTATGGAACCGTTTGGATTTAGTTCGGTTCGGTTCGGTTCCATACAATAATTAATTTTTTTAACATTTACAGCAACACTATATAAATATAACTAATGACATTTCATTCGTAACTTTTACAAATTAACGTAACTCAATTCAAAAATATATAAATAACTAGCCGTCGAATAACATTAATTCAATACATACAAATACCAAAAAGTAAATATTAATATTAAAATATCGGTGATCCATATTAAAAAATTGAGGCTCGATGCTTAAAATTATGAAATGATCTGATTTATTTAATTAATTTGTTAATTTATTTAGAAAAAATAAAATAATTTAATTAATTCAATAAAAAAATAAAAAATTTATTTAGTTTTGGTTCTCATTCGGTTCTAGACTCGACCCATACCCATCGGTTCTCAATTCGGGTACCCGTTTGTAGGAGTGAACACGGTTTGATTTGGACGGTTTGTGTTATATTTTCAACTCAAACCATTTCATGCGGTTTGTGATTCTTTCAAACCAAACCAACCATTTTCCTAACTAAAATAAAAGAGGGAGTTTGCCACGTCATCGTCGTCAATACGACGTCGTTTTCTCCTTCAACAGATGTCGGCTTCTCCCATCGTCAATCATAACGACGCGTTTCACTCACCGCCTCTTCTCCCTTAAACCCCTTAAACCGCCATCTACTCAATTACCTTACTCCTCTCGTCATCATTGTCGCTTGTCTTTTCATTGTCTGAATCCTCTTTAAGTTGCATTCCATCCCAAGGCATATTCAGAACGGGTTCAACCTTCGACACCGGTTTCAAAATCGGCACGGGAAATTTTACTGGTGCACAGGCTGTGCTCTCAAACAGGAGATCGAAACTTCTCTCTTCAGCATCAGCCCAAGCAGGTGATGGTCTATGTACGTGGCTTGAATCTGAGTTGAAAGAAACTGAACAAAGAATGGGAAGTCGACAGGTGTATCAACACGGAGGCACGGGCTACCTCCGTGTGGAACGGAGGCACGCACCGTGCCTCCGTTCCACACGGAGACACGGCCTACAACTTGGCCATCAGTGAAGGTGAAATTCTTGGGCATTTATACTCTAAGGGAATTAAGCCTGATGGCGTGCAAAAGCTTAGCAAAGACATGGTGAAAATGATATGCAGAGAGTATGAGGTGGAAATCATTGATGATGCCCCTGTCAGAGTGGAAGAAATGGCAAAAAAGAAAGAAATGTTCGATGAAGACGATATGGATAAATTAGAACATAGGCCTCCTGTTCTGACTATAATGGGTCACGTTGATCATGGAAAGGTCAGGTTACTCAATTTCTTCAAAGTTTTAATAGATGCTTTATCATTGCAAGCTCCAGATAATGGGTTTTTCTCCATATGCAGACAACACTTTTGGATTACATAAGAAAGAGCAAGGTATGCTGGTACCATGACATCACTTCTTGTTTTTATTTTTCCATATTTAATATTTGATGACCTACAACATACTGGCAACATGCGTTATAATTGTTAATATGTTTAGGTGGCAGCATCTGAAGCTGGTGGCATTACACAAGGAATTGGGCCGTATAAGGTTCAAGTACCAATTGATGGCAAGCCACAAACATGTGTTTTCCTTGACACTCCTGGACATGAGGTTATCTTATTATTTTGCTTGTGTTTCTATCTTAAGGTTTATTCTTGTATTTCTACTCATTTGTTCTCTCCATTACATATGCATTTTAACTTGTCATGAGATCAACTCCAGGAATAACTTGGTAACTCCTTTTAGTATTATATACTAATGCTTATATCCTTTTTCCATAGGCTTTTGGAGCAATGAGAGCACGCGGTGCTAGAGTAACGAACATTGCTGTAATTGTTGTAGCAGCTGATGATGGCATCCAACCACAAACAAATGAGGCCATTGCTCATGCCAAATCAACTGGAGTGCCCATTATTGTCACAAAGGATGAGTCTCTTGTATGCATTTCTGTTCTATGATTCTATCTGCCTGCTCCTTATGTGGGGGTGACTTATTTGCTTGTTTTAACTTCTCACTTCTACTTGGATGGTGTAAATCTACATGTTTCAAAAATCTTAAAAATCTTTCATTTCTTATTCACTCTTGATTACTCTGACATTTCTTTTTTTACATAAAAAACAAATAGATCTAAGTTAGATTGTAAGTTCTATACCTTTAACTAATTTTAAATGAGAAAGATTTTATCCATTATTATTTTATGGCCTACCACCGCACACAAGACAGATCTTTGGACTTATGTCTAAGCTGTTGGTGGAGGTTTATTGGCAGCGGGGAATGGTGGCCAATGAGTGAAAAAAGACATCAATCTTAGAGGTGGTGATGCATACGGGTATTTGCATATATCATAGAGGGTGAAATTATTGGAACTTTTTACTGGTCTCTTGATATTTTTTCACCGTCTGTAGTGAATTCGTTTTATGTCCTATTAAAAGCAATTCAATTATTCATACAACTAGCATTTATTACATGAGAAATCTGTCACTGAGAGGGCTTGCCTATAGTAGGTAATTTCACATTTGATGTACTTTGAGGATTCTTCTGTCATTGTGCTTTCATTGCAAAGTATCCTATGCATTTCATACATCTTGCTAAAATTATCAGAATCCAGATTACTATTATTTCAACAGATCCAAAGCTTCCAAACTTGAAGATGCTAATATGGGCACAAAATCAACTTGACGAGAAAGCTGCTTATCCTCGAATAAATGATTTATCTACTGGAGCACTTGAAGATCCTGCTGTTTGAAAGGAATGACTGCCAATGTCTGTATGATTCAGGTTCATCTTTCTCGTGTTGCCATTTCAAGAAAATGATGGGAAGTTTGAAATCTGTGTACTTTTATTTGGCCGACCTTTTAGCGATTCCTATATCGGGCCTAGGAAAATGTGTTAGGTTGGTAGTATTTATCCAGTGGTGAATTCAGCATAGCTCGTGTATAGAGTCCATATATGATTGAGATTGTGGATTTAGTTATTAATTTATGTAAAATAATAATAGACCAGAATTATCTTTATGACTTCCCAATTCCCATTTCTACCTTCACGGTCGGATTGATATTGCCATTGCCGTCTCCATGATACCCAATTATATATCTAATAGCCCCTACCAAATCACTAGAGGCAGGCAGGTAGCAATAAAACTGTCATAGTTTTGATATGTAATCTACTCCTTAAGTTAGGCTTAACATGGGAACTATCTCAAGTTAAAATGTTGTGTTCCTGTTAAACAATTCTTGTTACAAATACTAATTTATGACAGATTTGGAATTCCTCGAATTAAGTTAGTGCCCTCGCTGAATTTAATTTTTAATGTTATATTATCACAACAAATATAATTTTTTACTCTTTGAATGAGTTGAAGCTTGTATCTGGTACTAATGGCTCTTACGATACTCTTTATTTTAAAGAGTCAATCTTTAAATTTATGCTCAAAGACACTCTTTAAATTAACATTTTAAAGTAAATAATAAGTCTGATAATAAAACACATTCAAATGATTTTAATTTCAAGTGAAGGAAAATATTATAATAATTTGGAGGGAAGTCGGAGAAAATAAAATATAAGGAAGAATAATAAATATATTTTGAGAGTAGTAAAATTAAGCGTTAAATATAAAGAGTCAATTGGAATACTTAAATTTTTTTTGCTCTCTAGATTGCAAAATATGATATAAATCAAGTATTAAAAATTGTTGCCTCTATATTCAGCTCTTAAAACAGTGACTACACATATTCTTTGAATTTCAACACAAAGAGTCTGAAGTTCATAAAAAGATGACAGTATAATAAAGCTCATAAATCATCATAACAAACAGAAATGCTTTGCTACTCCTTCAAAATGCCGTGAGTAGAGATTATTGGCAGATGATAACTCATAATTTCTATGGCTCCATTTCCATTTTCCACCCAGATAACATAAATCCAGATAGTATTCTTTGAATAGTCCTGAAATTTAGGCTGGTGAAATGCACTTCCCATTTCTTGAGAACCATCATCAAAATTCAAAGCATAACTGGCTCTGTAGCACGGACACTTCAATTAGGGTAGCGTGTGCGTGTCCGACACGTGTCAGACACGAGTCGATACCGACACTTCTCGGACACTCTACCGTAATCATTTTTCTTTTTATATTATACATATTATATATTGTTAATTCAAATTTATTAGTAAGTAACAAATATATACTTATGTTTAAAAGATTTTAACGAGAAAAATTAATAACATGTATAAAGCTAAATTTATACTATATAAATGAAGATTTTTTAAAAATTTAATCAACGTGTCGATAACGTGTCGTGTCTATATTTTTTTTAAAAATCGCGTGTCGGCGTATCCGACACGTATCGTGTCGGACACACGTGTCCGTGTCGGTGCATCATAGATAACTGGAAGGATCATACTGGAACTCGACTTGCTGTTTGCCTCTGTTCTTGACTGCCTTTTTTGTTGCTGCTCTCATTTTCCAAATTTCATGTACATGCATATTTTTAACCATTGAAATTTTGTAGGAAAAGAATGTGAAATCATGTAGGAGGATATGACAAGGAAGAAAAGGCTGCTAGAGCTTATGATTTAGCCTCATTGAAATACTGGAGATCTACTAAGTTTTTCAGTAAGATCTTCAATGTCAAAGTTTGGTCCCTCTTTATTTTTTTTGCCCTGTTCAAATGTTATTTATTGTTGCACATGGTGCTTTTATTGTTTCATCTTTAATGTCGTAACCTTTTTGACTTTTTTCTTTGCATATATACTCATATTGATAACATTTACCTAAGGCTAAGAATATAACATTTACCAGAAATAGAGCTTTGATATAATTCTTTCGTCAATAAAACTGAAGTGTAATATTTATCCATCGATTTCACAAAAAATCGAGGTTCACTCTTCTGAAATAGCTTCCAGCGAGAAATTTCCACCATCTATTCACCTTAGTAATATTTTCTATCAAACTTTCTTAGGGACTTTGTTATATTACTATTGTACTTCAAATCCATAGAGATATCTTTGACCAACTTCGAAAGTGTAGAAAGTCGAGTTATAATTCTACCTTGTTCACATTGATAAATTCAAACATTTTGCCTTATAGGGACAAGAAATGTTGTGTTTTTTAATTGGAGTTATTTTACTTTCCTAATTTATATGCTGGTAAATTATTTCATATCACTTTAAAAATTCTTTCTCTTTTTTTTTTTTGTTGGGTTAATTATTTCACACTTGGATAATTCTCTCTCTTTTTCAAGAAATTGCTCGTCCCAATTATTTTGAGGCTGCAATGGAAGGTTTTATAATGCATAGTGAAATAGTAAAAGAGCGAAATGTTGGGTTTAGTGAGAATAGGAGTAAAATTGGTGCCTTTTTGGATCTGAATGAAGAGGAGATTAGAAAGAGTAGTTCAAGTTCTGATTTTTTGGCTTCTGAAATTACTAGGAATGATGAGAACAGTAGTTCTAAGGATTCTCCTTCACCCCCTTCAATGGGTTGGTTAAAGCAGAAGAACAAGAAGTCACATTGTGTTAAGTGTGATGTTTCTGAAGAGGTTTAGAAACCCCATTTGGATAACAAAAAATTAGAGAAGCAAGGGTCATCTATGTCAGGTACTAATTACTTGTATATTTTTCTTTTGTTATTTATATTACTAATGCTTTTGCTTGTCTCTTATATGATCATATATTTCTATTGGATTAATATAATTCCTTGAATTTTTGTATTGTGTAGAAGTTGAGATTATGAAAGAAATATTTTCAAAATTACTCTTTTGGGAAGATATGTGTGGTTGTGGAAATGGGGTTTGTATTGCTCTGGCTATATCAAATGCTGCTACTAATCTTTGTGGTATATTACATCAAACACTAGATTAATATCGATTAGTTAACACGTTTGCTTAATTTGAAATTGGAATGAATTCGTTTATGATCAGTGTGTGCAACATGTGTTTTATTGGTTTTATTAGCTACAATTTTTTGCCACATTTGGAGATTGGGAGCTTTACCAACTGAGAAGAAACTGATGCATGCAAAGAAGGGAAATGGAGTGGCTTCTTTGTGTTAGTGATCATGTTGTCCAATTGATACCTTCTTAGCAGACATTTCCAGATGGCAGCAACCTTGAGGTATCTTCATAAACATGGAACAATTAAATTCAATATCTTTTTGCCTTATTGTCTATTACATCAATTGCCCGAGGTTTGCAAGTATACATTCACCCTTCTTGTTCTAGCAATTCATGTTTTTTTCTTTTGCAATACGCCCTTTTTTTGCTACAATCTTTACATTATAGATTAAAGGGAATGGATGGAGCAGAAGACGAGTACAAAAGTTTGGTATTCTTATTTAACTAATGGGATGAGAAGAGCAAGGAGAGGATCACGATAGAAACGATAGGCCTAATAGTGTTTCTAAATGTGATACTTTTATGCCTATATTATCCTTTTTATTTCCAAGCTCTCTTATTCTGTGACTGATTAATTGGGTATAAAATGGACATAATGTGTAATTCTTGTTGATCCTTTCGTTTTCTTATAGTTATACACAGAAGATAAGTAATTCCATCTCATGATTTTCTACATTTATCTTCTATGTACTGAATTTTTATGCATGTTCATGTCATCCCAACACACTCATTTTCTTACTCAGTATCGTGCCTACTCTTCCCATGATTGGATGAATGTTATCTGTTCTCTTTGATTTGATTGCATCTTTAGCCAATCCCCTTTGCAAATAGTCCGTGTTTATGATTTTTAGGACCTGGAAAATAACCATGTTCATGATTTTATTTTTGTGGGTTTTGTGCATTGTTTCATAGCAGTTACTACATGGGATTCTGGTAGTAAACCTTTAGAATTTCTTGGTTAGCATGAAGATGACAGAAAAAACAGATATATATACTGATAAAATGTTGTTAATACTATAACTCAATACAATTGCATTTGGATATAAAGGATGAAATCAATAAGATCTGACTTGTTATTAAACATTTGTTAAAAATCTTGTGCTGTTTTCAAAATAGACTGAATAAAAATCCTTCCTTGTTTTTATCTATCATGTCACCTCTAGAGCCTTCCGAGTCTTGAATTTTTCCACTAAGAGATTGCCACTTATGAAACTTCTTTAGGATGTGCTTTTGGTATGAAAGGAAATTTTAAAATTTCTCTCTCCCAGTGTATATGTTGTGTTTTTTACTACAAGTTTTCATTGTTTATATAGATGACCACATTAGTTTAAGTTGAACACAAAGAAGGTTTTTTTAAGGCTTCATCACTCGGTGCAGTAGAGGCAACAAAATCTTTGGGTGAGTGCAACTCTGTATCTATATTACTTGCAGAATAAAGTCCTTCATTACAAGAAGCTGCTCAAACTGCTTCATGTCATCCATTTGTTTTTGAAGTAGTTTTAATCCAATTTTGGATTAATGTCTCATGAGTTGCCTCGTGTAATCATTTCCAATTCCTTCCGTCTTTTTTTTTTATAACCGTGGATGTCTGGGTCAGCTTGCGTGCAGGTCGACTAATCCCACGGACCCTGAAGTTTACGGTCGGATACTCATATCAGTGCCCTGAGAGTACTCGAATTGGTGACCTTCCTTCCATCTACTCCATCTTCATCACATCGTTTTCATGATGGAGTGAAATTGAATGCTAAAATAGGGGTTTATATTATCTTCGGAACTTATTATTCATGGAGAAGCCATGTTTTTTAAGTCCTGATTTTGTGGATTTACCGATGTTTTTCTCACAGGTGCCTTTTGCCAACTTAGATGAATTTACATATCTTCTAGCAGAACCATGAGCCAGACTATTACATATGGTGAACAATAAAAGGAACTACTCATACATTTTTATAGCATCAGATTAGTTTGGGAAAAATATACTACCTTGTGGAGCTGTTGTTCTGAATATTTATCCAATCACTGATGTTATTGAAGTTAGCAGATTTGTTAATTTTTTTAAATTCTCTATTTTTCAACATTTAAACTTTTATATAGATTTTTGCTTTTCTGCTTTCGCAACTGTAGCCTTCTAACATGTTTAATTATATGCTTTCAATTTCTTCATTAAAATGTCATCATGCTTTTGAATACTTCATTTATTTTCATTCCTGTTATTTGGTTGCTTTCAGTTGTGTATTTCATGTATGTTTTCAATTGGGAAAATGGCTTCGTGGACTATTCGTTGGATTTTACAGGTTTGCCACCAACTTCCAAATGCTTTCTATATAATGAACGTGTGCTATAAACAAAAGTATAGTTAAAAAATTTTGATTGGCTGAATTTTGTAGAAGTTGATTCCACAATTGATACTGAAGTTTATATTATTCTTAGTACAGTTCCTAGAAATTATTGACGACTAGCCTTTTTTTCCTTTCTAATAACAGCTGGTATAGCAGCTATTGTTTTTGCCTTTTACTATACTCATCTAACCTTAATGTTTGTTTGCTTATACAGAAGTACAGCTTTAGAGAAACAAGAGGACCTGTTGTTGTCAACTCTTAAAACTTAGCTTTTACTTTCCTGCTACCTATAATTACTTGATTTTATTATCAAGCTCTCAGATATTTTTCCTGTAGTTCCTTCAACTCCTTATATTGCATACATTGTTACTTGCTTCATTGATTACATATTACTATTGGAATACACTATCAGAAGCTCCCTAATTGCTTCTGCCATATCTCCAAATTCGGTATTGTACATCCCTCTTATATTTAGCCATTTTATTAGGTCTCTTTTTTGTGTTTTAGGATTTATCTTTTATTTTTAAGGATCCCAATACGCTAGATTTTGGTTTTTCCTACTTTCCATAATTTCAGCTTTTGCCTTCCTTATATCAATCCATATTCGGTTGTGCGCATATTGTTATGCATAAAGACTTTTTTTAGCTACATCCCAAGCCTTTCAACCTCAATGATCCATTTCTGATATCCAATTTAGTGATTACTTCAAAATGAAGCTGTCGTTTTCTTCAATATTAATGCTTAGGTTAGCCCTGTTTGGTTGTTTATTCAATTAAAATGATTAAATGCCTAATGGCTATTCTACTATTTCTCTCAAAGGATAGCTTAGACACCAAAAAAACCTAATATGGCTAGAATGATACATTTCATGATTTTTGTCCAGATGGTTATTTAACAGTATTTTCATTCAATACTTTTTGGTCCATTAGCAGTCTGAATCCCGCTTTAATACATAGGTATTCTACGTCTGCTTAGATTAGTGGTCATCTTGAGTTAATATAGTATAGCGTATTCCGATATACCTTTACCATATAACACTTTGATTAATAGATTATGTGAAATAAAGAATTTTAAAACTCCCAACAGCCTGATGAATTAGCTCTTCAATCTATAGTTATAAAATCAGATTTCAAAGCAACTCATATTACTACTTTAATTAGTGAATAATGGAAGCAACATTTATACAATACATAAGCACAAACTTTTCACTTTATATTATGTTATATCTTTCATGCAGAAACTTTTTGGTTTAAGTGCTATAGTATTATATGCTCTGAAGGTTGTGTTCCACTATTGCTATTTCTCAACGTCTTTGTGCACTCGTTCAATTTCGATACAATATGGACATAACTGAGTATCTAACTTCACCATATTTATGAAAATATGAGCTTTTCATGAATGCATTTACTTTGCTTTCAATTGGAAAATTTGACCCTTTTTTCCTTCTTCTTAATTCTTTTAGGTACAACATAAGATGGGTACTGTTGAGCCTGAGACTGAGGCTTATGCTATTGCTGACACCAAGGCTGTAAGAACCTACCCATTTTTTATAAATCAGATAATTTACTGAAAAAAAATTACGGACTAAAATGAGAATAGCTTAACTTGATGGTTTCTGTTTACCTTGTAACTAATCCTTATTTTAACTTTGTCTTCTGAATATTTTCTATTTTCTTTCAATCCTTTGGTATCTGTTGCTGCTTGTATGTTTTTGTGTCAAAAATTTTCCTGTACAAAAACTTATTATAGCATTTCTGCTACGTGAATGTTCAATTCTGCCTACTTTTTCTTAGTCTTACCTTGTCGTAATACTTCACCTCAGTCTTTTGAAACTGGAACTTAATTACTTCGTCACAAATAAGAAAAATCTTCCGACTTTCCAGGAATTTGTTCTCCTCGAAGTCTTAACCTTTTCTTTTAAGAGAGTTGCTTCATTGGATTTGTGATGCTGATATCGCTGCTAATCATATCTCGCTGATGCATTAATCCAGCCTCAAGCTTATGATCAAGAGATGTATTGCCTATTGGTCAGAGCAATTCTGGATGATTTTTAAAATCCTCTGACTATAATAATATTGCTCTTCTTTAATCAATGTTTAAAAACATGTAAAAAGGTACCCAAGTCTCATCACAAACCAAAAAACCAAAAAATAAACATGTAATAAACCATAAACAATCTTCAAAATTCTCAACAAAACAACACCAAAATGAAGTCACAAAACCTCAGTTTGAGACGCAAGTCTCATCACAAACCAAAAAACTAAAAAATTTGAGTAATTATAAGCACTTATAAGTATGTGTGTGTGTGTGTGTGTACATTTGCCCAAGATGATACAGTTTAGAAGAAGCCATAAACATAGTCAACAAAAATAAGCATTTCCTATTTCTCATCTCTCTTTTATCATCAAGTTCTCTTTCTTTATTTTTTATTTAAATCTCACACTGTGTATCTACATTTCCAGATACAGGAACAGTGCGGCTCATTTTACTACATCCGGTGTAGCTGCAAGGAAATTCCAAACTGAGATAGAAGCAGACCAGGTATGACACTATGTTGCTTAATATATCTCACTTAACTAAACGATATTGCAAGATTGAAAGGATAGTCTATGCTGAGCCTAAATTTTCAAATTTGCATCATTTTGTTCTTGCTACCTCTCCATGTAAATATACTGGAACTTGTATCAATAAAATATGTTAATATTGGATCAGCTTTCAGATTAGTTAAAGTTTGCTTCCTTAGGAACAAAATTCATTGATTGTTTTCCCTATTTTTATAATTTTAGTTTTAAGTTTCTGTTACTGATGTGAAGTGGTTCTGCTCCGACCTCAGGTTGGCATCAATGTTCCAATTCCAGTTCCTTTACCCTTCTCATTTACTGGCTCCAAGTGATGACATCCAGGAACATGTGTGATATTCAAAGAAAATAGTTTTTGCATTTTTTGTTGTGGAGTTGTGTTCTTATGTCATTTTGTTTAGACACATGAATCCAAAATGCATGATGTCTCAACAATAACCAAAAATTTGTCAACGCTATTACGTAGCCAACTATACTACAGCACGTGCCTTGCACGTGCCCTCACTAGTATTTTTCAAACTAAACTATTATTTGCAATTTGGTTCGGTTTTAATCCACTATTTACCTATTGATATTATAGTTATATGTTTAAAACAAGTTAACGCGTACATTAAACAAGAACTAATAATGTTAAATATTAAATTACATTCATATTTGTTAAAAAAATCTGATATATAAACAAAAAGGCAAAAAAAAAAAAAAAAAATAGTATCAAGTTAGCGTCTAGCAACAAACACTCCAGATTTTACAAGTAATAATATCAGAATAAGTATAAGAGTACTATCCTCTCATTTAATAAAAATTGGGTCAATATCTTCTATTGTAACACATGATTCGGCATCTATATGATATCCAAATATCAAAATATTTATTAGTCATTATTAATGATATTAACAATCAATTAAGAAATAATATGCATTAAATATCAAAATAGATAATAGAAAATAAATGTCACATTCCACAATTTTCTCAAGGTCATCAAATGCTTCTACCTCATCTAAATATTGACGAAGCACTGTATATTCATTGATGCTATGCAACCAATTCTTTGTGCACATTAAGGCCTCAACCACTTTTTCACTCAATGAACTCCTAAAGGAGTCAAGAATTCGACCACTCATAGAAAATGCTGATTTTGAAGCGACCGTAGATATTTGAATTGCTAATATATCTTTGACAATCTTATAGACAATTTTGTACTTGTGCGCATTCAATTTCCACCAAACTAATATGTTAAACTTGGGATCGGTCAAATTTTCACAACGATCAGACAAATAATCAATCAAATTATTATTCTCATATTGCATGTTTTGCATAAGTTTAATTTTAAAAATGGAAGGAATCTGTTTAGAAAGACCGAAAGCAGGTTGTGATGGACTTGGACTACTATTTTTGGTAGTCTCATTTGATGAAGCTGATGGTGAAGTGATTGTAGACGACATTTCTTCACAGCATATCTCCCATCATATATCCTTTACGACTTGAGATTTGAATAAAACTTATGATCCTATTTTAAAGTGTCCAATCATTATCAACTTAACGAGCAGTTAAACACAAATAGCTAACATTTTGTATTGAGGTCCAACAATTAGTAGTCAACGAAACTCTATGTTTACCCAACTTTTTCTTCTTGTTTATGAACAAATTATGGGCCCGTTCGGTAAAGATTAAAATCAGATTAAAATTGAAAAACTAGCCGTTATTGTTGACTTTTATTATACGGGTGAGACTCAATAACGACTATATTTTCAATTTTAATTGAATTTTAATCCTTACCGAACGAGACCTATATATAACTCTTGCTACTATCATTTTGAAGGAACACAAATTTTGAGAAAAAAATATCTTGTATAACCCTGAAACCTTCATCCTCCACATGTCGAAACGGTAACTCAAACAATATGAAGTATCGTATAATCTGTTCTCTAATTTCTTTTTGAACAAACTTGATAACTTTGGTTTGCTTGTGTTTTTGCAAATGCGTTATTGCATGTATGTTTAGGTAACATTCACAATTTCACTTTCAATTCATTTTGTAATTATGGACCTAAAATTTTATTTTTTTAACAAAGGCCCAACTAAATACTAATGACAATGACTTACTAACTTGTTTGTTATGCATGAGTTAGGTTAATTAAATTTGTACCCTCCAAGAAAGTATACTTTAAATCCTAAAAACTATACTTTAATAAAATTTATAATTTTAATAAAAATATTTTTTTAATTAAAAAAAGTATGGTTCGGTTTAATTTTTTGCGATTTTTAAAATTTGAAACCTAAACCAAACAATTTTGAAACGGTTTGGTTCGGTTTGAGAGAAATAAAATCGCGGGTCCACGTGGACCCAAACTAACGACTTCAGTTCGATTTGCGGTTTCCCGATTTTTTGTACAGCCCGACTCATTCGCGTATTTAACTTATGAAGAACTACTCGATTTTATTCGGGTTCGGGACTTTTGGACACTCCCAATGAACCACAATGTGCACAAGAGAATGTACAAATTGTTTTATCCTATTTATATGATTCTTTAAATATTGTTTTAATTATACCACCATCTTAGTCAATCGACCAACTTTAAGTGATTGCTTGAGCCCATTTGACCAAAAATTCGTCAAAACTAATTTTCAACTATACAATTTTCAATAAAATAATATTACACATAAATTGAAAAAAAAAATTCTTCGTTTTAACCACATTTCCCAAAAATAAATACTCAAAAATACATTTTTTTTTCCCTCTCGAAGAGGGGTTTAAACAAGGCGTAAATAAAAAATCACAAGTGGAATTAACATTCTCTTGTTTTAGCAATTTATCCGCGCCTGCAATTTAGGATGAAAAATATTAGAATAATGCTATTTAGTTTCATTGGAGTTATAACTCAATTTATGTGGCGCTAATGTAATATTAAATAATAAGTACAATTAAATGAGTTATTTAACATGTTTTAGCAATTAATCCACATTGGTGGGTTACATCACCTGGTGGATCCCATGTTACACCTGATTGGTTTAACTAAAAAATATATTTTAAGTAAACTTTTATAAAAATGATGAATTATTTTATATTGAAAATGAGTTTTGAGTAAAAATAATTTTTAAAAAGTTGGACCAAACATGTCCTTAATGTTATGACATGTTCAAACGAGTTTTTAAGTTCTATGAGGTAAGTAAAGTAATTCGAAGTTCAACTATATACATGACACTGTCACACTGAAGAACTGATCCCAATTTACACTTGTTGTTTAGGGCTCTACGAACCCTAGAAAAGAATTTGGGGTTTCGCGTGAGAATATAGGTAATAATTATTGGATGGATAGCAGCAACTTGAACACAAATGGCTTGGAGCAGACACTGCAGGATGGAAAACTTTGCCGCCATGTGAATGCTCTAATCGTTGCGCATCTCCGTGACAATAATCTCAATCAGGTACTGTTTCTTGACTTCTTTAATCTGTTTAATCGCCAATTTCATTATTGTGCGCGGTTAGAATTGCCTTATGGAACTAGATTGGATTCAGTATCATTTCAAATTCAAGCAGAAATTGTTAAAGCTGCATTTGGTAGCATGGACTATCTTGTAATTGGAACAAGATATAATTCTGTTTAAATTTGAACTAATTTTTTGCAAGTTCTAATTTATATGCTGCCAAACACAGAGTGAGAGAGCGTGATGAAAATGTAATCCCTTAATCATTTGCCGAATAAGGAAGCCCTCGTTGGAAATTGGTTTAGAAGATTGAAAATTTGGTTTAAGTGTCAAAACTAAAAACTTGGAAAAGTAACTTTCGTGTCAACTTCGTCCAAATATTCGGACCTGATCCGACTGTCAAATTACAAATGTAAATAGATCAACTTGTTCTACTTGTCGAGTAGATCGTCGTGGTATATTTGGAATTTCAAAATCAATTCCGGATGAATGAGAAATTGCGGTCCAAAGTTGGGAAGAAAATAGAGGAAGCTACCTGAAAAATTGACTAAGGCTGTTGCAAGCTTATCGCTCGAGGGATAGGCCAGCGATAAGCTAGCGAAAGTTACCGTTTTTATCGATCGAGCGAGGCGATGGCGCTAGGCTAGCGATAGTGAATGGTGCGATCTTTGGCAAGAATTGCTGAAGCTTGAGGCGTAGCATTTCATTCACAACCCCTCATCCTCTATATATAGGACTCTTGGACGTCCATTAGGTATCACATACCATATTTGCATTGAGCATTGCATAAAAATTCTTGCAAATCACTTCCAAATTCATTCAAAATCGTTTGTCTTTGTAGAGAGAAACCCCGTCGAAAGTTTGCCGTAACTTGTGGTTTTAAGTAGGGGTGGGCGTGGGTTGGGTTGGGTCGGTTTTTGCCCCAACCCAAACCCAACCCAACATTATCGGTTTGTTCGAAATTCAACCCAACCCAACCCATGTAAATGTTGAAACCCAACCCAACCCAACCCAATTATGTGTCGGTCGGGTTGGGTTGGGTTGGTCGGTTTGAAATAAACTTATTGTACAAAAATTAAAATCAACCAATTCTTTGATGTCAAATAACATAAATATAGACATCCAATATCAATAAACTTGAAAAATAAAATAGTACAATCCATCAAATATTCATCAAAATAATTAAACAAAAACAATTACACATTTCATTAAAAATTAAGACAAACCACAATAGCAAATTATCACTATGAAAGAACACAAGTAAACAAGTTACATTGATCCATGACTATAAAACTATAGAAGAATATAAAAAGAGATACAAGACAAAATTTGTTAATTGTTTTGTTCATTTCTATTTAATCTAACATATTAAAACATCAGCTTCAAATAATGACAAGAATGAAACACCAACAACTATTTAATCTACCATATTAAAAGACCAGCAACTAGAAGAAGTGACTGCTCAACACCAGCAGCTTCAAATAACAGCAAAAGGCACACTAGGGACAACACTGTTTCAAAACTTGAATCTGAAGTACCTATCAAAAAAAAAAAAAAAAACTTGAATCTGAAAAACGAAATAATCAAAATTCTAGCTGCCTCAGAAGTGACATGATTCAAACAGTTACTAATTAGATAAGCAAGAAAAACAAATCATTTTCTAAATTGTAAATGATCATAACTGATAAAAAAAATACAGTAGTTGATAAACTGTTATTTCTTAATTGCACCAACAAGAATTAAGAAAAAAAAAATGTTCTGGTAGTTACTCTCTGTTGATCCTTTATTAATCAATATATTAATCTTAATCAACAAGTTCCTAATCTCTTATTAAAATAAGTGGAAAATTAGTAAGAATTATTAATAATTGAGCTACAGAATATGGCGGACTTTTCTTTGCACGTCTGTCACTTTCATTAACATTGTTTTTCTGGAAACAAGTTGAAGCAGAAATCGAAAAAAAAAAAAAAACCAATGTATACCATTCAAAAAGGAATGCAAAAGTAGCAAATCATAACTACCAATAAAAACACAACAAAAGCATAAATCAATAGTTTGCAAAATTTGAACTAAAGCTACGTACAACACCCATCAAGTAGAAACCCTAAAAAGGGGGAAAATTCATAAACATACCGTGACGGCGTGCCATGTTCCTTTTAATCCCATATGAGACTTGAAGCCGATGGATAACCAAATAAATCAGATCCCTTTTGCCAGAATCCCAAGCAAAGCAATCTGAGATTTACATTGCGTATAAAAATATTCATATATATTGAGAATAAAAATCGCATAATAAACAAGATACCAAAAAGAATATTAACTTATTTCCGTTTCAAGCATATTAAAATCAAAAGAGAAGCTATTCATTACCTGTCAAAAAACTCCAAATCGTGGTGTTGGGAAATATTCAACGTAGATCTGTTGCTGCCTTGCTGGTGTTGAAGTAGAATTTAGGATCGATTCAGCGTAGAAGAGTCTGGACTATGGAGACTGGAGAGGAATTGGAAGGGTTGGACTTGGAGAGATGGAGTGAGGAGTCTGTGATTTGGTTTTAGGATTTTAGATTTAGGTTTTGTTAACGTCGTTTTCCCTTTTTTTTTTTTTTTTTTTTTTCGGGTCGGTTTAGATCGGGTTTAGGGTGTTAACCCGCAACCCGAACCAACCCGACCCGACCCCCTGACCCGAAAACCGAAACCCACCCAAAAAACCCAAAAAACCGACCCAAACCGATCGGTTCGGGTCGGGTCGAGCGGTTTGTTCGGGTTGGTTTGGGTTTTGCCCACCCCTAGTTTTAAGCGCTTCTACCACAAGTTGAATCCGTTGTATCTTGGGAGATAAGTGTCGTGAACCGTGAATATCATTGCGGGGCAATTTTGTCTTAAAGAAAGAGTGAAAATCACTTGCCTCGGATTATTCTTCTTCTTCTTTATTTCTTGGCCACCATTTTATTTTCATTTGTAGTTTTCATACTACATTTCCAATCACCTTATTATATAGTTTAGTCACGCTCCTGCTGATTAAACTTTGTCTTTTTGTTTGTTCGATATACAACAACACTTTCACCCACACTTATATTTAGCATGCATTGCCAACAACCCCCACGTTTGAACTATCCATTTTCGTTATGCCTTAAGTTGGTTTGTCTCTTGAGCATGATTTAAAAGATTGCAGCAATTTGCTGCACATAGTACTGATAGGAATGGGAATGAACTATTAACTAGTGGAGTATAAGTTTTTTTTTTTTTAATTATTTTTTTTTCATTCTTTTTGAAGCATCTCAAACATTTAGGATCATGAAGCAGCAGCAATATTAAGAATTAAATTGCACTTGGATTTTGCATCTAGACCTAGAGAAACAAATATTATGAAGCATGCACACGTAGAAGAAATTCTGCCGAACCGTTATTAGACTTGCCATGCTCTGTAGTATTGAGTGTTGAGCTTTTAAAGTACAATATGTCCATTAGATGATTTTAACCTCAGGATGCTAAGATGGATGTGTAGATATACTAAAATAAAATTAGAATATATGGAAAAAGTTAAGGACAAATTAAGGGAATGCCACTTAAGTGGTTAGGACATATTTTGTGGAGACATGAAGATGTTTATGCTTATAAGAATGATGTGATTTAAGCATATGTTTATGTTTATAAGAGTTGCGAGATTTAAGCACAAAAGGTTAGAAGAGGGAGGGTAGACCAAAATTAACCGTTCATGTTGTAAGGATCTAGCTGCTTTGGATATTTTTGAGTATATTTAGCAATTAGTCGAATGGAGTGATAAAAAATGGTTCATGCACCCCATATTTTTGGGGAAGAAGGTTTAGTTTTTTTTATTTGTTGTTTGTGTAGGTCTGGCAATAGTTTGTTAGCATTCCATCACAGGTCATCATTGCTAATCTCTTTGCAAGAAATTTGAGAATGTGTAGTGACCTATTTAATAAATCAATATGCACTGGGTTATGACATCTTAAGGAAAAGATTTTACTGGAAACTTATCATAATATCTTTTTCACACTTCAGGCCTTTAAAATTATGAGCTAATTTTGATCATCTACCCTATATTTACAAGACATCATCATGCCTAACACAATCCAATACTTACAGGCTAAAAGAAAATGCATAAAAGTTCATCACCTGTGTAGTGGAAGATTTGGAACTAATGTGCACTGTTGTTATGATTCATGTTTGTCTGCCTTCTAACAATGCCAAATCATGATTCCATCTTAGGCTGAACACTGAAGTAAATGGTCTGGTACAGAACTAAATTCATTGTACCATTTATCACTTAATTGGGGTTTTTATATCATTAGAAGAATAACAGAAGAGATCCTTCTGCATTAACTTTTCTTAAGTTCAGTGGAAATCTAGCATGTGTTCAAGTATTCTTCTGCAATTTTGATTTTTGGAACTGTAACCACTTATTCAAGTGCTTAGCACCTATCCAGGCTTTGAAATTAAGAACGCTTGAGAATATGCATCGTATACCCCAATTTGGTTTCAGGAAAGTCAGATTAAATGCACATGTCTTACTACATTCTGTCTCTTGTGACAGTATTCATGTATTCCAAATGACTTTCAATCATAGTCATTAGGACATGGCTGTAAGTTTCTCCACACAGCTAGAATATTCCTTCCACATTCCCCAATTACCCATGTGATTATGAGCATTACTGAATGTCAAAAGGCTGGATTTGAAATTCATTCAATAACATCTGCAAAACCATCAGATTTTACAGTGCCCAGATTTCCATAACGGCAGGGTTCAGAATAAATTTCTTATCTTTATTCTGAAAATCACAAAATTTTGCGGTTGAACTTTTCTCTGTTATGCAGGCAGCAAGTGCAGTTGCATCCGCTACGATGACACCACTAAATGTAGAAGTACATCATAACAAGCTCATTGAGTTGGTTGCTAAGGTTTATATTGTTTGCGAAGATATTACTTGTTTTACATTTATTATTTGGTATCTTACCATACAATCTAAGAATTATGGGGAGAAGACTGGGAGAAAAGGTAAAAAAAATAATGATAATTAACAGGGTCTTGCAGTGGAGAAAGATGAGATGTTGAGAGGAATTCCTTCAGAGTCACTGCTTGATTCAAGCATATCTACAGGATACGGATCAATACCAGCCCCACGTGTTGTTGGCGTTGATTTCAGGCAAGCCAATTTTTATCAGTTGGAATTAAACAATTTTATGATGAAATATATATTAACATGCATGTTCTCGAAATGCTGTATGTAGGGAGATTTATCAAATTTTTTGGGAAAATGTTTAATGTGAATAATATCTGTTTGGTTTGCACTGTTTTTGGCATGATAAATGAGAAATTGATTAGACAAACTTCAAATTCTAGTGAGATGTTTGGTTAGTACAACAAAATTGATCGACTATCAAGTTACCACTGACAGTATCTGAATATAAATATTACTTTTAATCACTTTTCACTTTGATTATTTGAAAATCATAATTAGGAAATATAGTTTAAAACAAATGGGGACTAAATACTGCAAAGAATAGGCAGGTGTAGCTGATATGTAAGTGGCAGGTTGTAATTTTACATGGGTGAAGGGTTAAGAGAAGTAGTTAAATGGGAGGTCAAGGTGGAGACTGTAGATCGAAAATTTTGCAGCAAGTAAAGTCATAAAGTGATAAAATACTTGTAGGATAATTAATGTGAGCCGAAGCCTAGGGCACCTGTCCCTTTGTATGTCGTATAGATGTACTCTTCAGTTTTCATGCACAAATGGATATGGTGTCCATCTAAACCCAGCAAATAATGGCAGAATCTGTACATCATTGACTCTGTTCTCATCAACATGAATATAGTGATATGTCAGTGATGGCATGCTGTTGATGATCATTAAGTCGATTTATCTTTGCTGTTGTTTTGAAAGATCTCGACGATTGTCTGAACTATAATGGTTGCTGAATGACTCAATATCTATTTTCATGTGGGTCATATGCTTTCTTTCTTCAACTTTTCCATTGCACTTTGATTGTCACTAGCGGTATAATATCATCGATGAAAGTCTAGTTTTGGTGTTCTCCACAAGATGGTCGTGTTTAATTATGCCTATGTTTGGTTCCCATTTTTTCAAAATTCATTTTCAACCACACATTCTCCCATAAAATAATATCACACGTAAACCGAAAATTTTTCCTTATTTTTCAACCACGCGTTCTTCAAAAAATTACTATTCCAAAATACATTTTCTTACGAAAATGGAGCTCAAACAGGGGCTATATTTTCAGCAGATATATTTTGACCATGACTTGAATCGTATATAAAAAGGGAAAAGAAGTTAACTTCCAACCTTATTGATCACAGTCTCTCACCCCAGAAGGCTCACCGATGAAAGTATAAGTTCTTTTTCCCCTAGTTATTAAAAGATAGTTTGCAGTAAATACAATTGTTTCTTTGTAACAGTGCTGTGCATGACATAAAAGGCTCATCAAAGAGTTTCCAGAAGCACGAAACTAGGCATGTTTCAGAACACAAGGTATACATTTGTGGTAAAAAGGTCTTAGACAAATAACACTTTTTACAAATAAGCACTTGACTGGAAAATTCCTGAAGGGATTAACTTTTTGAGGAAATTTCATTCGCACAGAATGTTGCAAGATGTGCAAGATTTAGTCCTGATGGAAAGTTTCTTGCAACTGGAAGTGCAGACACATCAATTAAGCTCTTTGAGGTGTTAACATCAACTTATTGAACATACACAGTTCTTACATTCTACAGCTCATTGCTCTCATTTTTCCTGTGCAGATATCAAAAATTAAGCAAATGATGCTTTCAGATTCAAGAGATGCCACTATGCGGGCTGTAATAAGGACATTTTATGACCATCTACAAGTAAAACTGTTATTCAAAAGAATGTAACAAAATGTGATTTTTGTGTTAAATTTTTTGCCATGTTGAACATGCATATAAGCGTGTACATGTTCATATTTTTCTTCTGCAAACTTGATGACTATTTTATCTTGAGATTGCTAATTGGTTATTGCGGTGTTTTCTCTTTCCCTATTCTAGCTAATGCTTTAAACTTTATCCTACGACTGCAGCCAGTAAATGATTTGGATTTCCATCCTCAAAATACAATTCTGATTTCTGGGGCCAAAGATCACACAATAAAGTATGACCAACATTTTTATAGTTTCTCAGATTGTTTTTATGCTTATATTTCATCATCAAATATTTGTTTGTCCTATATATTTGCATTAGGTTTGGAGGATTTGTTTTCAAGTCATCATTGTTAGATCTCCTCCCCCACCCTCAATGGAGTCTCAGAATTACAAATTTTAGCATGCAATTGTATTGACAGGTTCTTTGATTTCTCGAAAACAGTTGCGAAGAGAGCATTCAGAGTTATTCAGGTTTCCCTTTGTCATTTTGGTATCCAAGCATGGTTCTATGCTGTAAAAATATAATTCGTAATATTGATTGCATCGTTTATCATCAGTCTAAATTTCAGTAGTGGAATTTCAACAGGATACTCATAATGTGAGGTCTGTATCATTTCATCCATCTGGAGAATTTCTTTTGGCAGGTTATTATATTTTTGTACTCCATAGTTTGACTTCATATTATCATGTGATGCCGTAATGCTTCTTCATAACTAACTATTTCAGAATCTCAAAAAAGTTAAAAATAATAATAATACTTCCTGCAGGATTTTTGTGAATTTACTATGTTATTTAACTTAAATTCTGTTACCTAAATGTTCATATACCTCAGTTGAGCCACTTTTATTAGTACGAGTTGAAGACGAAATTTAAATGATATACATGTAACCCTTTCTATTAGCTTAAGATTTTAGATAATGTGGTTATACATAGTGCCGGAGCTTGCAAAGATCCTGGCTTCAAGTCTCGCCATCACATTTTTAAATGTATTGTGCATGCGTTAGGCTTTAATGGAAAAATATATTCCACCTACACGTGAAAGGGTGTGTTCAAAGAGAATATTTAAATGATATACACCTCCCTGTCTAACAACTTACACTCTAAGATCAAGTGGCTGTACACTACGAATTCTTTGCAACACATTCTATTCTGAATATGAGCTCATTTGTATCTTTTAATGTGTTTTCTGTCAATTTAACAGAGATTTCATTCCTTTCATTTGTAGTTTCATGACACTATTAATGGGCAAGAAGGTGGGTCGCAAAAGAATATAGGTTTAACTTTGGGTTTCTCAGTTTTATTGGGTCCAAAGATGAAAGCATGGTGTATAAATCATAATTGTCTCTTGGGATGGTGGATCTTCATGTTGACATCAGCCGTGATTTCCGACACTGACTTTCCATAAATCTCGTGATGACCAAATCATTATTTTGTTCCTTGTGTCGTTTTATTTTGTTCCTAATTATTGAAATAAACCATAGAAGATAGATGCTTGTACAAATTTCATCCAGTCCATCCAGTTGAAGAACAATCGTACGGTGTGAGATTAGGTATCTTGTTAGTGATCTTTATTTATAAAGCAATCTCAATTTTTTGTACCATTGATATCAATCTGAAATCTACAGAAGGCAAGGTGTCTCAATAGATGTTTGCTACAACAACAAACAGTAGTTGACACACGTATTTTGGAGAAGTACTGTAGCTACCTTAGGATAACAGTTTGTCAAATAGGTGGCTTAATTCTCGCCTCCCTTGTTCTCATCATGCGTGTCACCTTTAACTTCCATGCTTAGAAAGTTAATTTAATTTTAAGCACGTTGAAACCATGTTTCCTAATTGTAGTTGCCGTAGTTGACCATTTGATTGAACAGCAGATTTTCTGAGTTAAATTCACAAATATTTGATATTGGTCCTAGAATTCCATCATATGCGCTAGTATCTGATCAGTGTCTTAATTTTGTTACAGGCACCGACCATCCAATTGCTCACTTGTATGACGTTAATACTTTTCAATGTTACCTATCAGCAAATGTTCAAGAGATTGGTGGCAATGGAGCCATAAACCAGGTATAATCAAAACCTTGCTGAACTCTTAATACAAATCAATGTCAATGTTAGTCTTCTTAACGTTCCTTGCATAAAATCAAAATGTGAACTATATGTTATTTCTCAAGTAGGTGAGGTATTCATCAACTGGTGGCATGTATGTGACTGCATCTAAAGATGGTGCTATTAGGTTGTGGGATGGGGTGACTTCCAATTGTGTCCGCACCATTCTTGGCGCACATGGAACAGCAGAAGCTACAAGTGCGACTTTCACAAAAGATCAAAGGTGAAAGTTACTTAATGTCTGCATACCTGAATCTCTGATCTTTTTTTCTGAAGCCAAACCTGTACAAGATAATAACAACTGTGTATCATTAGGTGCAATTATGTGTTCCTTGCTCTCACGCAACTATAAGTTCATGCTTACGAACGTGTGTATGCACCTTGGAAGAGAAAGGGTGACTTCTGCGTTCCGTCTTTCTAGTGATGTTGCTATAATTTACAGTTGTTAGTAAGACAAAGTAGAAACTTCTAAGCAAATTAGAGGGTAGGGAATTACTTTTCATTTAGAGTTGCAATTTGAAGACCATCTTTTGAAGAAACTCATTTATATAGAGTAGTTATGTTATTTTTGTAACCCAAAAGATGCATGAAAAAGGCAGATCCGTTGGTTCTAAATAATTTTAACCAATATTTTATTTAAAATCCAATTCATATATTATGTTTCAATCAAATTTAATCATGCATGCATATATTAGAAATTAGCCCAGTATTTGCAGACTGTTCTCTTTTTTGTCTTTATAACCTAACTATGAGCATCAACCAACTAGATACTCCCAGATATTCTCCACAGGCAGCTACACAGTGGGTGACTACCATCTTGAACTAAGTGTAGATTGGATCTAGGACAAGTTAGGAAAAACACAAACGCAAAGCAGTGTATATGGCTGTGCGTAGGGTTTCTTGGGCACAGTCTTGTAATTTCCCTATCCTCAAGGTGTCTATCTAGTCCAATCTATTACACAGGGAGTCAAGCTTAATACCCTTGTCGCCCTTACTTAAACGAATCTATTGAGGGAACTTATGGACCCTTCCATCCAACCTCCAACCAAAACCCAATCCTCTCCCACTCCTGTCCATCTAGGTTTAAGTCATTAATTTTGGGCTATTACATGAAATGCTCAAAATTGCAACTCTCAGTTATGTGCTTATTTAAAGAAGCTTGTCAGCCTAATTATCAGTAATGAGAACTAGTCCCCAAGATTAACAAGCCAAGCGGTATAACCTTACAGAGTAAAGCACCTAACTTCATTATTGTCCATGGAAATATTAGTATATTTCACACACGACTTTTTATGTGCATGATTCTAGCAAAAGTCATTAATGCAAAGACACCGTCTAAGTTAAGGTCTTTGGCACTATGAGTGACAGATTCATTTCAAAGAAGGATTTGAGTCATATAACCTTTGAATCTTAATATTTCATCAATACTTGAATAAATAAATGATGTTGAAGACTGCGTAAATAAATTACATTTATGTATTACATCAAAAGGTTATGTGTAGGCATTGTAAGCCTTGCCATGGAATTTGCAGATCTAGAGGAGACCATTAAATTCCTTTTGTCTCCCATTCTTGCATTGAATCGCCATTTTCTGATGAAATTTGCTTCTGTCTGATTTGTTTAACTTTGTATTTTAAAGTTCTACAATTTTTCTGCTCAATTCAACTGTTCAGTTGCTCTTTAGGTATGTTCTTTCTTGTGGAAAAGATTCTACTGTAAAACTCTGGGAAGTCGGCTCAGGTAGATTGGTCAAGCAATATCTTGGAGCCGCACATACGCTGTTGCGGTGCCAGGTATGCCATATCTTGATATAACATTTTCTCAAGGCATTTTCAGTTGGCATTAGGTTTCCTGGCTTTAGTAGTAACCTCATTAATGTGTCATTACTCAAAATTTGCAAACATATAGTACCTAGTGGCTACAAGGTCTCACAATTTTTTGCATTGTTCGAATTGTTTGAATTTCCTCGACCAAGTGTAAACTTAGTATTCTTAGCAAGGCATCATAAAGAGGCCGTACTAGTGTTACTTCCTACATTTTTGTTTCTGGGTTGACTTCCTCAACACTAGTAGGCTTCCATGAAGAAGATTACTTGAGATAAGTATCACTGTTTTCTGAATTATTTTCTATACGACAATTTAACATAAAATTGGGCAAATTGCAGCATTAAACCTGAATCTATGGGCCTTGTTGCAATGTGGTCCTCGACCTTTTTTTTTTTACAAAGTCATCCTGACACTTGTAGTTTTGGAGTGTTGACTTCCCTATTGGATAGTTTCCGTCTATTTAGACATCTACAACACACGTGCAATGCATGTGAGGTTTGAGGCTTTGAGTGATGTTTTGAAGGGTATAATAGCTAAGCACAAATAATTGTAATGAATAATAGATTTTAGAAATAGAAAGATCAGAAAAGGGGAAAAACCTCATCTCCTTCATACCTCAGCCCCAATTCTTGCCCCCCACTGCTCGAGCCTCCCAACCTGCCTGTTTGTTTTCTTCCTTTTTATATTTTCTATTTCTTTTTTTATTTCACTAAAAATAAGGAACTAACGATTTTCTGAACTAAAGTGTGACAATTTAACAAAAGAGTTGATGGTTTCCATCTATTAGAACCGACAGTGCTACAAATTGAAAGGTTGAGGATTTTTGAGGACCAATGTTGTGATTTTTCCTTTAAAAAAATTGCTATACCTGTATCCATAGTTGCATAGAGAGCAATCTTTGATAAAGTTGAAGGATATTATTTGTAAACAACCTTTTTGAATTGCATCATCAGACCAAACATGAAATATTGTGCTAAGATAACTGGTTTTAAGGTAGTTCTTGGAACGTGGTTCAGCCTTTAAAATATAAGTGTCAAATGATATCACCACACGGGTATTCTGTCCAAATTACTGATAAATGGCTGAACCGTATAGTGTCGCGTGAAGAATTTTGCTATGTAATTTCTGATAGGTAAGTTTGATCTGATCGACACTCAACGTTTGAATTGCAGGCTGTTTTTAATGCCACGGAAGAATTTGTGCTATCGATTGATGAACCAAGCAACGAGGTAGTCTACCTTTCCAAGTTGCTACTTCTAGAAACTGTAAACAAAAAGAATACTAAAACAGCAGTACAACTTTTATAAATTGTGTATAGAATATACACAGAGAGACCGTTTTATAGTGTTACAATTAGATTGTAAATTAAATATGCAATCAAACTATTAGGAACACAATCAAACAAAATCTGGAAAATACCACATAATTTCCAAGAACGTGAAAATATTTCTATACCTTTAATAGCTACTTCAGTTTAGTCAGATCTGATGTTAGTGCTAATGTTTTGTTGAGACTGCAGATTGTTATTTGGGATGCTCTTACGACGGAGAAAGTGACTAGATGGCCTTCAAACCACATTGGTTCACCTCGTTGGCTGGAGCATTCACCCGTAGAGTCAGTATTTGTTACGTGTGGAACGGACCGGTCAGTAAGGTTCTGGAAGGAGACAAATTAGACTCATTATGAAGGCATCCATAACATGCTCAGCAAGTGGGATTTTGATTCAGCACGGCCGTCATGTTTACCGTAGACCGTTGACAGCAATAAAATATTAAGAGCTCCCATTTGATGCCATTATTTTTGCAAAAAAAAAAGTATTTTGAAATGGTGATTTGATGGAGAATGTGTGGTTAAAATAAAGGAAAATTTTGAATTTGCATGTAATATTAATTTATTGAAAAATGTGGTTGAAAAGAAGAGAGAAAAATGTATTTTAAAAAAAGAAAAGAATCAAACAAGGTCTAAAATTTAAATATAACAATTATTTTATTCAAACGCAACATATATAATTTTGTTGTACAAATTAAAAATATTTATCAAATGATATTGTGGTCAAGTTTTGTAGAACTCAAATTTTCTTTTTCTCAATCCAAGGTTTTTACAAATTTTTGCAAATTTTTGTTGTCTAGAATCTGAACAAGAAATATAATTAATAGATTATCTAATTATACTTATTTGTGGTGTTATTAATTTCAAACCATCTTGCACAACTAAATTATATGTATGACAAACACAACGCATATGAAATAATTTAGAATCATACAGGAGTCTAACCGCTTTAATTAAAAGCTCAATACATGCATTATTAGCACTTGCATTATCAAAGGTAACACTAAATAGTTTATTTAACACACCAAATTCATTAAAAACTTGTAATAAATTTTCACACAAATTTTCACCATTATGTGGATATTCAAGTAAACGAAAAGTAATAATTCTCTTATGCAATAACCAATTATTATCAATGAAATGTGCTGTAACACAAGCATAACTATTATGATTTCGTCCAGACTAACAATCAGACGTGAAACACATAATTCCATCAATTTTTTTAAGTTCATTTTTTAAATTCTCAGTCATTGTATAAAATAATTTCATGGAATCAGAACGAGCAGTATTTCTACTTACGCTCTTGTAAGAAGGTTGAATGTACTTTTGCAGGAACTCTTCAAAATACTGATCTTCTGCAAATGTGAAGGGCATCTCACGAGCTGCTAAAAATTCCGACATCCCCACTCGCATTCGTTCCTGCGAATAAACAAAATTAGTAAAAGTGACTGATCCACTAGTATTAGTAAAACCAGTAATTTGAGTTTGTCTAGGATCTAAATGTCATGTTTCATTTAGATGTTTCTCTTTGTGTCTCCGTAGCGTGCCGTGCCGTGCCTTGACCATATCTACAGACATAATCTTTTTTGTAGATATTGCATACTACTTTTCCATCCATTTCATTTACTGTAAAAATTTGTCACACATCTGATGTTTGTTTTTTTTCTTGAATTTTGAGATGATCCAACTTCTGCAACATTATCATCTTCTACATTTATTGATGAGCAACTATCATTGAAAATAGGATTTTGAGACAAAAATCGTGAGAATCCATAATATAAATAATAGTATTAAACAGTTGAGTGGTAAGAAGAAGGAAATATAATAGAGATGATGATAATATTTGTAGTTGAAACTTGAAAAAAGAAAGTGAAGTAACTAAAAAATATTTGAATTGAATTTATAGATGAAATATTTGATATTACTGTTACAATTAGTCAAAAAAAAAAATTTAAAAAGCATGCAGGCGTAGCTGCAACTACGCCTGCATGTTGGCAGGCGACAGCTGTAGCCTGCAGCAGCTAGCTGCTGCCACGATTTTTCATTTAATTTTTTTTTCTTCTTCTTCATGGGCCAACGGGTTAACCGCAGCCCGTGAAGCCTAAGCCCGCGGAACTCACGGGTCACAACTTTGTGGCCCGTGAACCGCTCGCTCGGGTCACGGGTCGGCTCGCGGTCTCGGGTCGATCCGGGCCGATTTTTACGGGTCTGATCTGCCCGTCCGTCTTGACACATCTACTTGCCATTAGATGAACCAAATTTACAGATTTTTTTGCCACATAAGATTGCTGTCTTCTAGACTAAATCTGTGTGCATGTCATCGAATTCAATCGCGCTATATGTAAAAAGTCCTTTAACAAAGTTAGATGACAAAGTGACGTGGCATGATTTTTTTTTTTTTAAAAAAAAAAAACCCTTAAAATTAGAAAAGCCAACGTCCTTCTCTTTCTCCCCATTTCCCCCAAATCAGAGATTAAACCCAACCTCCCAAAATCACAAACCACCGACAGCACCCGTAACCAGGGGCGGACCCACGAAGGGCCCAGCGGGGGCGGCCGCCCCCACTGAAAAAAAAAACCAATTTTTTTTTTTTTACAGTTTTTTTAGCTTATTTTCTATCTCGAATGCAGCCAGGATCTGGTGAAACTCATGTTTTGTATGTAATCTTTTTCTCTTTAATCTTGTTACATATTCTTCAATCTCATAGAGTTGGATGGTTAAATTTCCTTCCCACTTGAATACAGGGCTTAGAGATGATTTGACAATTGAAATCCACGATTCGAAAGGAAAGTATTTTGGTCACGTAGTAGTTTAGGTGGCTAATATTGTTGAAGAATTGATATGTTATGTAAATCTCATTTTGACCACCTGTGATTGTAAAAACTATTGCATGGTCAGAGTGAATATATTTGTAGGTTTGATGCAGGGTGAGAGGCTTCGTTCATAGCCTATATAGCATGAACTAGTTGGGAAAATGCAACTAAATCTAAACTATTCAACAACTCCCAAAAAAAAAATTTCGGGCCCCACCCCTCCAACTTTGGACCCCTCTACTTCAGCGGGCTGGCTCCACCCCTAATCTCGCCCCCACTCAAAAAATATTCTAGGTCCGCCCCTGCCCGTAACTCCGACGTCATCCCCACCTCTGGCAACCAATCAACTCCAACATTGTACATTACTCCCAGATACAACACACTCTTTCTTATGCACACAAATACATAAAATCTTGGTCTATATTATTTGTGAAAATCAAGGTTTGTTGATGGCTGTATGAGCAGCCGGTGTTCCCACACTTCTCACATCACATAGATCATAATCACCAGCTTTTTTCGCCACAAAAATCTAAAACCCACTTGTTTAAAGTCCCACCATCCAAATATAAAGGTCTGGTGGTTTATTTTATAAAAAAAGAGCAGGATTTACATTGCAATTTCTTGAAAATTCATCGTTATACTGATATAGAAAAATAATAATAGATGGCAGCTTGGAAGGCGATTCGTGGCGATCGGATTGTTCAAATATCGGTTGGACGTAACTTCAAATTGGGCGGTATCGGCTTTGTGTAACATCAAATTGCGAAGAAATGGGTTTGAAGGAAGAGATTGATTTTGGGGGAAATGGTGCCGGAGAGAGAAAATATACCCAGATACTGAGAAAATATGCCTTTGGAGGAGAGGAGCTGAGATTTGGGGAAGTGCCAGAGAGAGAAATTGATTTGATAGAGAGAAAATGATTCAGCTACAGGAAAAATAGTTCTTTAATTTCCCCCCAATTTTGGCGCCTACACTTCAACATAATCACTGTTGTCCACATGTCATTATCTCGAACGTACACATAATTTTGTCAAGTGACTTTGTAAGGTAACTTGGTACAAGGACCTTGCTATACTACCCGAATGGATTACCGAATTTTTTACCGAATCGCCACATAGCGGCCGCCTATTGGGGGGGCGCCTGTGGACTCAGGCACCCCCCCAATAGGGGGCCGCCATATGGCGATTCGGTAAAAAATTCGGTAATCCATTCGGGTGAAGTAGAATAATCCCTTGGTACAAACAACATTTTCCATTCAAATTAGTTCATTTGTTCAGTTTGACAAGACGAGTGCAACCCAACTTTTCAGCTAGCGTGAAATTGCTCCCTAACTTTCAAATATGTGGTTTTGACTCCTCTAAATTATTCAAACATTAAAGATTGGATCCCACTAGTTGGACATTTAAAAAAGTTAAAAATTATATAAAATGATTATCAAGGCCTTATTTAGAACTAAATATTATTAGAAGTAAAAAAGGAAAAAAAAAAAAAATCTGTCAAACAAAAAAATGGTTTAAGTTGTTACATGTTGGGTTGGGTGAATTGGAGGAGAAGAATATTTCTGTTCAGGTGATAGACTTTTAGACGAAAATCATCCTTCTGTCGTATATTTATTAAATGTTTGAGATCTTTGTTGCACATTTTTGAAAGGTTTTTGATCTCCAATACATATTCTCCTTTTTAAATAAATTGAATGTTTAAATAAATAGACCGTGTTGTCCTTTTTAAAATTGGTCAAATGTTGACTTTTGATCAACTAATGAATTTTTAGATGGAAATCGTCCAAGAATCCTTTCTTCTGATGCACATGTTGAAAGTTTGGGACATCTACTATTACGATTTAAAGATTCTGATGTAATCTGCACATTCTTAACAGGTATAT
This sequence comes from Fraxinus excelsior, assembly GCA_019097785.1. Lineage (NCBI taxonomy): Eukaryota > Viridiplantae > Streptophyta > Magnoliopsida > Lamiales > Oleaceae > Fraxinus > Fraxinus excelsior. The sequence continues at coordinate 47,672,186 of CM032623.1, forward strand.
GAAGATGAAAAAAATACTCATATCTGTTGAATTGGCACATGTACTAAATAACGGGAATCTAAAATTAAAAGTACTAAAACTTTCTCGATGTGATGTGCATTAGGTATTGCAATTATGTTATGTACATATTTTTTTTGACAGATAATATTTGGCACGGCGCCAATAAAAAATGTGGGAAAAAAACAGGCCAATCAAGTTCGGCCACGTCAACGTCGATATCAATTTTGTTAAAATCTTCCTGTGCATGCAACTTTTTATTGTTACAGATTGAGATAAGAAAACCAAACTTCAACATTTGCATGTAGTAGACAGCTTTTTTGTAGTCGAAAATTGTGATATCTAATTGACTTGTGATACTGCACTGTTGTATCTGTCTCGATACTCTTTATTGAAGTGTGTTTAAATTACTGTTTTTCTTTTGTTAGCCTTCATAGTACTAGAGCTAGTTGAGAATTTTGCAAATCAACCAAATGAATAAAGCTTCTTGTACACATCCTCTCACGATAGGGGCCCACTTCCACAAATAAAAAAGAAGAAGCAAACCCCCTATAGTGAAAGGGCTGTGAATGTACACCAAGTTTGATCATCAACCAAATATGCAGGGAAATGCCTCAGCATCTCTTGAAGGTGTTCTACATAGACAGTGTAAAATACAGTGTTCTAAAAAGTTCATTTAGACTTGAAACTCGGGCAAAACTCCCCACTTCGTGCTTAAACGTTATTTTTTTTTTCAATTCATAAATGGCTGAATTATGTCCTTCCTCTCTTTCCTCTTCCCTAGATGTGCTTTGTTAGTTTTTTTTTTTTTTTTTGAAGTCTTTTATTTGACTTTGTTATTTTAAAAAAAAATCATTTGACTTTAATTTCAAGTTTTTAAAAGATTTTATCTATACAAAAGTTAAAAAAATAATTTTATCCAAATAGTTAAATAAGATTTAAGTTATGGTGCTATTTACATTATATAATTATGATCTTGAGACTCATTTTGTTTCAAATTCCAAAAGTATGTATGAAACTCTTGTAAATCTATTAAGTAAAATTTGTTTAGTTGAAAATTGAAACTATGAAAATATTCTAATTTTTGCATTTCAAAAACTTAAAAACTGTATAATTGACTAATAATAGGAATTATTTAGTAAATATAGTATTTTATAATTTTAGATGTTTAATAAGTATTTTTTTAATTATTAAATTATTAAAACTTTAAAATAATATTAAAAATAAGAAAACGTTTTTTTCCGTCTAAACCTCCTATAGGGTCGCTTAAGCTCGTGAAGCTTCGCATCCACACCTAGTCGCGTTTTACACTTTTTAGACTGGTAAAATGTAAAAGTGAAGCATATTGAGTAAAAAATTACATTGTTCCGAACTCAATGACAATTAAGGTCCTAACCATCCAACCTCTATTTCATATCCGTTATTCACTAAGCCTTCTCTTTCAGCTCGACAAGAATAGCACCAGAAGGAAAGACTGTATGCAGCTGGTGAATCTTGATTGACTGAGACCAAGAACCGCGGAATAATAGAAAGTGAAGCTTTCCAACCCTGCTAAGTGGTAAAAGTGCACTCCTAATATTTGTCGTTGTGTTGCTCTCAATCAAATGGATAGCTCGCTCAATGTTCTTGTCAACATCTGACCGCACAGTTTCACTGCTTCTCCTATAAATGAAGCACTCAGCATCTGCCATTTTTTAGCAAACGTGTCATGTAGTAGGCCAAGGTACATTAATGCGGCTTTGCCATCCTTGAGCAACTCGAATAGCATCTCAATCTAGGGGCAGCTTTCCTGAGGGCATATTCCCACAAAGAAAAAGCCCTTTAGGTAAGCTGATTTGGAGTAAGAGTCTCTCTGCTCGACTGCCACTAGTCACCCAGGAGCATGTCCTGGTGAGGAGGGGCTGGAAGAGGCCCTGATATGGGCAATAAACAAGCAAAAAGAGTATATAGCTCCAGAAACCAACAAACACCACCACTGTAATAAATGCCTTCATTCAAGCCAATGATTCCATGTAAGATTTGATGTTTCTAGAATCCTCATTCGACTCGGGATACTTTTGTGGTTTAAAAAGCTTCCACATTCCAACTGGATGCCGGTTTCGAACTTCACTGCCTCCTCCAAACCTTCCATATATCTGTTCACATCCTGGATATGGCTTAACATACCGATTATAGAATCTCAATCTGCTAAGCTTAATTAAGTCCCTCAAACCGACCTCATCACCAAGTCCACCAATTGACCTCAAATGCTTAATCACATTGAAACGAGGAACAATCTGTTTACCAAGATGCACTCCCAAATACTCAGGAACTTCAACTAGGCACTGAACATCAAACTCCATCTCCTGCACCAAAAACTCTATTTTCTTCTCAATCTCCTCTTTCTCGTACAAAATCACTCTAGGCTCCTTCCACAACACTGTAAAAGCCTCTCGATATATCAAACCATGTTTTCGTAAGCAATCAACCCTTATTTTCACTTCATAGCCAGCCCTAAATGCTCCATGGCGAAAAATATTCTCCTTAATAGGTAACCTACAACGCAAACTCTTTAGCAATTTCAAACACTGCGAAAACTCCCCATTTTCCAACCCAAGAATTCTTGGGTCTCTAATAACTTCTCTCCTAACCTCACTTAAGTTAAAACCTAAATCTTCAAATTCATCAATCAATGGTTTCAGCCTATTTTCCACTCCAAATGCCAAAACTCCAGGAAAAGAACAAACTACCTGATCAATTTCTTTCTTCTGAATTCCAAGCCTAATCAAGAACTCAGTTTTACCGCAAATCTTATCCTCACTCGACATAAGTACCATAGGAACGGCTTCCAAAACCCTGATGACAGTGTTCTCTCTAAACCCCAACCTTTTCAAACACTTGATACACCTAGAAACATCATCAGGTTTTAAATCAAATTTCCTGGAAACTTCAAGAATATTCCTAATTGCCATTAAACTAACATTTGAAATCCCCAATTCTGAACTACCTAGTTGCCATTTGTCCCAGAAATTAAGTTCTAGAACACTGGGACAGCTACATAATACACTAACAACGAAATCTTGAGAAGGGTTTAGAGATGATAAAATCTTGAGGGATTTTTCGATTTCTGAGGTATTAGAATTCAGCAAATATTGATTCTTTTTTAGGAAATGGGGAATTTCAGAGGGTGGGAAGCCATACCTTTGGAAGAGATTTGAGACAGGAATTAAATTCTTCTGATGGGATTTTGGAGCTGTGGAGAAAGATTGTGAATTAGGGTTTGGAATGAAACGAACGGAAGCAGAAATTGATCTGAAGAGACGGAGAAATGTGGGTCTTGTAGCGATACTCCTGATTAAAATAGCCATTGCAGAGGCTCTGCAAACTGTTGAATTGGCCCCAAATTTTTGTTTAATAAAATGAGGGTAGGAAAAATTGCAGCAACTGTGCTCAATTTTTTACTGTCTTTTACATTTTCATCTCCTATATTTACTTTATGCACTATAATTCTCAAATTTCTTATATAGCCTCGGTTTGGTGAAAATTAAAATTAAAATTTTAACTTAAATCAAAGTCAATAATTAATTTTAATCATATATTTCAAGAGACCCACAACTTTTCGATCACGCATCATATCAATTTTTATCAAAATCTACTAAAAATCGATTTTAATCCCCACAAAACAGGGCTTTAATCCCCATTGTAGTTAAAATTCAGATTTTTAATAAATTTTGATAAAAATTGATAAAGTTATAAAGTTATAAATCATACGAAATATATAATTAAAACTTTGGCTTGAATTTTTATAACTTTTAAACTACGTCGAACGGGAGCTTACGATACATAAATGTATTTTTGTTATATATTATTTAAAATGTGTACTGGCTAGTCCAATTTTAACTAGTCAGGAATAATTCTTGTGGTAATTACATAAAATCGGACATTAAGTTTGACATTTTTAAAAATCAGGTTTTGACTTTATTTAATCAGGTTGTGGTAATTACATAAAACCAAATTCATTTTAACTATAAAACTCTATCCAAACCCTAATTCATTTCATTTCTCTCTCCCCTCTCACCCGGCGCCTCCACCGCCAGCCGCCTCTTCCCCTCCCCCTCACTCACTTCTCCCTCCCCCTGTTGCGACCCGCGAGAGTGTTGACTGCGTCGATGAGGTGAGTGAGGTATCGTATGGTAGCGGGTGTTCGGGATGGAGCTGATTTTGGCGACAAGGCAGTGGTTATGGGTGATTCCGTGAACACGGGGAACGTGGACTGGTCGTGCGGAGTCGCCGGTGGTTGGGGAGTTTCAGCCCTTTTTTGGGTTTGCAGTAAGCGGTCTTGGGGTTTTCTGGAAGTTACGGTTGACGGCTGCTGATTTTTTTTTTTTGGATGTTGACGGTGTTGCGGCGAGAAGGGCTATGTTCTGAATGTGGTGGTTACTGCTTGAGTTGCAGCAGTTACGAGATTACAGGTTGGGGATGGCTTTGGGTTGGGGTATTGTCGTGTAGGGGTGGTTGCCGGCTATGTAATTAACAGTGGAAACCAGGTTTAGTTCTGAAACCAGGTTGTGGTGGTGTTGTTGCGGGGTTGACAAGGAGTATCTGTGACCAATTAGTTGGTCGATCTGTGACCAATTATTGGTGGTGGATTAGATCGGGGGATGGCTGTTTGGGTGTATGTGACCAACTAGTCTGTCATCTGTGACCCATATTTGGTGATGGATTGGGATCGGGGGACGAGTGTTTGGTTGTATGTAACCAACTATATGGTTCTATGTGGCTATCTTAAAATTCAAGTGTCTGTGACCAACTAGTTCGTCGATCTGTGACCAATTATTGGTGGTGGATTGAGATCGGGGACGGGTGTTTGGTTGTATGTGACCAACTATATGGTTATCTGTGGCTAACTATTAATCCGTGACCTCAAAAGTCGATAATCTGTGACTGAAAGTATGATATGTGACCAACACATTTGGAAATATGTCATATCTGTTATCTATAAAAAAAATTTAACTTGTGACCAACTAAAAATCTGTGAACTATACTTTTTTTTTAGGGACCAATGAAGTTAATTTTGACCTATAAATTTTTTAATCTGTGACCTCGAAAATAATATGTGACGAATTAATTTAATAAGTTGTGATCGAAAATTAATTTTTAATTAGTTAATAAGATATCTGTGACTAAATTGCATATAATTGTGACCTTAACAATTGTCGGAATCGGAGCAGTCACCGGAATTAAGCGACATCAGAACGGTCACCGGAGTAGTCGCTGGAGTGGTGGTGGTGGTGGAGATGGAGGTGGGGTGAGTTAATTATATTATATTACAGTTAAATATTTAATTTAATATAATAATTGTGAAATATAATTAATTAATTCATGAAAAACCTGATTTTTGTAATTCTAAACATTGGGCCTGATTTTTGATTTTGGGATAGATAAAACCTGAGTTGTGAATTTTTTCCATAATTCTTTTCATATCTCGTAAATTCGATTTTTATCTTGGGGGCAGCACTACGTAAATAGGGCGATGTAGGCCATGTTCACGCAAGAGTCACATCACCTGTAAATCCGGTTTTTATCTTGGGGGCCGCACTACGTAAATAGGGCGATGTAGGCCATGTTCATGCAAGAGTCACATCACCCGTGTTGAAGTAGCTTTACCCTTTCTCCAGTAGTATCTGCTTGTTTCATAATCATACATGGTTGACTATACGGCCCAGTCTAGACCTAACCCAATTGACATATTTTGGACTCATTAAAAAAGAAGGAATTACACAAAACCAGATTTTTAAAGATTCAATTTCAAAAATCAGATTGAAGGTTTCACTTTTCAAATATCAGATATTTTATTTTTAAATATTTAATATTAATTGTATAATTTTCATCCGAACCCTAATCAATCTCATCCCAATTTTCCTACCTTCTTCTCTCCGTCGCTCTCTCTACCTAATCTCTTGTCTCTGCCACTCTCTCTTCTCACTCCACTTTCCTCTCTCTCTGCTGATAGCCCAGCCTCCATGAGATATTGTATTTCTTCTTCCTTCTCTCTTCTCTCCGTCACTCTCTCATTCGTTGCTGAACGATGCTTGAGTTCGCCGCACACAGCGGCAATCGAGAGTTCGCCACGAGCAATCTAGTGTTGGTGTTCGCGGTAGCGTTGATGGCTTGTTGATAGTGCTCTCCGTTGATCGGCCGAGGTGGTGGTGATGTGTGGTTATGGTAGTTGTTCTAGCGGCGGTGGTTTTGGTGATGTGTCTGGGGGTGATGTGTGGTTGTGGTTGGATCGGTAAGGTTTGCTCGACAACACTAATGTTGTTGGTGGTTCCAAGTCGTCGCGATGATGTTGGTGTGGCTACAGTCGACATGATCCCATTTTGGATAGTGCAACGGTGCTTTCAATCAATTAGATCTGTTGAGGTGGTGGTGATGTACAGTTTGTGGTGCTTGTTCTAGTGGCGATGGTTTTGATGATGTTTGGTTGTGATTGGATCTGGTGAGCTTGTGGTGGTCGTTTTTGGGTGACGATGACTTTGTTGGAGGCGGAGGTTATGTTGTATATAATGGTGGTTGTGGTTTTTTTGGTGGTGGCGATGGTAGATCTTGGTGGCAATTGGTCTCTCAATGTGGTAGGAGATTGTCCACTTAATTGTAACTTATAATATTTGTGATTTGTGACCTATAAATAAGTAGAGACGTTTCAGTTTTTGATTTGTGAGCAATGAATAAATTGTAACCTATAAAATTTTTGAATTGTGATTGTAAAAAAATTGGTGACATATAAAATTTATGATTTGTAATCAATGAATAATATGTGACTTATTAATTTGATAGGTTTATGATCGGTGAATAAGTTGTGACATATATATTTTTGATCTGTGGCCGATTAACAAATTGTAACCTATTATTTTTTTGAATTATGACATATAAAAATTGTGATTTGTGATCAAATTATATGAAATTGTGACTTTAATATATTTAATTAATTAATTTATAAATAAATTAAAAAAATCTGAAATTTGAAACCTTATTTTCTTAATTTTGAAATAGGTGACTTAATCCCTTCTTTATGAAATTTTCCAAAAAAAAAACCATGGGTTTGTTGAGTCGATGGCTAGTGGCTCACGTCACTTGTGGGCTGGGCCTGGTAAGGCATTGATACGATCTAGATAAAGTCTATTTTGTCTGCCATAATGTTTTTTTTAGGGAACATTACATTTTTAAGGTGTTTACTTTACACCTTTTCAAAAATACAAAAACAAGTTTGAAAATTCACAAATAAGGTTTTTTAAATTTTTAATTAATAATTAATGAATTATTAAATCAATTTATTATTAAATATTTATTTCTAATTTAATATAATTACCCTACCACACCTCCACCACCCCAACCGACTTTCCGATCACCACTCATCTCCGGCGACCGTTCCGACAACTATTCCGACACAGCTCCGATTCCGACGAGAATTTCGATGACCGTTCCGCCACTTTTTAGGTCACAATTCAAAATTTTCGTAGGTCACAATTTGTTCATCGGTCACAACTTAAAAATTTAAAAGTCACGATTTGTTCATCGGTCACAATCACAACATTTAAAAGTTACGTTACTTATTTTATGGTCACAAATTCAATTTATTGGTCACAAATTAATAATTGTTAGGTCACAAATTAATAATTTTTAGGTCACACATCATGTATTAGTCACAATTTATCTAATTCAATGGTCACATATTTGATTATTAATCACCAACCAACCAAACTATTGGTCACAACAACCAAATCATTTGTAACCACCACTTCGCCACGGCTTCCACCAACGACACCACCAACGTCACCGCCCAACAGCAACATCAACGTCTTAAAACCAACGCCATACCCTCCCCAACACCACTATCACCACCCCAAAATCACACCGCCACCGTGCACACACACATACCCAACCGTACCTCCGCACCCATACACACACCCAACCTCACCCAAACAGATCTGCTCCTCCAACCCATCAACAAAAAGATAGATCTGCATCTCCAAACTAACAATCGCTTTTTTTGGGCATCCACACACACCCAACCGCACCCAAATAGTTTGCTGTTGCACAACACCCAACCGCTCAAACAAAATAGATCTACACCTCCACACAGACAATCGCTTTATTTCGGCATCTACATAGACAGTCGCGACCCGTCGTACGCAGCAGCGTCGACGACGGATCCAGACAGAAAATAAAGAGAGAGAGTGAAGACGAGCGACAGAGAGATGAGGGAATACGCGTTGGCGGTCATAGCGAGGGGAAGAAACGGCTGAGGTCGTTGCGGCGGCGACTTTTGAGTAGATAGACGGAAGATGAGATGATAGTTGAGATAGAAGCGTCGCGACCGTGAACAGAGAGAGATAGAAACACTTATTTCTCCCGCGGCGAAATAGTTGAGAAACGGGAGAGACAGAAACGTCCGATGAGGGCAAATGGATGGGTAGAGTGAGAAATGAATTTGGTTTGATATGCAATTAAATTAATAGGGATTAAAATGTTATAATTAAAATTAATTAAATATGAAAACCCTGATTTTTGAAAAGTTAAAGTTGTAATCTCATTTATGAAAATGGTATATTAAATCTAGGGGTGGCTGTAATTGCCTCTTTTTTTTTATCCAACCACACATCTTTACAATAAAATATTTTGCACGTGAACTCAATTTTTTAATTACACATCCTCCCAAAAAACCAATATTCCAAAATTCATTCAAAAAAAAAAAAAAAAAAAAATTCTAATGGGCATCAAACAAGGGCAAAGTTGGATTACATGGCTTTGAAGATCATCTGAGTTCTTGTCCAACAAGACAAGAAAGTGGTTTCTTCGGGAAACACGAGTAAAGATTATCCCAAGATAACCACCGTTCGGAGTGAATTGATCTTCTAGTCTTGTGCTCGGATTAGGAACTATCCTAACAGTTGAGAATCTATCATAGCATGTAAAATTGCATTCAGATAAGTAAACAGCATTAACAGTTACAAGAACAAGATTTCTTCATTGCAAGATGTCATGCCAATTCAGAACGGACAAACTGGAACAGTTTCTCGAAAAACAGTAAACATTTTGAATTCGATGAAGAATAGGCATTAGTTGCTGCCGCCTCCAAAAAGGTACCCCAGGGATGATCCACCACCAGGAGCAGCCTGGACTTTAGTAGATGGTCGATCCTGTCAAAGAAAGGATCCCGTGAATCATTTTAATGAAAATGAGTACACGATAAAATGTCAATGACAATAAAAGAGGAATTGGTATTAAAACAATTATTTTGGGTTGGCTGAAGGAATTGTTTTTGCTATTCCATTCCACTCATTTCTAGACTTAGCGGAAGATTTAATGCAGCTAGATCCTCAACATGACATGTTAGTTTTTATCTACCTCTCTTTCTCTTCTAACTTATTCTCTACTGAAGTCGCATTACGCTGGTCGATCTCTTTTAAGTCTATGCAACAAATGGTCTTCAAGAGTGGGCAGCAATCTCAATACAACAAATGTTTCAGAACAATATTGGTACTGGAAATTGACTGAAGATCTCATAAACACTGTATCACCCTCTTCACCATTTGCACATGCACGTGTGTGTTAAAACGCATCCGTAAATACAAACATACATACACACCCACATGGGCCACACAAATTATGTTTAATAAATCAATGACTAGCAAAAATAAATAATAATATGACGAATATCATAGTCATACCGTAAGGAAGTTTCCAGTGTTCTGGCCATCAGCTCGGAAATAGTTATTCTTTTGGCTTCCCTGAATCCCAGCAGGAATTTGTTTATTACCATCAGCAGGTGGTGCAACAATAGAAGGCTTCTCTGGTGCTGCATTGCTTCTCACTGGAGCCTGGTTTTGCAAAGGAGTTTCCCCATTGTTTGTAGCGGTTTTCGGAGCTGGAACTTGTGGAGCCTTTCCTCCTCCAAAAAGGTAACCTAGAGAACTCTCCCCACCGCCACTGCTAACTCCACGACCCATTGTCGCTAAATTCTTAGATTCAACTTTTGTAGCTGCACCAAATTTTGTAAAAAAATTACCGTAAGAGAGCTCAATTCCGTTTGAGTTGCACAACTCTATTTCAGTTGTCACGAAAACAAGAAAGAAACTTAAATTGTCAATATTTTCCTAGATTCAACTTCTGTATCCACACCAAATTCTGTCAAAAATTTACCATCAGAGAGTTAAGTTTTGAAAATTTTCTTTGGAAAAGGAAAAAACAAAACATTACCAATACTTAATTTGAAGAAAGAAATTGAAAGTGTCTCTATTTACTTAGTTATGATAAAAACAGGTAGAGAAATGAATATAATTTACTTCTAATTTGATGTAACCGAACCTGAAAATTAAAGGATTTTCCACTACTCATTCCTATAGAAATTCACTAGCTAAACAGAGAATTTGTGCTAATTTTCAAAATTTGACGATACAATCATATCAGAAACTCAAAGTAACAGTAATTTACTATCTAACAACAAATTGATCCACCAATTTGATATGTCAGAATATGATAATTACGGAATCTTCTTCTTTTATCGTTTGTACTCTTTGTCGCTACTCCCTCCTCTAGTAATTCCACTAACCTAACAGAGAATCAGAATAATAATAATAAATACATAAAAAATTATCAACTAATCACATCAAAAACTCAAAACTAACAAAAAAATTACTACTTAACACTAGACTGATCCACACATTTACCAGATCATTGATAGCAATTAAAAAAATAAACAAACAACAAAAAACGGAAACCACTAAGTAATGTCGCAGTCAAATTTTGTTTCCACATAAAAATCAGAATCAAAACATAGATCTGCAAACAAAAGCACTGAAACAAACAGGCACGTAATGTAAATTATTCAAAAAATGTAGGGAGCTGAAAACTTACAAGTGTTCTTACAGGTCAGATCTCGAAGAGAAGATATTTGAATATAAAGTTTTTTTTTTTTTTCTTTTTTTGACAAAAGAGAACGGGTTGGGAAGTTTCAAGTATTAGAAAACATTGTATTGCAAGTCCTATTCTAATTAGATTTGCATGTATGACTTCTGAACTTTTAGTTCGTAACATATTAGTCCTCAACCTTTTACTTTTGTTGATTTAATAGTTTCAATTGCATTATAAGGTCACAATTAAACAAATTGAACAAGCTTGAATCGATGTAACATCAAATGTATTAGTTCGAAAGCACAATGAATTGAAGAGCAATAAAAGTTCATAGACGGCCTAATTGATACCAACAAACAAAATCTCCTTTTGATTATTTTTTTCCCCAATGTAACGATTGAGAACATTTTAAACAATGATGATTCCAAATGTTATTCCTTAACCCAACGGTTGCCCTCTATCCAACCGTTACATATATGCCATGTGTCATCATCGCAGAATAAGCGGCTTCAAATTAACGATTTGTTTGAGCTCCATTTTTTGGGAAAAAAAAAAAAGTTTTGTAATAGTTATTATTATTATTCTGAAAGATTTGCGATTAAAATATAAGAGAATATTTTTTTGAATTTACATGTAAAATTATTTTATTAGAAGAATGACGGATTAAAAATGAGTTTAAAGAAGAATAATTTTTTAGACAATGGGGTTCGGGCTAAATTGCACTTTAGAGTAACAGCTTAGCAGATTGGGCCTAAATTGAGCCCATTGTCCAGCAACTTATCCAACATTTTGCTTAAAATTTTTACTCAAGGAATTCAAGCTTATTGGTAAGTCTGTGTGCATTTTTATTTATTAAATTAAAGGAACATATATTTATTTCTCTTTTGTGCTTGTTTTTCATATTTCGTTTTTGCAACAAAATAGTATAGGAGCTCATAGTTCAAACTTTAGGATTGTACTGAAAATAGTGGCAACATAGTTTGAGGTAGAGAGTTGTGGAGATGGATCGGCACCAAGGTGTAATTGCAATGGTGATCGAGTCACGCACAAGAATAAAGTTGTGGTGATCGAGTTACATCGATTAGTGATATCAAAATGGAGTTGTAGTTATCGAGTAATTTAGATATGGAGTTGTAGTATTGAATCACACAGAAGAAGATCTTCCACTATTTTTAAGGGTCGTGAAAAGTGATAGTCTGAGTTTTTTGGGTAAGTGCGAAAAAATTGAAGATTATAGTACAAAAAAGTCAAATTACAAAATTGGGTTTAATAAGCTTTTGTATTTGGTTTTCTTTATTGCAATTGATAAAAGATTTGTGGCACCTTTTGATAAGGAGTGCGAGGATGGATGTCAACGTGTGATTGAAAAAAAATTGGGTCAAGGTGAAAATAGTTGGGTTTGATCCAAATTTGTTTAGTAAAAATAAATCTAGTGTTACAAGCCCCCAAATCATCCACCAAGTGTTGGATGATGGGGTCCGAAACCTCAGTTCACCCGTCACGTGGTGGACGAACATAATTCATCTGCCACATAGCACATGCTAAGACCCACACTCCGCATCATTTCGTCACATCCTAATAGGTTTGACCAAGAAAGATAATTGATGACCAATCACACAATTCGAAGTGACAAAGTGATATGGTGCCCAGAGCGTGACTACAACTCCTGTCACAAACAACTCCACTTCGTCCCTATGTACCAGGGGATCTTTTATGTAAAGATGACAAAATCAAATCTTTAGACTGATTGATGGGACGTTTGTATGGCAGATGCCAAAACGTCAAGTCAAACAATACTATGTCAATAAACATTAAATATGTGCTCAACTATAGATTGACGCCTATGAAAGAACCACCCGTCCAAGATCCGAAACCACGTGCCTCACATCCAACGATTCCCCTCTTACCTTCTCTTACTATAAATACCCACACTTGCACAATTGGAAGGGATCCTACTTCTCCTCTTTTGAAAAGATAACACTAGCTTTTATATTATTCTTGTCCCCACACATTTATATTGATAATCACATTCCGGTGATCACGACCACCGAACATGTCTAACTCTGGTCTGCCATCTCATTGACTTGATCGTCGGAGTGCTTGCGACCTTTTTCACCCTCACCGAAAAAGAATACAAGTGGCTAACGGTATGTTACAACACGCAGAAAGAAGCTTACGTGAAGTTACATCGTGTTGGCCACATGTTATGGTCACTTTCCGGGGTCAACATCTAGTATTATGGAAAGTAAAATAGAATTCTTGTTTGACAAATGAAAGGGGGGAAAAAGATTAAGGAGATAAGTATATTGGTGGAAGGAAATAGCATTTGATTCAAATGTCTTTTTCTATAAATTCACGACACTGCATTGTGAGTAATTATGCTTAGCACCAAGGTGGCGTTAATTCAGGCGGAGAATTACGTGCATAAAAAATTGTGAGAATTTAGAGAGAGAGAGAGAGAATGTAGAGAAAGGAATTATAGAAAAATAGTAGGCGTAGATGCGCGGCGTACTATGATCGTTCTAATTTTGTGTAGGAAAAATTGCGAGAGTGAAGAAAATATTGAATTGTGATGTTTTCTCATTTAGTGAAGCATTATTCTCTCGTGGTTGTCGCATTCGGCGGTTTGGTAAACCACGTTTAATTGTGTTTTTTTTTTTCTTTTTCGTGCTTGTTTTTCCATTTTCGTTGTATCTAGTGGGATATTTTCTCGACATACATCAATCTTATTTTATTAAGGTTCTGTCTAGGCGCCATTTTCGTGGCCACAAAATTGATTACTTGACCGTTAATTTCAACAAGGGTCCCACCAATGTGAGAAGGAGGTCAACATGTGCTGCTGCCAACGGTACAAAAAGCGATTAAATTCTAGGGAAAATTGGAAACAGACACAGCCTAAATGTTTAACGAACATTTCACAGGTGGTTAATTAATCTATTTTCTGATTGAACTAAACAAAATAACTCTAGTTAGACAACCCTAAAGACTGATTTTTTTCATTTTTTTTTCCTTAAAATTCCATGATCCACTAGCTAGGATGTAATAATTTGTTGAAAGATCCTTTTCCGTATGATCCTTGGCATCGTCATCACGTTTTCCTTTATTTTGAATAAACCCTAACATGACTGTAACTTCCTTAAAAGAAAGAAAAGATATAACCTCAAGCATAAAAATTCACGTTGCTTAGATATAAAAAGGATAATGAAACTCTAAGACTATCGTCTCCGAGATCAAAAAAATTGAACGAGAATTCGATTAATTTCTAAAACATAGCCGTCTAAAGTAAAATCCCACATCGCTTAGACATAAGAACAATAATCAACATATACATATTAGATTATTAATCTTAACAAAGTTAACATTTTAAAATAAAACTAAGGATGGATTAAATCTCGAAGAAAAGATACAACCACGCGGGATCAACCTAGTCGAGTATCTTAAATGTTGTTAAAGTTTGAAGACTTTCCACGAGACAACCTTCTCCTAATAAATCCGAGAAGTATTTGTCATCCTTACTAGTTGCACCAACAACATAACATATCAAACTCGATATAAAGAGTACACAAATTATCAATACAGAGGACAATTTCTTGACCTAATTACCAACATTTTTTAAAGCTTGCATTTATTTATTTCACAAGAGAGAGTCTTATCTTATTAAAATTACACCAAAAAGAGAGAACATTGAAACCATATGGTTGCATATGCCTTTCAACCAATTACATCACTCTATAAAGAGCAAATTATATGCCCTTTAACATGGTAGTTATCAATTAATATGCCTTTTTTGTAAAAGCTACATTCAAAGCTAAGCCTGGGTCATTTTGAAAATAAATTCTTTTAAAAATTACTTTAAATTGAAGTTTGAGGAAGTTTTGTTCATTTTGATAAGAGATATGCTACTATGCTACTGGGTCGGGCTCAAAGCCAAGCCTAGTGCCAGGGGGTGCATGTGGCGCCCCTGTCCCTTGGCCTGACTTTGAGCCTGGCCAAGGGGTATTCCCTTTTTAATAATCGTGTGGATTCTTATTATCGCTCTCGTTATGCACTTTTTTCTTTTCAAATGTTATGCGACCTTTCTCTTTGAACAAAAGTTTGCGGAAAATTTGAGCTCTTCTTGCCTATCAGTGCGACTTCAAAGTGCACATACAAAAAAAGTTGATGCAATATATAGCATAGTTGTAAGTCTTTCTTTCGTGAGTTCACATTGTTTGCTTCATCTTTTCCACATCGAGAGTCCGGAAGTCGGGATTGAGAGATCGACTGGACTCATTTTTCTCTACCTCGTATTTTGTGTATTCTAATATATTCTTACTCTCGCTGTGTATTTTTTATCTTGACCAAAATTTGCACGACCTTTCTCATGTGTAAAATATTTGAGCTTCATTAAAATTTCATGATTTTCATCCAAATTATTTAAATAAAATATGAAGTGAGCAAGTGATTAATTTCCATCAACTTGCCACATGTGGTATGATTCAATAGATCTGGCAAATTAGATGTTCATTTGCATTGTATATCCCAACTGGACTAGTCTATTAATGGCTCTGCATTAACCACCCTCATAATTGCCTCAAAGAAATTAAAAAATAAAAATAAAAATAAATCAAAGAATCTCTTTAGAATTGGTGGAATATATTTATCGATGATATAACTATACGATCCTCCAGTACCTTCATATTTAAGTTCACAAGTCGCATTAGAAACAATATATCGCCTTCGAGCGAGCTATATGTAGTTGTCATATTTTGTAAGTTGCTATCCTACTAGCCAAATAATGCTATGTATCGTTTTCTCGATGTTATGGTTGAAACATTTAAATGAAAGAAGTTAACACGAAAAGTGAATCTATAGATAAATCTAAAGCCATTATAAAGATGCTATATTTCTATAAAATTTATTTCAAAAATTGTTGGGGATATTACACCAATAATGTGCATATTATATTTACAAAAACATACCGTTTATATGCGTGAAATCGAAATATAATTCGACATATCAAAATAGTTGAAAAGACAAATTAATGATTACCAAATCCGAATACATGAATATGAACTAGTCACTTTCCATTTTTGAATGAAAGCGTGTCATTGAACTTTACAATATAAATATATAAACAAGATTAATAATATTCTAAAATCAAATATAAATGAAATAAGAAATGAGAAAGATAAGGAAAGAAGAGATGCAAGTGATGCAACTGGTCGATGCAAGGTCAACACGTCATTCGAGCAAAACAGAGACTCTGTTGCTAACCGCTTGCTTGTTGCTCAAGCGACTGTCCAGTATCAAGCTAGCAACACACTTGGATAAATTTCTGACAGTTTCCTCCATTTTCTTCCAACTTTGGACTGTGATTTCTCATTCATCCGGAATTGATTTTGAGATTCCAAATATATCACGACGATCTACTCGACGAGTACAACAAGTTGGTCTATCTACTTTTGTAATTTGACCATCGGATCAAATCCGAATATTCGGCTGAAGTGACAAGAAGTCATTTCTTTCATGGTTTCGGTTTTGACACTCAAATCAAATTTCCAATTCTTAAAACCAAATTCCAACAAAAAATAATATCCCAATAAACGCAATAATGGAAGTCAGTAAATTTCTCCATCAAGCATTATAAATCCATCATTTAAGAAAGACAAGGATTGTGAATACACTACACCAAATATTTTAATTAGAATATTGTTGAGATGGTTGTCTCAACATACTAAAATTGAAGGATCTTTGTTTCAAAATATGACAAATTAATTGATTGATTTTTTTTTTAGTGAGGAAGTCGAGTCTTTATGTAAAATTAGGTCAATCGAAAGTCTAAATTTTTCTTTCTTTTTTTCTCTTTGCGAAACGATATTTTACTCACACTTTATTATTAATATTATCATAGATTCAATTTATTACGATGTTTGTTTCTTTAACAGTTATAGACTTGCAGTTTACTTTTCTCTCTATCGATTCCCTATTATATCATCTCTAGGTGGCCGATCACTAACCAATATAAGAACGAGTGAGGAGAGAAGGGTGCAAAAGAAAGGAAAATAAATGAAAAAGCAATGGAGGGAAGATAAGAAAGGAAACAAGCAAAGTGAGTTATCCATACTTGAGATATATGTGAAGATGCATTGAATAGCAACCCCATGCACCCTCTCTTTTTCACATGTTTCACGATTGTACTGCATTATTGATTGGATGAACCATGAATAGTTGATCCCACTCCCACTTTGATAATAATCTTGCAATCTTGTCCCTTTACATTTTGATTTTTTCCTTGCTAAAAAGTAAAAAGTAGCAACCTATGCATGCATCATGTTGCTAGCTTAGCTTTTAGTGCC
Organism: Fraxinus excelsior; assembly: GCA_019097785.1. Lineage (NCBI taxonomy): Eukaryota > Viridiplantae > Streptophyta > Magnoliopsida > Lamiales > Oleaceae > Fraxinus > Fraxinus excelsior. The sequence continues at coordinate 47,689,414 of CM032623.1, forward strand.
TAAAATATTTGGGAAATATCGTACTATCAATTCAGTGATCATCGATTGCTAAGAAGCAAGTTGGTTGCGAAAGAAATCTTCAGTTATTGAGCGTTGACTTAAAATGAGAGTAAAATAAATACGGATATACAAATGTCACGTGATAATACAAAAGAAATTTACATTTTTCGAGGTTGAATATTCCACTATAAAAAAATGGAGACCAATTTGTTATTTTTAAAGATGGGGATTACTACTGGAGTAATAGGTTGGGGACCAATATTATAAATTGTTGCGTTACATACTTATTTTGATGTCGTTAAAAAAGTTATTATTCAAATCAAACTTGATTATACTCATTCGAGAGTCAATTAATATTCTTATTTAAATAGATTATTACGCTTTTAACGTAAACTTGAATCTTAATATGAATTGAAATGGAACCATTCAATTATGCCTTCTTTCTTTCTTATTTTTAAAATGGCCAATCGATATATTAATTGATTAACTCACTTAAATTTATATTTATTTAAAAGAAAAAACTTGGAATGACTAATGCTGCTACATAATTAAATAATTGAGAATTTAAAAAAGAATAGGGATGGAGTTGCTACAAATTCTAAAGTTGAGGATTAACTATACAAATTTCTCAAAAATGAAATAATTAGCCCATGTTTAGTACGCCTTAAAATTTTCATTTTCATTCTTCTACTAATTTTTAACCACACATTTTTTAATAAAATAATATTTCCATCACATGGATAACTTTTTTTTTTCAACAACACATCCTCAATCAATCTACTATTTCGAAATGCATTCTCCCAAAATAACGTGGCTCAAACACAACCTTAAAGTCGTCTATAAAAATATTTCAATGGTATCTGAATCTCTATCTCCCATAAGGGTGGATATCCCCCGACTGACAAAATTCACGTGCTAATGCAGACAATTTAAGACCCAACCAGATAACCTTCCACATGGAGGTGTGAGAATAGGCCTGCATGCGACCTGACCCCACCCATACCACCCCACTAGCTCCATCTCCCTAGTGATTGTGGTAAATAAACTACATTGTATATTCTCCAAATTTGATATAGTTACACATGGAGCATATTTGATATATTGAACCACCAACCTTGCAAGTTCTTGTGGGCTGGCTTTTCTTTTCTTGGGTTTGTAAAGATTCCGTTTGCTTATGTGCATTCTTTATAGTTTCTTGATTGATTTTGTGTGTTATTGTTGGGGCTTTCCGTTTGTTCTTTTGGTTCTCGTTGTCGAACTCGATTAAATTGGATCCCTTACTCAAAAGAACTGAATTTGTTTTCTGGGTTATCCTGTTTACTCAAAAGAATTGATTTTGTTTCTGAGCTTTCTTGTTTACTCTCTTTTTTTTTTTTTCTGGGTTTTCCTGTTTACTCTAAAGAATTGATTTAAATTCTGGACTTTCCTGTTTTACTTTAATCTTTGCGATTCTGGTGGTTTCTACTGCAAAACTGGAATCTTGATGTGTGGGGTATTGAGAGATTTTTGAACTAATTGATTCTGGCCCTGTAATTAGCTAAAGGAGGTGAAATTAAGGGGAATTTTGTGTTGGATTATGTAAATATGGAAGGGGGAGAGATTGTGTCAATTTCTGCTGCTTCAAGTTTTTAAACAAAATTACCAGAACCTGGATTGTTTCATTTTCGTGGCATCTGAGGGCTGTTGAAAGAATTTTGTGCATTTGCATTGGTAATTTAGAATTTTCATATTGTGTATCTTGGAAGGGTGGTCATAGAATTATAGAAGAAGAAAACACTAGTGTATTTGGAAAGTGGGTATATGAAAAGGGTCAAGATTTATAAGATATTTAGGTTTTTATAATTTGATCGAAGAGAGCGGATTGAAAATGGCTGCCAAGATTTTACATTCTTTGACAGATGATAATCCAGATTTGCAAAAGCAAATAGGATGTATGATGGGCATTTTTCAACTGTTTGATCGCCAACCTATTCTTACTGGGAGGCACATCGTTGGCCACAGCTCGAAGAGGCTGCCTCCAGGTAAATATGCTCATTGATTAGTATTGTTCATGATCAATAATCTTGTTGATGAATGTATTGTTTTAGTGTGTTTCTTAGATATGCTATAACTAAGTTTGTGTTGATTCTTCAAAATGGATTTGTTGAAGATTAAATTTAAATAAATAAAATGCATTTCATCTCTTACTATTTAAGCTTTTAAACGAGATGAGGAGGTTCAACATATTTCATTGCCACCTTTTAAGTTCACGATATATAAGCCATATGAATATGATGCATTGTGTTTAGTCTCCTTGTAAATATGATGCATTGTGTTTAGTCTCCTTGTAAATAATCCAAATATCTAAAGAGTGCCCATGAGGTGCAATTGCTGGCCATTTCTTGGTTGAAACAATATGTGAAGTATATTGCTTTTGTTCTGTTCACAACCTTTGTTTATTATTTGCTTAATTTAATTTCTTTACAACCTTAATATCCCTGCTTTTCATAGCCTAATAAGAACCCATATATCAGGATCAAATGTTGCTGATATTTTGCAGGAAAATCCCACTTCCATAACGACAATTTGGAAACAGAGTCTAACACTGCAGAACGAAGATCAGCGCCAGTGGTATGAAATGTTTATTTCTAGTTTTATCTCTTGTGGAAGCATCAGTCTTGTGAATCCACTTAACGTTGTCCTCCAGGACAGAGATGAAAATGTTTATTTGTGGAAAAGTCTTTAATAACCAAGTCAACAAGACTATAATTTTAAAATTTGTAGTCCCGAAGTGCAAAGATTTTTCAACCCCCCCCCCCCCACCCCACCCTCACCCCACTAGGTGGTCTTTAAAACCCACCCTAATGCCCTCCCACGATATCAAAACAGAACCTTACAGTACAAAATCTCAAAAATATTAGATTTTCTCTTATGGAGTGATTTACAGTTTTGTTGTGTTATTTTTTTGGTTTGAATATAACGGACACTTGGAAGAAAAAGTTTACACCATTGACATTTCTGCGGAAGGGGTATAATCTATAGGGTTTTGAAAACTATGACCCAGAAGTGTATTCTCTAACCTCAGGGAGCGAATCTGCTGGTCTGTGAAAAAAAAAAAGGAATATTCTCTTGTTTCGTGATATTTGGATGCACCAGTTATAGTTGAACGTGCATTGCACGTCATTTTGAAATATAAGCACTGAAAAAGTAATATTTGATACCAATTTGTTGAATAATTTGATGAGTCTCAAGCGAATTAAAGAAAATAAATTTATGATAGAAATTTAAGAAAAGAAAATTGTAATTTCAAAACTCAACTTCTATGATTCAAATTTTTTGTGATGATGAAATACTATAAATGAACTACATTTTTATTTTACATTTGATACATAAGAATTAATTGTTAATACATGAATTTAAACACCCATTAAAATTCCTAGTTATATGAATAAAAATAAATTCATCTATAATAACTATCTATTTATGTAGATCAAGATTCATCAAGTCTAGATTGATTGAGTCTAGATTAATGTGAATGTTAATTAACTAAAAATTAATAAAACAAAATTCGTACAAAACTATGATTTTATAGTATTTATTATATATTGAAAAACGAAAAGGTATGATTGAAATAATTAAATTATAGTAGGTTTAAAATAGTCCAAAATATATTTAATATATTATAGATAATTGGATATAATTCATATTTTTAAGGTGTCCAAACTCCAAATTATCTGTTCAGTTTCCTACAAGCTCGAACTTTAATGGTTTGTTTGGTAGATAAAGTTTTGTAGTATGGACATTATTAAAAAGGAAAAAAATTTAGCCCCTGTTTGTTACATATTAAAATTTTCATTTTCATTCTTCTAATCATTTTCAACCACATATTTTTCAATAAAATAATATTTTTGATCACATCAATAATTTTTCTTTCTTTTTCAACCACACATTCTCCATCAATCTACTATTCTAAAATAATGTGGCTCAAACAAGACTTTAATATCTTGTCTATAGTACTATTCAGTTCTGGGTATTCCTGTAACAAATATCCTTGAAGGTAATGGTGATGTTGCGGTTAAATAGCTCATGTAAGTTGGTAAGTGCACGTTCTCTACGCAGAAGATCTAAACATTGGGAATGTGTTGAAGATGTAAATAACTTGCTACGTCTTAGTTAACTTAAACTTTTTAGACGAGGTTGTGATTTTGACTGTTTTTACAACATATCCAAATGCCATTTTGAATCAACCTGCAAAGTTTACTGATGTATTTATCTGTTGAGAATTTTACTTTTTGTCATTTGATATGGCAGGAAAAGTATTTGAACAATAACTTACAAGAGAGACAAAGAGTCTCCACAGAATTGTCCAGGGCCTCATTCTCATACTCACGTTCATCTTCTTTCTCTTCTATAGACTGTAACCAAACTAATCAATTAGAACCTGTGTCCTTTGACCGCAATATTTTTCCTGAAACTCCTTCAAGAAATCCAGCAGTGAACATGCAAAATTCATCTCCACAATTTAAACGACAAGCTCTTGATCTTCGGGATGTCGTGAAGGACTCCATTTACAGGGAAGTTCAGGGTTTATCAGTGAAAACCAAAACCTTTGAGGAGGCACCACATCTTATGGTGAAGTTCAAGGATTTCCCGAGGCAACTACCCAGAAATACAGATTGTTCTCAGGACTCAGCTAAATTTCAAGAAGCTCCTTGGTATCATAATGAACCGCGAGAACTTTTAAGATCACCATACTACCATTCAAAAGATGGTTCTTCATTTTCGATTTCAAAAGATGCCCCTAGGTTTTCTTCTGATGGAAGGGAAATAAGCTACGTACCCTTTGAATTACGGGACATTTCCAAATCTGCCCAAAAGCTTAAAGATCTTCCAAGACTTTCATTAGACAGCAGAGAGGGTTCACTGAAGAATTCAAATGCTAATTCGAAATCCATCTTTCACTTCAAAACTTTGCATAGGGATAGTGGTGAGTTTAACGGTAAGGTTCAGAGTTTGCAACAAACATCAGGAAACCAGGCACGGTCGGCAAGCGTTGTAGCAAAGCTGATGGGTTTAGAAACCCTGCCTGATTCTGTTGTAGCTGGCGGTACCAACTCCAGCTCCGGGAGAACTTATCCAGTTGAAGAATTTGCTAACTTTTCAAGGTCATCTGAGGAAATGGATTCATCGAAACCAATCCAACTGTCCAGTTCCTCAAAGTTGCGGAAAGAGCCTAGTTCACCACATGGGAGAAATCCTGATTCTGTCATGAAACATATATCCCCATTTTCGATTGAATCAGCACCAAAGAAGCAGATTGATATGACTAGGCTTTCTCGGAAACCAGCCTCTAGAAGTATGAGAGGTTCAGCCAGGGCGCCAAACACCTTTCCTTCTGTTTACAGTGAGATAGAGAAGAGGTTGAAAGATCTTGAATTTGCACATTCCGGAAAGGACCTTAGAGCACTTAAACAGATACTGGAAGCAATGCAGGCCAAGGGACTATTAGAAACCCAAAAGGAAGGACAAGATTATAATTTCACATCTCTGAATGACCACGAGCAAAGGTATACATGTTCCAGACAGGATGCAGGAATAGTAAACAGCAGAAAGCTTCAAACTGATCAAGTTCCTTCATCCTCCCAAAAGAGGGCCAATTCTCTGAGACATTTTGAATCTCCAATTATAATCATGAAACCAGCAAAACTTGTTCAAAAAACTGACACGCCTGCTTCTTCTGTAATTTCACTGGGTGGCTTTTCTGGTCTACCCAAACTTCAGGATGGTGAGTTCATTGATAACAGAAAGGGTTTAAGTACCGGAAGAGCTGCTAAAGACCAGATTTTTAAAGAAAGAAGCCGAGAAAATTCTGTTAACCATGTCAACATGAGAACAGACAGCAGAAATTTAATTACTGCACACGCTTCAGAAGGATCCCAACAGTTGCATAAAGAAAGCACCTCGGGATTTAGAAAGAGTTCAGAATCCATTAGCCCAAGAACGCGACAGAAGAAACTAGAGCTGGAAAAGAGATCTAAGCCATTCACGCCTTCTGATTCAATAAAATCGAGAAGACAGTCAAACAACAAACAAGAAGAGTCGAGCTCCCCTGGTGGCCTACTCAGGCCAAACCATCCCAACTCACTGCAAAAGGATGACCGCCTGATTGAGGACAGCAGCAACTTGAGAAATTTGAATATCCAGAAGAATGAAATTTCTGTCCAATCCAATAGGGGTATCATATTAGGCTCCAAAAATGTGGAAGTCGCTAGTTTTGATGAAAGTTCTCCTGACATAATAATGTCTGCTGAGTTCTTGATATCTGGAGTAGTAGAGAAGGTTTGTGTTTTCTAGATTATGTATCTAATTTGGTCTCTTAGTCAATTGGTAACACATTTCACGGTTTGTTTCAGAAATCTAACTGGATAGTGAGTGAAAAAGAACAGGCTGAGGCTGGTGCTCCTCCTGAGTACCCCAGCCCTGTCTCAGTTCTTGACAACAATGTGTCCACAGATGATTCACCTTCACCCGTAAAGCACGTAGGGAAGACTCTTAAAGGTAATGCTATCCTCTGATGAATGTTAAACTCAAATTGTGTGACGGGTTTCTATAGTTTATACATATAATAGTTTAATATCTTTACGTGTTTTGTACTTTTGGTTTTTCTTCCCTTACGATGTTAAGGCTGTCCGTATTTTTCATTTTTGAAAGGTAAACATCATGGACAAATATTTCATGTGGATTTGACTTTAGGAATTAAGATATAAAATAATTGGAGCTGAATTAAATTGTACAATCACATATCACTCCAAAGGTCTGATAGAAGTTTCAATTACCGCACAAAGAGATTTTGGAACATATGCAGTCTACCTACAAAACGATATGCTCTTTTCATGGCTAGCTATGTTAAAGTGCGCTACAAATTGATTCAGAGTTTTCCTTTTGAAGAGTGATGTTCTATCTTCGTCTTTATCATCATCTATCCAATTTCTTTCCATGAATAAAAATACTGCTCTGATTCTATGCATTTAATTCCAGGGGATGAATCCATGGACTCTGATATAGTTTTAAACACAGTGGTAGGCAGTTCAGCAAATTTCATACCGAACCCCAAGAGATCTGGTTTTGCGTCTCAAGTTAACGGAAAGAAACTACAAAACATCGAAAACTTAGTTCAGAAGCTTAGAAGGCTTAACTCGAGTCACGATGAAGCACATACAGATTACATTGCCTCTCTCTGTGAGAACAAGGACCCCAACCACAGATACATTTCCGAGATTTTATTAGCTTCAGGTCTCCTCCTCAAAGACCTCGGTTCGAGCCTGACAAATTTCCAGTTTCATCCGTCAGGACATCCTATAAATCCTGAGTTATTTCTGGTCTTGGAACAAACTAAGGCAAGCAGTTTATGCAAGGAAGAGTGTAGTGCTGAAAAGACAACACAATTGCTTACCAAAGAGAAATTTCATCGAAAACTCTTCTTTGATGTTGTAAACGAGATTCTTGCAAGAAAATTCGCTTTGGTCGGACCCTTCTCCGAACCTTGGTTGAGACCAAGGAAGCTGGCAGGGAAGACCTTGAATGCACAAAAGCTTCTCAAAGAATTGTGCTCCGAGATCGAAGAACTTCAAAAGAAAATTTCAAAATGCAGCTTTGATGAAGAGGACGACGGACTGAAAAATATCTTGTTCGAAGATTTGATGTATCAATCAGAAACTTGGATTAATTTCAACGGTGAAATTTCAGGTGTTGTCGTGGATGTTGAGCGCTTAATCTTCAAAGATTTAGTTGACGGGGTTGTGGTTGGTGCAGTAGCTGGTTTGAAGACCAAACCAATTCGTCGTAGACAGATCTTCTCATAATAGTAACATTCTTCTGCTCGTTCTTTGATGTTCTGGTTTGTTCTTTGTTTACCATTTTCTTCTCGTGATTTACTTTAATTCTTCTTAAAAAGAAGGTAAATTATTGGTATAAGCTGCAGTTCATGCGATTGTAGAAGGAGATCCAGATCCTATTGACTGCACTGTAACGTTTTACATATTTATAGTATTGCATTTAATTGACACTTTTTCTCCGAGCAGATCATTTTGTTTGGAAAACGTAGAAGCTTGTTCTTGGGCCCCCCCTTTTTTTGGGAAAAATTCATAAGTCATGGATTATCTTTCACGAAATCAAAAATCAGGACCCAATATTTAAATTTACAAAACTCAGGTTTTTTATGAATTAATTAATTATATTTTACAATTAAACTATTAAATTATATATTTAACTGTAATATAATATAATTGATCCACCCCACCTCGCCTCCGCCTCCACCTCCACTCCGGTGACCGACGACTACTCCGACGATGGGCGACTGTTCTCAGGTGATCGTTGGCCGCCACTTAATTTCGGTAACTGCTCCGATTTCAAGGTCACATATATTTTATTAAGTAGTTAAAATTTTAATTTCAGTCACAACTTATCAAATTAATTGGACACGGATTATTTTAAAGTCACAAATGAAAAAATTTATAGGTCACAGATTTTTAATTGATCACAAGTTAAGAAAATTTGTTGGTCACATATTATTTTATTGGTTACAGATCAAAAAAATTATACATCACATGTCACGTATTTTCAAATTTGTACGTCACAGATTCCTTTTTTAGTTACAAATTATAAATTTTAGTCACAGTTCAATAGCTAAGTCACAGACACAAAAAAAAAAACTACCCCAATTCAATAGCTTGGTCACAGACATTACGAAAACCACCACGGTTCAATAACTAGGTCACACACACAAAAAAAAGAAAAAAAAAAAAAACACAACACGGTTCAATAGCTTGGTCACAGACATTAAAAATAAAATCACCACAATTCAATAGCTAAGTCATAGACACAAAAAAAACTACCACCACCGTTGACCCCGCCACAACAATAACAATAACAAAAACAACAACTACCACACGGATCACCATCCCCACCACACAACCGTCACCACAGATCGGAGAATGAAGAAAAACTCGAAACCACACAAATCGCCAGACCCAACAACAGATAAAATCAACACCCAAAATCAACACAAAACAAACAACACACACTAAAATCAATACCCAAAATGCGTGAACTCCTACACATTCAGGGTAGTCAATGCGGCAATCAAATCGGAGCGAATAGTGAGATTTGATTTAGGGTTTTGGGGGAGGGGTAGAAAGGAAGGTGGTATGATATGTATATAGATTAATTTAATTTAAAATATTATTATTAATAATAATTGTGAAATTCAAACATGATTTTTGATTAAATAAAGTCAAGATCTGATTTTTAAAAATGTCAAACCTAATGTCTGATTTTATGTAATTACCACCTTTTTTTTTCGCAGGAACCCGCAGCCGCTACCTATGAGTGCGCATTGGGTAAATTTCGCTCCGTGTTCAGTAGCTCGCAAACCACTCATATTCCAAGTGCGGTATCTTATTAGCATATGATGAATGTTCATTATTGTCCTCTTCGAATTAAGAAAAGAAACATTAAACGATCTAATATTCTCGATACTTGTCTTGTCCTAACGTAACCCTCTTTCAATCCCCACACTGCAAATGCAAAAGCCTTTGATTTTGGAATGACAGTCCCAGACCAAACCGTTGAGGAAGCAGAATATGTTCTTTGTTACAAGTTATAAAATATCAGAAGTAAATTGTAGATTTTAGAAAATGAGTACGCAAAACGTAAATACTATAGGGTGTGATCCCTTACATTCAAGGCCCGCAATCTCGTTTGAGGCCAATACCGATCCATATTGATGCCAAATAGACCAGCCCATATCTCGTTGAGCCAAGTCTTGGCCCAAATCGGCCTAGAAGTTTCCGCTGGCGCAGGCCCTCCGTACTTTCGTTCTCATCTATGTCAATTATCGCCCACAAACCTAATTAGGGTTTAGAGAGCTGACTTTACATCAGTAGTACTTTGAGCATAACAATTCGTACAATCAACTGAAGATGGACAAGAGCATGCTTGGAGACTTGGATTCCCTGCCCGAGGAAGATAAGCTACGGATGTCCTCTATGATTGACCAGCTCCAAATCCGTGACAGGTATACCCGTGCCGTACGTATACGTGTGTGTATAAATATTCGATTTTCAATTTATTTGAATTGAATCTTTAGAAAATGGTGTAAAAAATGTTCAATAGAATTGAATGATTTATGTAGACATACATTATATTGTTTCATTTTTGTTTTTTTGTTTTTTTTTTCTCCTTTCTGAATTGAAGCATTGTAGTTGTTTTAGAACTTTATATCAAAACTATGGTGCTCCTAAAAATCGAAGCTTTAAGAAAAAGCGAAAAAAAAGTTTTCATCAGGATTCAGTGATCTGTAATTATTGGATTGTCGGAGTTGAATGTCAAACGTTTGGTTGGGTTTTAGAATTTGGAAATATTTATTTCTACTATTTCTTGCCTTTTTTTTTTATTTCTTTTTTAAAGCATGTTTGGGAAGCATTTATAAATATTTTAACTTATGAATAGATAGAACGAGTGTTGGATAAGGGGTAGTATTTGTGGATGCTTCGAAATGTGTGGATAAAAATTGGCTTGAGTGTATATAAATAATTTATAAACATGAGCCAAACATAAGCTTAGTGTATCATATTGGTCTTGTCATAAGTAGACTTTTTATTAGATTGTGTTTAGAAATGCGGATATCAGGTTCTTTGAATTCCATTCTAGTCTTAGTCTTCGAGGATCTTATTCTGACTCATAATCGTACATAACTCTAATTCCGTTTGGATTCAATCCTCCTGACCAGTGAATTTGACTTGATATGCTTACGAACATTTGTGAGATGTCAAAGAAACTATAATATATGTAACACGGACTTTGGTACGAGCTTCGAGATGAATTATGCATCCAAACATCGGAAGCAGAAAATCTTAAGAGGAGATGAAGTAGGGTGCTGTATGGGGAAGCTTTTTTAGTTTTTAAATTTTTTTGCTTATTTGAACATGAGGGGAAAACATGTCTTTTCATTCAATTTAACTGATGATGGGTACGGAAACTGTTCCACGAAAAATTGAAGCTTGGGAACCTAATGACAAAAGGGGTTGGGAATCCAAGTACCATTGACCCTTTAACATCTCACCTGCAGTTTTCTTATTAGTTTGAGATCTGGTATTAAAAAAAGATATTCAGGCCTCGTTCGGTAGAGATTAAAATTCAATTAAAATTGAAAATATAGCCGTTATTGGGTCTCACTCGTTTAATAAAAGTAAAGAATAATTGCTAGTTTTTCAATTTTAATCCGATTTTAATCTCTACCGAACGGGCCTTCAGAATCATTAAATTAACTCGGTGTGGTGCATTTGTAACTGCAGTCACTATTTGATTCTTAAATATATTTTGCTACTTATTAGCTAGTTTTCTTTGATTTGGACATCATTAACCGCAATTGTTGCTTCAATATAAGATTCAGACTTAAGCTAAAAACATTAGTTTATGGTTCGATGAACTGAACTTGCATGCGCATCTTCTGTTGGCCATGTTTGGTCTTTTCTATAAAATTTATGGCATCTTTTAACTGCTAGCGTTGCCAGAATATTTAAATTTGCTTTCACAACTCATTCTTGTTGGTTTTTGCCATTATTATAGTTAGTTGTATGACCTTTAGCTTGATTTAGAGTAGGCACCATGTAGTGGAAGAAATATTAGTACATATCTTACTGTCTATTGTTCACAAAACGTAGTGAAAAGACTGGGATTAAGCCTAGGGAGTGGAAAAAATGAGTATGTTTGAGGCAAATTTTACATAATTAAGGTTGCTGCAATAGAGTAGAAAATATTGGTGAATGAGATTTAGGTTAGTACATTAGGACTGAGGATAAAGGCTTGAGACGATTATACTGGCTATGTCGTGGAATGCTTTCACATAGTACTGCCTAATATTTTTATTTTTGTTTTCATTTTCGTGGCTTTCGTTAATTGGAGGAAAGGTTTCACATACTTTTGTGAATAAAACCTAGCCAACTTTGTATAATAAGATAGCAAATCAAGGCATAAGATGGATAAAATTGGGACCAAACAAATAAGCTTCGAATTAGGCTTGTGCGAAGAGGACTCATAAATAATTGTCTTGCATTTATTGCTTTTGTTATCTGTAGTCTGAGTTATAATCGTTCAAGACCTCTTCTTGACACTATTTTTTAAAAGTTAAGCTCTAAGGTAAAACTGTTTGTGCCTACTATCCCTATTCACTATGGATGCTAATGAATTAGCTTTTTACTTGAGCTTGATGTCATGAGAGACTGTTTTAGTATAAATTGCAACTGCTTGTGCTCCAATGCTGAATTGGCAACATTGACATGTTCCTTGTTCTTTTGGCAGTTTGAGGATGTATAATTCACTGGTGGAAAGATGTTTCACTGATTGTGTAGACACCTTTCGACGCAAATCTCTAGACAAGCAAGAGGAGACTTGTGTCCGCCGCTGTGCTGAAAAGTTCCTGAAGCACTCAATGCGTGTTGGCATGCGATTTGCCGAGCTCAACCAAGGTGCTGCTACACCAGATTAAGATGCCTCTAATTACAATGGCAATCATGTTTTGGCACATCTAATCGTGTTTTTATGAAAGTAATTTCCCGTTATAACTTATGATTTATTTCATAATATATGATTAAAAGGGTCCTTTGAAGTTTTAAAGATTTTGTATTACTAGTTTGGAGGAAAGATTAAGATGAACTAATGATTTTTCTTCTATTTAAATTGTCTTTGGAAAATTAGAACAATGCTTGATGCTATTCATTAACAAGTAAATTTCTATTGATTGTAACGAGTAGATGCAACAACATGTCTTGCGATTCAATGCCATTGCCGGGGCTACACGACAGGGCTGAATTGGTTCAAACTTTTCGTTCGCATGAAGTAGACGTAACCACATATCTTGCTTGTAAGCATCGATGAAAGTAAACATGAAGTAACTTTATGGGACCTCAAAAAATAGGGGATGGATAGCGTGAAACGATATTGAGTCTAGTTTGGTTTTGTCGATCCTCTTGTACCAAAATGTTCAAAATTTAGCCCATATTTGGTACACATTAAAATTTTCATTTTCATTATGCTACTCATTTTTAACCACACATTTTTCAATAAAATAATATTTTTCATCACATTAATAATTTTTCCTTCATTTTCAATCCATCAATCTACTATTTCAGAATATATTTTTTCAAAAATAATGTAACTCAAACACACCCTTAGGTGTGACACACAAGTTTAGGTTCACAATTCTTTACGGTGATTAGCATGTCTTTGTGAGAAAAGATGTCCATTGAGAACTCTTCTTTATATTTTTATTTATTTCAAATAATTACTTTATTGTATTTTTCAAGAACTTTTTGGTTATGTATCTACCAAATTTTCACCGGGAAATTATTGAAAATACCCCAAATTCAACACTACCCTTTCCAAAATACCCTTTTACTATTCAAAGGAAGTAAACTACCAAAAATACCCCTAAATATAAGATTTACAACCAAAGTAATCATAATATGAAGAGAATAACAATTTAGTCCTAAGAGATTTATTTTAATCTTAAAATAATTATTTCTTTTCAAAAAACTAACCAAAACTATGACTAATAATAAGATGAAAATGCCTAAATCTAAAAGAGGTCCATATAAAATTAAAACGATTGTAAAAAATAAAAAAGAAATTGAATTTGAAAGTGAAATCGATAAAATAGGATATCAAGAACAATTATATGCTGCTCAAGAAATATTAAAATGTTTTAAAGAAAATTTAATAGAAAATTTTGCCAGAGAAATTATTAGATCTATAATTATAAAAGATATACAAGATATAATAGATAAATTAGAAAAAAGGAAGAAGAATATTACAAAGTATAACATACCTCTTGAATCAAATATAGATATAATAACAGATCTTGATATTATGAATTCTCAAACATTATTAGATTTTGAAGATTTAATTAGAACCCTATAAATGAGGAAACCTATTACAAATAGATTACCACAAGAATATAAGAAATTAAGATTAAACTTAACTTTGAGATTTTATATATCTATAACTAATAATAGATTAGAATTTGATAAATTAAAAGAATACATAGAATATACGACTATTTAAAGATTAATTAGATTTTAGATTTTAAGTTTTATTTGATTTTTGTTCGCTCTAAGTAGCATCCCACTAGATGGTATCAGAGCCATAGAGATCATGGACATTACAATTACAAAAACAGATTGGTATTACAAAATAAAAAGTAAAGGAAATAATATATATTTAGAACATATTCCTAAGAAAATAAAAACAATAACGTTAATAATAATTAAAGAATTACCCCAAGAGATAAAAGAACAAATTATAGATAACCTTATAATAAGAATATTGAAAGATGAATATATATATGAAAAAATTATTATTGAACTAGAAAAAGAAGAAATGATGTTATATTGCAAAGATTATGAGTAATAAAATTATAAAAATAGAAAATTATTACACATTAGAAACAGAAAGAGGAAGTTATATATTTTTAAAACCTATACCCGATAAGCTAAAAATAATAACACTAAGAATAATTAGAGAATTACCTATGGAAATTAAAGCACAAATATTACATAAGCTAATTATAGAATCAATAAAAGAAAGATATATATATGAGAAAATAATAGAAACTTTTGAGAAAGAAGAAATCAATTTATATTATAAAGAAAAATATGAATCAGATGATTTGTAAAAACTATTAATGGAATTAATGGAAGTAAAAGAAATTCTAGATAAAAAATTAGTAAGAATAAGAGAAATAAATTTACAAATACAAGATGAACTTTTAAAACCTGGAAATATAACAAACTCACAACAAAAACAAATATTAAAATTAAAACAAGAAAGGTATAAAATAAGAGCAAGTTATTACGAAAAAATGAAAGAATTAACAAATAATAATTATGTAAAGCAAAGAAGTGATAAAGTAATAAAAGATTGTAAAGATACTGAATGTAGAACATATTACTTATGTCAATCAAAGAGAAGATAAATGTCGATTGGTGAGTATATAGAAGAATTAAAAACACTAATAAAAATATTAATAGATGATGTTCAAAACATAAATAATGAAATAAAAGAAGTAAGAAATGATATTAATATCCTAAAAATTGAAGTAAGAAAAATAAAAGAAAATAATAAAGGAAAAGAAAAGACAATAGACAAAAAACTAATAGAAAAAGAAATGTCTAGAATAGGGAAAAAATATATTGAACAAGAAAATACAAGAATAGAAGCAGGTAGTATGGATGATGAATTTAGGAAGAAGATTTTACCAAAAATAATAGAAGAAGAGGAAAAGATGGAAAAATCTAAAGAAAAAGCAATAGGAAAATTAGAAATTAAAGAAAATCAAGATGATATAGAAGATAAAGATGAATGAAGAATTAGATTTACTTATAGAAAATTTTGATCAATTAAATTTAGAAAATTTAGATGAATATCAAGTCCTAATGAACACTGGAGGAGGACCAAATAAAGCAGAATCCTCTAATAAACAAGAAATATTGGATCCAGATGAAAGTTATGCACCTATATACATTAAACCATATAGACAATACTATGAAACAATAAGAGATAGACAACCACCAAAAGGAAACAAATACAGAAATAGATTTGAACTAAGTGATAATTATGATAAACCTGTTAATCATGGAGGAGCAAAATTAGACTTAAATTGTAAAATAGATATTAAAAAAGCCTTAGAAACTTGGGCAAACTCAATGATATTATTCTTTTTATATAACAAAGATGATACGTGGGAAAGTACTGAAAGAAGAATAGACTTTTTAGTAGCATCCTTTGAAGGAAATGTTAGAAATTGGTGGGATGGAATAAATAATGATACAAAAACACTAATAAAAAGAAATATACAAACAGAAATAATAAAATCAGATAAAGAAGGTATAGAAAGATTAGTAAACTATATTTCAGATGAATTCTTATGAGAAGATTGGATAAGAAATTTTGATGGAGAAGCAATAAAAGAAAAAGAAAATGCTAGGATAAAATTAATAAACCTAACAATATGTGATATGTGTAAAATCAAAGAATACACATGTGAATTTAAAGAATATTATTATACCCAATTTTATAGTAATGAAAATCAAGATGTATATAAAGACATGTACTATAATAAGTTACCAGGAACATGGGGAATATATTTTAAGATAGAATTTGAAAAATACATTAAAGAAAATCCTGAAGCACCTAGATCTTTAGGATCAAGAATAAAATTCTTATTTGAAAGACTTGCATATATATGTCAACAAAGACAATTAATGAAAAAATCAGGAAGATTAACTAAGATATGTTGTGAAGATATGGAAAAACCTACACAATGGGGATGTAATCCTGAAAGAAAAAATATTAAAAGAAAATTCAAAAATAAAAAATTTAGAAAATTTAGAAATTTTAAGAAAAAATATATAAAACCTAGAAGAAGATATTATAAGAGGAAGTATAATCCGAATAGACAACAGAAAAACAGATCTTATAAAAAAGATAAAAGCCAATGCAAATGTTGGAATTGTGGAGAAATAGGACATATAAGCCCTGATTGTAAAAAGAAAAAGGTTAAAATATTACAAAAAGAATATTTAGAAATAGAAAGTGAATTAAGTGAAATATCAGATATTGAACAATATTATGATCAAGAAGTATATATAAGCGAATCAGATTCAGAAAAAGATAATGAATCTGAATAACGAGATTGAGGAAATAGAAAGAGATAATATAGATAAACAAGAATATGAAGGAATAGAAGGTTATGGATTAAAAGTAACATTTGATAATAACAAATTCAAGAAAATGAGAAAATTATCTTTAGATTTAAAAATAGGAAAATGGGAAGCCTTAGATAAAATATGGAAAAGAGAAAGAATAGCAATAAATGAGTATCATAAAATTGAAAAAGCTATAAATGTTAGAACAACTCAAGGAACACATAAATTAAATCTTTTAACAAGAAATACAGTAGATGAATTATTAACAAAAATTAGTAAAAAACAAGGAGAAAAAAATTCAATATGTCTATTTAGCAGGAATACAAATAATGTTTAAATCCTTATTTAGAGAAGGAATAGATTCACCTTTAACCGTAAGTTTACATGATGGAAGAATAATAAATTTGAAAGATAGTCATTTAGGAACTATAGAAGGAAACTTAGCATACCAAAAATTAATATTTACTTGTTACCCAAAATATTATGTCTCAATCACAGATAAGAACTTCAATGAAGTCTTAGGACTACATTTTAAGTTACATAGAAATGATATAATGGAACCAGGAGACAAGATTATGACTATAGAATATAGAGCTTTGTTCACATTTACTAACTCCAACTATGGAAATATATACTCTAAAAAACCATACATAGAAGTTCACAAAGAATGTAAGGATATTAGTAAAATAATAGAACCAAGTAAACAAATAAGTTTAATTCCTAAAGAATATGAATTTAGTATACTTAAAGATAAACCTGAAATAGCAAAAGATAAAGAAGATGATTATTCTAATAACATAATGTTTAGAGATGGAAGATTAATTAAAAGATCAACAAGCCTTAAATTACCTAGAAAATATTTAGAAGGAACTAGTAATATAAAAGAAATCAAACTTCATAGAAATGCTGGAAATATGAAGATAGAAGGAGAATATTATAATGGAAGAGAATATATTGAAGGACCAAATATACTAATTGATACGGGAGCAAGTGAATGTCATATAGCTTCAATTAGAAATAAAGGATTAATGACTCATAAAATTGAACCATATAGATATGTAAATTTTGATAGACAAATACATACTACAGAATTAGAAGTCAAAGTACCAATAAAAATAGGAGAAATTAAAATGGTAGTACCATGTTACATGGATAATAGTATG